>SJYT01080961.1:18270-56109 GCA_006410635.1 Cephalophus harveyi | reverse complement strand
GAGTCTTCTCTTGTGTTGTTGGAAGAGGGTGTTTGCTATGACCAGTGCATTTTCTTGGCAAAACTCTATTAGTCTTTGCCCTGCTTCATTCCGCATTCCAAGGCCAAATTTGCCTGTTACTCCAGGTGTTTCTTGACTTCCTGCTTTAGCATTCCAGTCCCCTATAATGAAAAGGACATCTTTTTTGGGTGTTAGTTCTAAAAGGTCTTGTAGGTCTTCATAAAACCATTCAACTTCAGCTTCTTCAGCATTACTGGTTGGGGCATAGACTTGGATAACTGTGATATTGAATGGTTTGCCTTGGAGACGAACAGACATCATTCTGTCATTTTTGAGACTGCATCCAAGTACTGCATTTCGGACTCTTTTGTTGACCATGATGGCGACTCCATTTCTTACTATAATGAAAAAATTAAATACTTCACCCACAAATATTCATATGTTACACAACTGCATTGTACCATAAATGATTAAATGACGAAGAGCCAGGCTTCGACTTCATAAGTGCTAAACACGTAATAAAAGAGAACAACCTATTAATTTAACAACAATTTAGCTGAAACTATAGAGATAACATTCTTTTACATTTAAAGGGATATTTTTATATTATATTCAATTTACGAGACAAGACCTTTAAAAATAAAACACAAGTTTTGCATGTAAGTGTGCAGACAATTAGTCTGATACTGAGTTGACTGAGAACAGATGCCCCATACATCACTAAAACTTGGCAATATATTATTCTGTTTAATTTTAGCCTGGGAGACAACTAATGAGAAAAGTGTGCTTTACTCCTCTGTTCACTGCCCAAATGGCTCACTTACACACATTCCTTTCAGGCTTCACCAATTAGTTAAACCAAGGCACCACTGTCATTTTCAGTTACATCCTAAGCTAAAAATGAGAACTGAAATAAGGGTTAGAGACCAAAGTTGCACAGCATGAAATTAAACATACATGCTTATCAGTAACAGAAACCTTGCCAACCAATGAGGCTGTCTTGCAAAATATCAAGTTATTAACAGGAAAAAGTACTTTACATTTATCATGAACCAATGAATGAGACAAAAACACAGACATATTAATCTTCATCTAAGTTTAAGTAGCTAAAACTACTATTTTTTTTCTCATGAAACTCATCACTGACTCCATGGACATGGATTTGAGCAAACTCTGGGAGAAAGTGAAGGGCAGGGGAGCCTGGCGTGCTGCAGTTCACTGGGTAACAAACTCAGACATGACTTAGAAACTGAACAAAAACAATAATAAAGAACATTTCAGATTAATATGGCTCTTAAGAAATTGTTACCCTGATTTCTAACACTAATTTCAAAACTTTTGACTACATAATTAAGTAAACAATAAGTGAAGAATAACTACTTCAAAAACAAGGGTAGGGAATAAAGGCAAGAGAATCGGACACTAAAAAACAAAGCAAGGATGAGCTGCCAACTACTGGCAAACTTATCCAAGATAACAGTCATATTTAGTGTAAATGAATCATAAGAATTTTAGGTGTGTGTATGGGAGCTCATGTTACTTAATAATTACTTCCCTTTCTCATAGGATACAAAAATCACAAGAGAATTCTATCTCATTGTAATAATAAGAGGAAGCCAGGTAACCTATCAAAGCTTTTCAACATTCACTAGACAGATTTGTATGAACAGAAATCATAAAAGTGAAAGGCCCCCCTCATAGGGCAAAAGGAATGAATAATGGCTTTTATACTTGAGAAAGCAATAGGAGGAGAAGAAAAGAAGGAAACAACTGAACTTTTAACAAATATATAAAGAGCTAGTTTGAGACAGACTGACACTTTAGGATCTATGAAAACAGTAGAAATGAGTAATCTACCCAAACGCCACCCTTTTTCAATAAGCCTCCATCAAATGCTAATAAGAAAAACGGGACGGAACTTGAGAGATAAGAAAGATCCCACAGAGATTCAGGTGCATGGAGCCTGAGGAAGTCAAGGCAAAGAAGGAAAACTCAGAGAAATCTTCCAGCCACTCTAAATATTTCAGGGAAAACCAAGTAGGGCAATCTGTGCTAGAAGAAATGAAGATACCTCCCAACAGGGATTTCTCAGGCTTGCATCTGGTAACATGAATGCTGCCTTTATAGAGAATATTTGGAAGAGGAGAGGACCCTCTGGCCAGTCTTTGAGAGCAGGCACCAGTCCCTACCCACCACGAAGTCAACACAAGCCCCAGGACAAACCTCACCCACCAGGGAGCAGACAGCAGAAGTGCAAGGAACTATGGCCTTGCAGTCTGTGGAAAAGTGACAACAAACACATTAAACTAGACAAAGTGAGGCAACAGAGAAATAGGTCTCTGTAGAAGGAGCAAGGTAAAAACACATAAGACAAAAGAAATAAGAGGAAGCAGGCAATCTATGCAGGCTTCCTAGGAGGTTCTAGTGGTAAAGAACCCACCTGCCAATGCAGGAGACATGAAAGACATGGGTTTGACTTCTGGGTTGGGAAAATTCCCTGCAGAAGGGCAGGGCAACCCACTCCAGTATTCTTGTCTGGGAAAGTCCACGGACAGAGAAACCTGGCAGCCTATAGTCCACAGGGAAAGAGTCAGACATGACTGAAGCGACTTAGCACACATGTACACAGGCAATCTACCTGAAAAAAAATTCAGAGTAATGACAGTAAAGATGGAAATAGGATGTATGCATGATCAAGAAGATATAAGAAATGTTTAATAACGACACAAAAGAACTAAAACACAAATGAACAGTGATGACTAACACAATCACAAATGAAAAGTACAAAAGGGAATCAACAGCAGAATAACTGAGGCAGAAGAACAGAGAAATGGCAGGGAAGACAGAATGGCACAAATAACTTCTATGGAGTAGAATAAAGAAAAAAGGAATGAAAAGAAATAAGGACACTCTCAGGGATTTCTGGGACAAATTAAATCCACCAATATTCAAATTACAGGGGAACGAGAAGAAGAAGGTGAACAAGAGAAAAGGTCTGAGAAAATATTTGAAGAGATTATAGTCACAACCTTGTCTAAAATGGGAAAAGAAATAGTTACCTAAGTCCAAGAAACACAGAGAGTCCCATATAAGATAAACCCAAGGAGAAAGACACCAAAACACATATTAATCAAACTAACAAAAATTAAACACAAAGAAAAAATATTAAAAGCAGCAAGGGAAAAGCAACAAAAAACATACAAGGAAATCTCTGTAAGGTTATCAGCTGATTTTTCAACAGAAACTCTGTAGGCCAGAACAGAGTGGCAGGATTTTTTTTTGTTTAAGTGCTAAATGGGAAGAATCTACAACCATTATTACTCTACCCAGTGAGGATCTCATTCAGACTCAATGGAGAAATCAAAAGCTTTACAGACAAGAAAAAGCTGAGGGACTTCATCATCAACAAACCGACTTTACAACAAATGTTAAAGGAACTTCTCTAGGTGGGAAACATTTGAGAAGAAAAAGACCTACAAAAACAAACCCAAAACAACTAAGAAAATGGTAACAGGAACATACATACCAATAATTACCTTAAATGTAAATGGATTTAATGCACCAACCAAAAGACACTGACTGACTAAATGGATACAAAAACAAGATGTGTATACATGCTGTCTACAAGAGACCTACTTTAGACCTCAAAACACAGGCAGGCTGAAAATGCAAGGATGGAAAAAGATACTCCATGCCAATAGAAATTCATAGAAAACTGGAGTAGCAATACTCATATCAGACAAAATAGACTTTAAAATAAAGGCTATGATAAGAGACAAGGAAGAACACCACATAATGATCAAGGGAATCAACCCAGTAAGAAGATAACAACTGTAAACATTTATGTACCTAACACAGGAGCACCTGAATACATAAGGCACATGCTAAAAGCCATAAAGCAGAAATCAACAGTAACACAATAAAAGTGTGGGACTACCTCCCTACCAACACCAATGGACAGATCATCCAGACAGAAAATTTATAAGGAAACACAACCCTTAAATAACACATTTGACCAGAGAGATTTAACTGACATTTACAGGACATTCTATCTAAAAGCAACAGAACACACTTCCTCTGAAGTGCACATGGAACATTTTTCAGGAGAGATCACATACTGACTCAGAAATCAAGCCTAGGTAAATTTAATAAAACTGAAATTGTATCAAGCATCATTCCTGATCACAATGCTATGAGATTAAAAATCAACTACAAGAAAAAAAGTGTAAAAAACAAAAAGACATGTAGGCGGAATACGATACTAAATAACAAACAGATCACTAAGAAATCAAAGACGAAACTGAAAAAAAAAAAAAAAAACAGAGAGAGAGAGAGAAACAAATGACAATGAAAACACAATGACCCAAAATCTATAAGATAACCCAAAAGTAGTTATAAGAGGTAAGTTTATAGGAATACAATTCTACCTCAAGAAACAAGAAAAATCACAAATAAACAACCTATCCTTACATCTGTTGTAAGGATATCCTTACATTTTTATATCTGGAGCAACCAGAGAAAAGAACAAAAGCCTCACAGTTAGTAGAAAGAAATAAATCATGAAGATCAGGACAGAAATAAATGAAACAGAAAGGAAGCAAACAACAGCAAAAATCAATGAAATTAAAAGCTGTTCTTTGGGAAGATAAACAAAATTCATAAACTTTTCCACAGACTCATCAAGACAAAAAGGAAGAGGACTCAAATCAATAAATTACAAATGAAAAGGGAGAAGTTATAACTGACACCACAGAAATCTGAAAGATGATAGAAGACGACTACAGGTAACTGTAAGCCAATAAAATGAACAACTTGGAAGAAATGGACAAATTCTTAGAAAGCTACAACGTTCCAAAACTGAACTGAAGAGAAATAGAAAATATGAACAGACCAATCACAAGTACTGAAACTGAAACTGACTAAAAATCTTCCAACAAACAAAAGTCCAGGACTAGATGACTTCACAGCTGAAGTCTATCAAACATGTAGAGAAGAGCTAACACCTATACTTCTCAAACTCTTTAAGAAAACTGCAGAGAGAGGAACACTCTCAAGGTCACCCTACAAGTCTACCATCCCTTTGATACCAAAACAAGACAAAGATATCAAAAGAAAACTATAGGCCAATATCATTGATGAATATAGATGTTTAAGTCCTCAGCAAAATACTAGCAAATACTAGAATCCAACACATCAAAAAGATCATACACCATGATCAAGCTGGATTTATCCCAAGGATGCAAGGATTCTTCAATATATATAAATCAATCAATCAAGATACACATTAACAAACTGAAGAATAAAAGCCATATGATCATCTCAATAGAAGCAGAAAAAACTTTTGACAGAATTCAACAGTGATTTATGATAAAAACTCTCCAGAAAGTGAGTATACAGGGAACCTATCTCAACATAATAAATGCCTTATAAGACCCACAGCTAACATCATTTTCAATGGTAAAAAACTGAAAGCATTTTCTTCTAAGAACAGGAACAAGGCAAGGATGTCCACACTTTCTGCTATTATTCAACATAGTTTTGGAAGTCCTAGACATGGCAATCAGAGAAGAAAAACTAAATAAATAAAAAGAATCCAAATTGGAAAAGAAGTAAAACTGTCATGTTTGCAGATAACATGAAACTATATGTGAAAAATTCTAAAAAAGCCACCAGAAAACTAGAGTTCATTGATGAATTTGATTAAGTTGCAGGATACAAAATTAATGCACAAAAATCTTTCATTCCTATACACTAACAATGAAAGATCAAAAAGAGAAATTAAAGGAACAATTCCATTTATCATTGCAACAAAACAATAAAATATCTAGTAATAAACCTACCTTATGAAGCAAAAGACCTATATTCAGAAAACTAGAAGATATTAATGAAAGAAATCAAAGACAACATAAACAGATGGAGAGATATATGATGTTCTTGGATTGGAGGAATCAGTATTGTGAAAACAGCTATACTAATCAAAGCAATCTACAAATTCAATGCAATCTCTATCAAATTACCAATGGCATTTTTCACAGAATTAGAACAAAAAATTTTACAAGTTGTCTAGAAACACAAAACACCCCAAACAGCCAAAGCAATCTTGAGAAAGAAAAACAGAGCAGGCTCCCTGGTATCAGACTATGCTACAAAACAATGGTACTGACACAAAAACAAAAAGATAGATCAATGGAATTGGATAGAAAGTCCAGAGATAAACCTATGCACCATGGTCACAAAGTGTAACAAAGGAGGCAAGAATATACAATGGAGAAAAGACCGTCTCTTCAGTAAGTGGTGCTGAGAAATCTGGACAGTTACATACAAAAGAATGAAATTATAACACTCCCTAACTATACACACAAAAATAAACTCAAAATGGATGACATAAAAGACCTATATGTAAGGCTGGATACTACAAACCTTTTAGAAGAAAACATAGAACACTCTGTGACATAAATCACAGCAAGATCTTTTTGGATCCACCTCCTAGAGCAACAAAAATAAAAACATAAACAAACAAATACACTTCTCTTCAAGAAGACAAAAAGAATGCCAAGAGGTATGTGAAAAGATATTCAACACCACTAATTATTAGAGAAATGCTAATCAAAACTACAATGAGGTATCACCTCACACTGCTCAGAATGGCCATCAAAAAATCTACAAACAATAAATGCTGAAGAGGGTGTGGAGAAAAGGGGACCCTTTTACACTGTTGGTGAGAATGTAAATTGATACAGTCACTATGGAGAACAGTATGGAGCTTCCTTAAAACTCTAAAAATAGAAACACCACATGACACAGCATTCCTATTTCTGGGCATATACCCAGAGAAAACCATGATTTGAAAAGATACATGCATTCTAATGTTCACTGCAGCATTATTTACAATAACCAAGACAGGCAAGCAACCTAAATGCCCATCAACAAAGGAAGGGATAAAGAAAATGTGATACAAAGATACATCAAAGTGTGCTAAATCATTGCAGTCATGTCCAACTCTGTGCAATCCTATGGACTACAGCCCGCCAGGCTCCTTTGTCCCTGGGATTCTCCAGGCAAGAATACTGGAGTGGGTTGCCATGCCTTTCTGCAGGGGATCTTCTCGACCCAGGAATCAAACCCACGTCTCTTACATCTCCTGCATTGGCAGGCGGAGTCTTTACTACTAGTGCCACTTAGGAAGCCCGGGAACATAGATACAATGGAGTATTACTCAAGCATAAAAAAAGAATGACATAATGATATTTGCAGAGATGTGGATTGCTCCTAGAGACTGTTAAACAGAGTGAAGTCAGAAAAAAACAAAAAGAAATATTGAATAGTAGCACGTAAATGTGGAATCTAGAAAAATGATACAGATGAATTTATTTTGCAAAACAGAATAAGACACAAACGTAGAAAGAAACCTGTACAGATAACCAAGGGGGTAGGAGGAGTGAGATGAATGGGAAATGAAGATCAACATATATACTCTATATCTATAAAGCAACAATTAATGAGATCTAATATATAGAGAACTCAACTGAAAACTCTGTAATGACCTATGTGGAAAAACATTCTAAGAAAGGGTAGATATATGTATAACTGATTCACTTGCTCTACATCTGAAACTAACACAACATTGTAAAGCAACTATACTCCAATAAAAATTAATTTTTAAAAAATCAGTGCTAGGAGAAGAAAATAGAAACTAAGATTCCTCTGTAAGCATAGATTTTCCAGGCATTATACACAATTATATTTATAAGCATATGTTTATATATAATATTTAAGTATAAAATAGTGATATGTCAAGGTGTCTGTAGGTGAATATATAAGTGATATATTATTTTAAAAAACAGACCTGCAAGTATATCTAAAATTATGAAACTATATCTGCCTTTTTCCTGATCAAATTTTTGAATTTCAATGAAAACTTCAGTTGATATAAGAAAAAAAGCATAAATTTGATTGACACCAAGTAAATACCATTTTAAAAATTAACAGGTCTCATAAAAGTCTCTGCCTTATTTATTTTCAGTGTGTCATTATTCTTTATTCAGGATTTTCTTCATTCAGAAACCCATCCCAGTATCCTGCACCAAATCAATATAAACACAGGATTCTAGAACTAAAAAAAAAAATTTTTTTAACCAATTCTTCATTTTAAACTGGATTTTACAGAATGACTATATGATGCCCCAATCCCACTCCTGGGCATGTATCAAAACAAAACTATAATTCAAAAAGATAAACACATCTCTATGTTTATGACAGCCAAGACATGGAAGCAACCTAAACACTCATCGACAGACGAGTGGCTAAACAATTTGTGGTACACACACACACAGGAATACACAGCAATGTGCATGCAAGTACAGATTATCATACTATTAATAAGTGAAGTAAGTCAGAAAGAGAAATACCATATAACATCACATATGTGGAATCTAAAATATGACACAGGACTTTCTTGCTAGTACAGTGGAGAGGAGTTTGCCTGACAATGCACACAACATGGGTTCAATCCCTGGTCCAGGAAGATTCCACAAGCCACAGAATACCTAGGTTCATGAGCCACAGCTACTGAGCCTGCCCTCTAGAGCCACTGAACTTCAGTTACCGAAGCCTACACACTCTAGGGCCCACAAGTCAGAACTACTGACCCTGCTTGCTGGAACTGCTGAAGCCTGTGCACCTAGAGCCCATGGGCCTCGAGTCTGTGCTTTTCAACAAGAGAAGTCACTTTAACACTTCTCTACACCACTGCAACAATGAGAAATCCATGCAACGCAACGAAGAGCAGCCCCTGCTCTCTGCAACTAGTGAAAACCTGCAGGAAGCAACAAAGACCCAGTGCAACAAAAAATAAAAATAAACAAATTATTAAAAAAATAAAATGAAATAAGACATAACTGAACCTATCTATGGAACAGAAAAACAATGACGGATATTGAGAACAAAATGGAGGTTCCTTGGGGGAGGGGCAAGGAGAGTAATGGTTTAGGAGGTTGGAGTTAGCAGAGGTAACCTTTAAAACATAGAATACATAAAAAAATTTCCACTGTATAGCAAAGAGAATTATATTCAATACCCTATAATAAACTATAATGGAAAAGATTATATTAAAAATGTATATATGTATAACAGAATCACTTTGCCGCAGAGCAGTAATTAACACTGTTCAGTCGCTCAGTCGTGTCCGACTCTTTACAACTCCATGGACTGCAGCATGCCAGGCCTCCCTGTCCATCATCTACTCCCGGAGTTTACTCAAACTCATGTACATTGAGTCGGTGATGCCATCCAACCATCTCATCCTCTGTCGTCCCCTTCTCCTCCCAATTTCAATCTTTTCCAGCATCAGGGTCTTTTCAAATGAGTCAGCTATTCGCATCAGATGGCCAAAGTACTGGAGTCTCGGCTTTGACATCAGTCATTCCAATGAACATTCAGGACTGATCTCCTTTAGGATGCACTGGTTGGATCTCCTTGCAGTCTGAGGGATTCTCAAGAGTCTTCTCCAACATCACAGTTCAAAACCATCAATTCTTTGGCGCTCAGGTTTCTTTATAGTCCAACTCTCACACCCATGAGTGACTACTGGAAAAACCATAGCCCTGACTAGACGGACCTTTGTTGACAACGTAGTGTCTCTGCTTTTTAAGATGCTGTCTAGGTTGGTCATAACTTTACTTCCAAGGAGTAAGCATCTTTTAATTTCATGGCTGTAATCACCTTCTGGAGTGATTTTGGGGCCAAGAAAAATAAAGTCATCCACTGTTTCCACTGTTTCCCCATCTATTTCCCATGAAGTGATGGGACCAAATGCCATGATTTTAGTTTTCTCAATGTTGAGCTTTAAGCCAACTTTTTCACTCTCCTCTTTCACTTTCATCATGAGGCTCTTTAGTTCCTCTTTGCTTTCTGCCATAAGGGTGGTGTCATCTGCATATCCGAGGTTATTGATATTTCTCCCAGCAATCTTGCTTCCAGCTTATGCTTCTTCCAGCCCAGCGTTTCTAAGGATGTACTCTGCATATAAGTTAAATAAGCACGGTGACAATATACAGCCTTGATGAACTCCTTTTCCTATTTGAAACCAGTCTGTTGTTCCATGTCCAGTTCTAACTGTTGCTTCCTGATCTGCTAACAGATTTCTCAAGAGGCAAGTCAGGTGGTCTGGTATTAACCATCTCTTTCAGAATTTTCCAGTTTATTGTGATCCACACAGTCAAAGGTTTTGGCATACTCAATAAAGCAGAACTTTATTGTTTTTCTGGAACTCTCTTGCTTTTCGATGATCCTGCAGATGTTGGCAATTTGATCTCTGGTTCCTCTGCCTTTTCTAAAACCAGCTTGAATATCTGGAAGTTCATGATTCACATATTATTGAAGCCTGCTTGGAGAATTTTGAGCATTACTTTTCTAGTGTGTGAGATGAGTGCAACTGTGAGATAGTTTGAGCACTCTTTGGCATCGCCTTAGGGACTGTAATGAAAACTGACCTTTTCCAGTCCTGTGGCCACTGCTGAGTTTTCCAAATTTGCTGGCATATTGAGTCAGCACTTTCACAGCATCATCTTTCATGATTTGAAATAGCTCAACTGGAATTCCATCACCTCCACTAGCTCTGTTCGTAGTGATGCTTTCTAAGGCCCACTTGACTTCACATTCCAGGATGTCTGGCTCTAGGTGACTGATCACACTATTGTGATTATCTGGGTCCTGAAGATCTTTTTTGTACAGTTCTTCTGTGTATTCTTGCCAGCTCTTCTTAATATGTTCTGTTTCTGTTAGGTCCATACCATTTCTGTCCTTTATTGACCCCATCTTTGCATGAAATGTTCCCTTGGTATCTCTAATTTTCTTGAAGAGATCTCTAGTCTAATTAACACTGTAAATCAACTATATTCAATAGAATTAAATCAATCAATCAAATAAACAAAACTGGATTTTCTTTTACAGGAAAACAATCAAAATATAGATCATAAATTAACACATAATCATTATAAAATATATTATCACTTACTCATATACATCCGTAAAATCTTCTCTATTGCTAGTATTATGACAGTTTTTTCATTTCAAATATTTCTGTATCTCTTTTACATATAGACCCAAAACTCCAAAGTATGTCTTAATCATATTTGCATATATTAAATAGCCTAAGGCTATAAGCACTGCAAACAATTACCTTTTGAAATAATGAGACATAAAATATGAATCAAGGTACAAGGCAGTATTCAGTTTGGCTTACGTTTTTTAAAGCCAACACTGATAATCTCAGGTCATGTTTAATTCGAAATAATTAATCATGAATTGACTTAGCATTTTAATCTTACTGACTCTATGAAGCTACATCTGGCTTAAATTTTAAGCACACAGAATTAAGGATCATAGGCATGTATCTCTTTAAATAGATACTAGCAGAAAACAATATTTTTTTTTTATTACAACTTAAAATCAACTAGAAGAAGGATCTTCAAAGTCATCCACATTAGACCATGTCTACAGTTTAAAATTCCATGGACCAGCTCTGGTTGGAAAGGTCTCTTTCAAAATTATGATAATATTCAGCAAACTAACTAGAAGACAGAATATACACTTTGATTTAATTATGAAAGCTTTAAATACTGAGCATGTATTAATAATAATAATAAATCTTAACTTGGAAACTAAAAGCAATGTTGTTCTGACTGAAACCAGATAAGCATGTATTTTCTGATACTTAATACCATTACTTCTCATTTCATCTAAAATTGCATGGCATAAATCACAGGATAGACTTCTAGCATTCCTAAGTGCAGGACACTGCCCTCCATTTCATCAGTCGTCCTTCCCCAGCCAAGTTATTTCTCTCAGTTTTTTCAGAAATTAAGGGTGCTTTTTTAAATATGAGAACCTTAGGGTTACCACTTTATAAACATCAATAAAAAAAATTTTTTTAGAGAATCTCTTATTCACATGTATCAACACAAACAAAATTCCAATATTTATCTTTTTCACCAAGCACCCTGAAACTATAATGATTTTTCCCCCAAAATGGCTTGCTTGTGGGGAAAAAAAATGATAGCTGAAAAAAAAATGTGCATGTTTAATCTATCCTATTTCTATTTTCCAAAAATATTTAATACAGTACTTGATGGTTATCTGGAATTTTACTCTATACCATATAGACCACCATAAAAAGAACAGCCAGTCTCTAAAATATGCCAATGTTTTATTCTACTTGACAAAGGTTTAAGTTTTGACATCTTTCCTTTATAACTCAGACATAAAACACTACAAGATATACATAAGTTTGAAGAGAAGGCAACTTTAGCTTTATATAGCATTCTCAAGAACTAACTAAGATTACAAACCTTAGATAGGTGTGAGGATTAGTTGACAAAATTATAAACTTTAAAATTCATATTTCTGACTTCTGCACAGCATTACAGTATTTTTTTTGCTTCTTTTTTTAAAAAATAAATTTATTTATTTTAATTGGAGGTTAATTACTTTACAATATTGTATTGGTTCAAATTCATGGCTGCCAACCATTAAAACAATTAAGTCATTAATATTTCTGGAGTTTAAATTGCATTACAGTCTTTTGTGACATCAAAGATTAATACGGAGCAAGTGTATACAATCCATGGAATCTCAAAGAGTTGGACACAACTGAAACAACTGAGCACACACATATAAAACACAGGACACAAGGAATAGCTGCAGTGATTAAAACCAACCACAATTCACAATTAAAAAGTATATGAACTTCATATTACCTTATTACTTTAAAAAATAACAATGAAACTTTGAGTGACATGGGATTTAAAACTATTTTAAATAAGTTTGTCAAATGTAATTCCAAAACTCTGACACACACAATTTTCAAAGTTTAAAAAGATACTAGCAAGGTATGGTATAACTGATAGTGTAACATAGACTGTAGTCCACAGACTTTGAGATATTTTACTGAAATTATTTTAATTTGGAACACAGCCACACCCATTTGTTTACAAATAGTCTACGGTCAATTTTGTACTAAAACAGCAGCTGCTAGAGAGATTATACAGCTCACAAGCCTAAAATTTGTGGTATATGACCCCATAAGAAAAAATTTGCTAATCCCTGTTAACACACTGCTGGTAGGAGTATACTGTAACAGTTTTGCATATGAATTTGGTAACAAAAAGTTAACACCTTTTAGCTAATTAATTTCCAGAAATCTATGCTAATGAAATGTAGGAATTAATATTAGGAATTTCATTTATAGTTATATATTATAGAAAATACTTGAAATAATCTAAATTTCCAAAAATGAGGGCTGATTAAGCAAACTGATGTACTCAAGTGACAAACTAGTTACATGATCATTAAAATAATGGTTTCGAAGACTATGCAATAAACAAAATTCTTAGGACATAAAGGAGAATTTTAAATACAATCTAAAACAAGATAGGGCTTCCCTGGTGGCTCAGCTGGTAAAGAAACCACCTGCAGTGCGGGAGACCTGGGTTCAATCCCTGATTTGGGAAGACCCTCTGGAGAAGGGAAAGGCTACCCACTCCAGTATTCTGGCCTGCAGAATTCCATGGACTATCCATGGGGTTGCAAAGAGTTGGACAGGATTGAGTGACTTGCACTCTGTAAGCTATTCAAATTCAAATTAAATGCAAGGTAAATAAATAGCAGGGGGAACTCTAGCAGGCCATATGTAAAAGAAATTTTTAAATGGCTTGTGACTGATTGATGAGTTAATTTTTTTTTCTGCTTCCTGGATTTTCTAACTTTCCAAATTTTAATTACTAAAGATACAATTACTTTCATCATAAAAACTTGAAACAATGTATGTAAACATCTAAAGACTTCATATGTTTAGATGATAAATCAGACTCTGCTATTCCTCTGCTTAAACACTGTCTTCCCAATTGCCTTTGCATTAAATGTAAACTTCTCATCAAAGCCTATGAAGCCACGCCAGATGACTCACATCTCTATGAAATCTCATCTCTGACACTCTCCCCTGGTGACTATACTCCAGCTACCCTTGAACACGCCAAATTCTTTGCTACTTGTTCAGTCACCTCTCATATCCTTCACAGAGGCCTGTCTCTAAACACTCTAGCAAATTAAGTTTTCATCTAATATCTTTAATATTTGTGATTATATAATTTTTTCCTTACTCATTGTCTACCTCCTCAGATACAATATAAGCTCATGAGATCAGTGACTATATCTCCACTGTTCATATATAACCAATGTCAAGCAAAGGTTTCACACTTTTAAAAATACTGCATTTAGTGGATGAATATGTAAATTAAGTTTTACATTTACCTTTAATCTTTCATATACTTTATTACTAAGTATAGGTTCATTTCTGGAGGAGGAAATGATGACCCACCCCATTATTCTTGCCTTACAGATCTCATGGACACAGGGGCCTGGAGGGCTACAGTACACTGGGTCACAAAGAGTTAGACATAACTGAGTGACTGATCATGCATGCACAGCTTCATTTCATCCAGAAGTAATTATTTTAAAATGTGCTTCAAACCAAAGAACACTCCAAATATTACTTAATATAAGACATACTTTGATTACTGATAACAATTCTTCAGCCTGTTTTCCAATATTCCAATGTGATACACTTTCATCTATGCTGTATTAAGCCTTTAACCTAATTATAACAATAATACAGGCTATGTGGAGATTTGTCACAGTCCACAAAACTAGGAAGAAAATATTTTTAATCAATATTAACATTTGGTTGTAGAGGAGACTCCTAATATTTGAGGATTGAACTCCAGCTTTTCAACATCTATGGCTACACTGCAGCCACATGAAGCTGGTATCTGGAAACAAACATATTTCTTAAAGATATAATAGGCATCACATTCTATAATACATTTTTTCTTTATGTTTTATGATGCTTAAAAAAATACATGCATTATGATGAACATTTTCCTTTTTATTATTATTTTTTACTCTCTAGCGTTCCATTTCCTTGTCTCAGATACCTCTAATTCTCCACCTGACCCTAAATCATTCTAGCAGTTGCAGTGGTAAACAGCTCTACGCGGAGTCCTAAGCAACTCCACACAGGAAAAACTGACAGAGCCTGTGTCCATCCAATATGTCTCTTGCCTCTGAACTCAGAGCTTGCAGTGTACTCCTACAATATGGAGCAATACAGCTCTTCACTTGGTGCCCATAAATATACACAGAAGCTAGATGAGCAGCAAAGGCAGTGTCCTGAGGAGTAGACCCTTGAACAATTGCGTACACAAGCAGGTGGGAAAAGAAAAAAAATCACCGAGGAAGAACGGTTCAAGAAACTTGTGACTAATTAGATTATACACCCAAATAGGTCTCCCTCTGTTGACTCATAACGTTAATCCTCAACTATAATCCATAATAACAGCAGTACATAAGCCTTTCTCTTAGGCTTTCCTATCTGAGAAACCCCTACAAATCTCTTGTCTCTTCTGGTAAAGCACTCAAGTTCCCTTTGGGGAATTATCACAGTCTCTCCTCTGAAATCACATATAGTTTAGTAGGATTATATGAAAGAATTGCTCAAGTCACTGAGAAGATACAATTATTAATGAAATGGACTAAAATAAGAAAGAGGTTTGAAGAGAAAAGTGAAGACAGCAATTTGAAAAATGGGGAATTCAGGGTGTCTATGAGATACCAGTTCAGTTCAGTTCAATCAGTTGTGTTCGACTCTTTGCAACCCCATGGGCTGAAGCACGCCAGGCCTCCTTGTCCATCACCAACTCCCAGAGTTTACTCAAACTCATGTCCATTGAATCGGTGATGCCATCCAACCATCTCATCCTCTGTCATCCAACCATCTCATCCTCTGTCATCCCCTTCTCCTCTCGCCTTGAATCTTTCCCAGCATCAGGGTCTTTTCAAACGAGTCAGCTCTTTGCATCAGATGGCCAAAGTATTGGAGTTTCAGCCTCAACATCAGTCCTTCCAATGAACACTCAGGACTGATCTCTTTCAGGATGGACGGGTTGGATTTCCTTGCAGTCCAAGGGACTCTCAAGAGTCTTCTCCAACATCACAGTTCAAAAGCATTAATTCTTTGGCACTCAGGTTTCTTTATAGTCCAACTCTCACATCCATACATGAAATGAAGTCACTCAGTCGTGTCTGACTCTTTGCGACCCCATGGATTGTAGCTTACCAGGCTCCTCCCTCCATGGGATTCTCCAGGCAAGAGTACTGGAGTGGGCTGCCATTTCCTTCTCCAGGGGATCTTCCCGACTCAGGGATCGAACCTGGGTCTCCTGCATTCCAGGCACACGCTTTAACCTCTGAGCCACCAGGGAAGCCCATTAACACATCCATACATGACTACTGGAAAAACCATAGCCTTGACTAGATGGACCTCTGTTGACAATGTAATGTCTCTGCTTTTTAAGATGCTCTCTAGGTTGGTCATAACTTTCCTTCCAAGGAGTAAGCGTCTTTTAACTTCATGGCTGCAATCACCATCTGCGGTGATTCTGGAGCCCCAAAAAATAAAATCTGACACTATTTCCTCATCTATTCACCATGAAGTGATGGGACCAAATGCCATGATCTTAGTTTTCTCAATGTTGAGCTTTAAGCCAACTTTTTCACTCTCCTCTTTCACTTTCATCATGAGGCTCTTTAGTTCCTCTTTGCTTTCTGCCATAAGGGTGGTGTCATCTGCATATCCGAGGTTATTGATATTTCTCCCGGCAATCTTGCTTCCAGCTGGTGCTTCATCCAGCCCAGCGTTTCTCAGGATATACTCTGCATATAAGTTAAATAAGCACGGTGACAATATACAGCCTTGATGTACTCCTTTTCCTATTTGGGACCAGTCTGTTGTTCCATGTCCAGTTCTAACTGTTGCTTCCTGACCTGCATACAGATTTCTCAAGAGGCAGGTCAGGTGGTCTGGTATTTCCATTTCTTTCAGAATTTTCCACAGTTTTTTTGTGATGCACAGTCAAAGGTTTTGTTGTAGTCAATAAAGCAGAATAAATGTTTTTCTGGAACTCTCTTGCTTTTTCGATGATCCAACAGTAGTTGGCAATTTGATCTCTGTTTCTTCTGCCTTTTCAAAAACCAGCTTGATCATCTGGAAGTTCAGAGTTCATGTATTATTGAAGCCTGGCTTGGAGAATTTTGAGCGTAACTCTACTAGTGTGTGAGATGAGTGCAACTGTGTGGTAGTTTGAACATTCTTTGAGACTGGATGGGATACCAAGGTAAAGATATTTATCAGCAGTCGTAATACATAGGCCAATGTTATTCATGGAAACATTATGCCTAGGCCTAAAAGTGTAACCATGGAAATAAGGAGTTAATTAACAACCATAAGGTAAAATTAAGATAGACACAAATTTAAATATGCTACAACATAATAAACAATGAAAGTAATGCACACATATAAATAGTATAGTCATTAGATATTAAAATGTATTATGTATAAATATTATATATACATGTAAATAAACACAGCTAAAACCAGAGTAATCAAAAGAAAAAAAATAACCTCAAGTTTCCATTCATCAAGGAAATGAGATGATTATGGAGAAATCAAGAAAGAAAATTAAAGAATGGTTAGAAAGATGGAATCAGAATATAAAGAAAAAATCAAGATATTATACATCTTCTCTCTTTTTCCTCAGTATTTCCAAGGGAATGGTCCAAAGCACCAAATGCTAATTAAATCAAGCTTAATTTATATATATATAAAACAACAATATTCTTACTGAAGCTTGCTGGTTCTCTTTCCTCTAAATTGGTTTCACTGTTTTCAGGTAAAGTGCTATAAATAATGGCAAGTTACTACAGTTAGGTTCAAGATTATAACCTACTCACTTGGAAACATGATGGTAGTTTCTCTTTCACAATAATTTCAACAGAAATCTTAGAAATGAATCTCTCTGTGTTGGCTTGCCTTATATGATCATCCCTGAACCAATCACTTCAAAAAAGGAACAGAACTGGATTTTGAGGCACAGGTCACATGTTTAGTCCTAGAATTACCCTGTGAGATCAATCCCCCTTGAGCTATATAGCCTGCAAATATCAGACAGGGAGGAAATGAATGCCGAAAAGGCAAAAATGAAGGAAATGTCACGCTTCACACCTAGAAGTGATCATAATATTGTAGTTCTTTAAAAAAAAATGTGATAGCTTTAATATAATTCCAAGCTTCAATGCTTCAAGAATAGTACAAGGAAGTTCAAAATATCTTTCAAGCAGATCCTCCAATTTTTTAAATTTGGACTCACATATACCAACATATCTGCATATGTGTGTCTGAGTATATGCATAAAACCCTTTATGATCAATTTTAGAGTATACTGGATACATGGTGCCCATATACCTCTAAATATGCAAGGACATGTTCTTACATAAATGTTGCATTTTTGAATAAATATTGTGAAAAAATTTTTAATCTTTCCTAATACTGAAAGCTCCTTAATTTAACAACAGCAAAAAAAGAGGTCTGTGTCACAAGTCTCTTAATATTCCTGGAAAGAAAAGATATTTCCATTACAAATAAAGAGAAAATGCAACATCACTAAAACAATGTATTCCTCGGTCCATTTCTTTTAAAACATGTGATTTTCATTACTGAGAATTTTTCAGTCCTTGCCAGTAGTCATAGAAGAGATTCAAATTTCATTTACAAAGTTCTCCACTCCCAGGTGAATAATAATCAATGTCTACAACCTCTGACAAAGTAAACCAATTGATTATATACTGCACCCCCGCAAAAGTCTGCCAAGTCCAGCCAGTAGACTGCCAAAGCACAAATGTTTGACATCCGAGACAGTGAGGGTACATGGAAAGATGACATGAATTCTTCACAGGAATCTCAGCAGAGTTAATATGAATTTGGCATACTCTTGAGTCTTATTTTCTCCATTTTAAAGATGAAAGGATTCCACATCAGGCTAAGTTACAGGACCAGATTTACCCTCTCGAGTGACACAATCAAAATATTGGTGGGGGGAAATATATGAAGTGAAGGTATGCAAGACACAGGAAATCAGGGAACAGAGGACTGTGGACCCTACCACACAAAAAACAAGGGGAACACTGCAAATTATCCCAGCTGCCTGTCTTGAGAGAATTTCCAGGATCTAGTGCAGAGAGGGCAACCAAGCAAAGCTTGGCACTCTCTCTAAGAGACAGAGCTGAGAATACACAGAGATCAGAGTGCCTAAAGCTCTCTGGAAAGTGTACCAAAGAAGACAGAGCTGCACAGAGAGACAACTCCATAGCACTTCAAAGGATCTTCTCAAGAATTCAACAGAAAGAAGAAAGAGGTATGGATATGTAAATGCTCAATAATCACATTAAAAGCTGTTCAACATCATAAACCCACTAGGAAGACAGTACTCAAAAAAAAAATCAAAAACAACAAATATTGACAAGGACGTGGAAAAATAGGAATCATTTAGTACATTGCTAGTGGAAATAAAAAATGGTTCAGCTAATGTGATAACAATCTGGAGGTTCCTCAATAATATAAACATAGACTTATCATATGACCCAGCAATTCAACTCCTGGATATATTCACAAAATAAGGAAAACCAAGTACTCAAACCAATATATGTAGTCATATATTCTAAATATATATACATATGTTCATAGCAGCATTTATTCATAATTTCCAAAATGTGGAAACAGTTCAGATGTTTATAAAGGATGAATGGATAAACAAATAATAACGTATAGACACAACAGAATATTATTTGACCACAAAAAAGGAAGAAAGTACTGACATATGCTATAACGTGGAGAAAGAAATGGCAACCTACTCCAGTATTCCTGTCTGGAAAATTCCATGGCGACAGGAGTCTGGTGGGCTGCAGTTCATGGGGTTGCAAAGAGCTGGACAAAACTGAGCACACACATACACACATGCTGTAATGTGGATGAACCTTGAAAATGTGCCAAGTGGAAGAAGCCAGGTGAAACAGGTCACATAATTCAAGTGGGAAATGAAGAGGAACCAGACAATAAGAACAAGAAACAGAGGAAAAAAGAGAAACCCAGAGAAGTGGCACAGGGAAGAAAGTATTTCAAGGAACACTGATCAACATTTAAATTATTGCTGCCAAGTTAAAAAAAATAAGGACTGTGAACTGCCAGCTGAATGTAACAGTATTTAGATTACCAGTAATTTGGACAAGCTCAGTTTCAGTGGAGTAGGGGGAGCAAAAGACTGAATGAAATGCATTCAGAAACAGGAAGAGAAGAAATGGAGAGGACAGGTATAAGACGATTCTTGTGAGAAATTTTATTGCAGAGGGCAAATAAATATAGTGATAGCTGTTGAGAAAGTGGGATCCAAGCAGAGTTTTGTTTGTTTGTTTGTTTTCCTAAAACAAGAGACAGCATGTTTACAGCCTGCAAAGAATGATCCATCATAGAGGGAAAAAGTGAATGATACAGTGAATGAGTACAGATTTACTGCAGTGATATTCTTGAATAGGAAGAAGCAATGGTATCTAGTGACTCACTGTTAGATCGTAGCATGTTTATTTCATCTATAGTAACTTGAAAGCAGAGTACTGTAAAGATACTGCAAGGTAAGTTAAGATGGTTGTGCACTTGAGTGTGTGTATGACAGCTTCTTCTCATAGCTTCATTTTTTTTTTCCCCAGAGAAGCAGGAAGCAAAGTCATTATCCATGAAAGGGATTTCAAGGAGCTGAGTGTCATGGATGGAGAAGGGTTTGAGGAGAGTATAAAATGAAAACCAGTGGTTTAAGGACAGTGCTTCTCAAATTTGAACGTGCTTAAAAGTCACCTGCGGAACTGTAGTAACATGCAGGTTATGATTCTATGGATCTAGTGTGTAGCCTGAGATGGTGCAGTTCTAACAAGCCCCCATATGACGCTAATATAAGCAAGAATAGGAGAGCACAGGATAACGAGACTAGCGGGGGAAATGGAATGATTACAAAGAAGCAGTAAGATCCTGCTTTTAGGATGCTGCTGCGGTTTAGTCACTGAGCTGTGGGCCACTCTTTGCCACCCCATGGACTGCAGCCCTCCAGGCTCCTCTATCCATGGGATTTCCCAGGCAAGAATACTGGAGTGGGTAGCTATTTCCTTCTCCAGGAGATCTTCCCCGCCCAGGGACTGAACCTGGGTCTCCTAAGGGACAGGCAGACTCTTTACCACTGAGTCACCTGGGAAGCCCGCTTTTAGAATAGTGGTCACAAAATTACAGTAAGACAGTCAACATGACCATGTATTTTTCTGATTTCAAAGAGTTGTTACCTGGAACAACAACAACAAAAAAATCTCACTTTAAATGGCTGTAGTTTTCATTATATATAAACGTAAAAAAGGGTAAGTTGTGATTCTTAACTTTCAGGTGGCAAAATAAAAATAATAGCACTTTTCATTTACTAGGCACTACTCTAAAAACTTTTAAGGCTTTACCTCATTAACTTTAACAAAAACCCAAGGAAATAAGTGATACACTAAATTCATTTTATAGATGTTCAAATTGAGTCCTAAAAAAGCACATCATGGAGATCATAGAAGCAATTAAGCTCAGAAGATAGGATTTAAAACCAGGTCTATTTGACTATACAGCCCCACAATTATAACCTCGGATCTATAATACTTCTCAAAGAGGTCATCTCTTCCAAGTATTCACTAATGAGTTTTTTATAAAATATATAATTCAACTAAACAGCCTATTCTCCCCATAACACTTGTTTTAAGTCTTATTATTTCTTCCACGTACACTTAAAATTTTACTGGAACCTCCTCTAGCTTCTGTCTTTTTTAACTGTACGTTTGTTCACATTATTTTCCATTTTCTAGTGTTATGCAATAGGCTGTGACTAGATTGTTTACTAATTACAGTAAATATTTTTAAACGATAGTGAAAAGACATCCTATTTTGGAGTTAAAATAAAGTATAAGTCTGTATCTATTTTGAGCTAAAAGCCTTATTTATAAACAGTCTGTTAAACTATAATTTATGTTTCTTTAAAGCTACTCAACTAAACTATGATTGGTAAATAGGGTAATGAGATCAGCACACATAACCAAAAGGTTATATTGATTCATACACGACTTTTCTCAGCACATTTCGAGGCTATCGGCTTTCTCACCATGAATGAGAAAGCTTTAGCAACATATGATGTGAAAAGGCTGATAATCCCATGGAAGAGCTTTTCTCCCACACAGTGAGTGAGTGTTTCAGAGTCTTCCTGATCACTAGATCTTCCATATGTTAAGCTATCTGAAGATGGGAGTGCAGATAAAGATGCTAAGACATTTATTCTAGGCATAAAAAAATATAAAAGTCTATATACTGATTCAGAGTTTTTCATTTTGAGGAGAATGGTCACTCTTAAAAGCAAATTTTCTCAAAGGTTTATATCTCAAACAAATCATGAGACCCAAAATTTAAGGCTACTTTGACAATGATGCTGATTACAATTGCCAGAGGAGATTTAACTATGGTATTCTCACCAAAACTTTTAGCTTGGTAACTCTGGTTACCAGAGTAACCGGTACTCTGGTTATAAAGTTCTATATACATGTACATACACATATGCACATGTATGTAACTGCTTCTACTCCAATTTTCCCTAAAAGCCCTTTTAAACATATATGCCAAATGGAAGATTTCTTTAGGAATGAGTGTATGGCATTATGGCAGAAATGCTTCTGCTGTAGAATGAATGCCTTTACAACCAGATACATACACACACACATGCAAATGTATATGTGTGATATTATTTGCAGGATCCTCTCATAAATTTTCAATTTATTTCCCATTTCAAAAATCAGGATCTATTAACTCTGAATTACTTGTAATCTTAAATATATATATACATATGCATACATACATATGCATATGTGTACAACATGTATACATGTAAATGCAGAGAGAGAAAAAAAGAGTAAGAAAGGGGAAGGCGATAGGGAGCGAAAGACAGCACTTACTATGTATCTGTCACTATTCTAGGCCTGACCATGAGTTAGTATTTCAAAAGGATATGATATTAAAAAAAATCACCTACAATGATAGCTTTATATATCTAATGATTAGATAACATAGATAGTCTCAACAGACAATAGCCATATATAATGGCACTGCTGCTGCTACTGCTGCTAAGTCGCTTCAGTCGTGTCCGACTCTGTGCGACCCCATAGACAGGAGCCCAACAGGCTCCCCTGTCCCTGGGATTCTCCAGGCAAGAACACTGGAGTGGGTTGCCATTTCCTTCTCCATTGTGTGAAAGCGAAAAGTGAAGTGAAGTCGCTCAGTCGCATCCGACTTCCAGCGACCCCATGGACTGCAGCCTACCAGGCTCCTCCATCCATGGGATTTTCTAGGCAAGAGTACTGGAGTGGCTTGCTATTGCCTTCTCCGATATAATGGCACTAGAACCATCAAATGGTTCTTAGGAAAGACTCACTCTACATTAAATGACCCTCTTTACTCATCCTACATGATTAACAGGGGCTTCCTAATTTATATGTGACCATTCTTCCCTTATTTTACCATTAGACCGTCTTCAATCACCAATTCAATCAGCATTCATCAGGCACTACAATAGGAGCTGAAGTTACAAAGACATATTTAAAACAGAATCACTGCTCTAACCAATGTTTAGTAGAGAAACTGGAGTAAACAAATACGAAGAGCAATGCCCAAGAATGTAAAAAATTTAATGAGAACAAAGAGGTGCAGAAAGCTTTGAAGTCAAAGGTGTAGGACTCAATCAGGCATTGACACCAACTGTAAGTTCCTGATCTTATCATTTCACTGCATATATTTTCTTAATGTAAAATGAGATTATATGCTGCTGCTGCTGCTGCTAAGTCGCTTCAGTCGTGTCCGACTCTGTGCGACCCCATAGACAGGAGCCCAACAGGCTCCCCTGTCCCTGGGATTCTCCAGGCAAGAACACTGGAGTGGGTTGCCATTTCCTTCTCCATTGTGTGAAAGCGAAAAGTGAAGTGAAGTCGCTCAGTCGCATCCGACTTCCAGCGACCCCATGGACTGCAGCCTACCAGGCTCCTCCATCCATGGGATTTTCTAGGCAAGAGTACTGGAGTGGCTTGCTATTGCCTTCTCCGATATAATGGCACTAGAACCATCAAATGGTTCTTAGGAAAGACTCACTCTACATTAAATGACCCTCTTTACTCATCCTACATGATTAACAGGGGCTTCCTAATTTATATGTGACCATTCTTCCCTTATTTTACCATTAGACCGTCTTCAATCACCAATTCAATCAGCATTCATCAGGCACTACAATAGGAGCTGAAGTTACAAAGACATATTTAAAACAGAATCACTGCTCTAACCAATGTTTAGTAGAGAAACTGGAGTAAACAAATACGAAGAGCAATGCCCAAGAATGTAAAAAATTTAATGAGAACAAAGAGGTGCAGAAAGCTTTGAAGTCAAAGGTGTAGGACTCAATCAGGCATTGACACCAACTGTAAGTTCCTGATCTTATCATTTCACTGCATATATTTTCTTAATGTAAAATGAGATTAACACTGCATAATGTATAGAGCTGTTCTGAAGACTGAATGAGACACTGTTTATAAAATGACTGGTACACAGAAACCAAAAAGTGACAGTTAACTGCAATCATTATCATCACAGTCATCAAAACCACAGCTTAGGGATGAAATGAGATGAAGAACTAAAAATAGTTCTGTCTTCAGATTTTGCAGAACTAGACATGTCATTTGCCAGCAACAAAAGCTTCTTGAATTACCAGGTGAAGGCAACAAATCCTACAAAAGGTCTTCCTAGAAACAGATGTACAGGAAGAAAAACTCAGCATCTTGAAGGTTGGGGTGGGGTGGGGATACAGTGCTGATAGGTACATTCAAGAAATGAAAATCCTGTAGAATCAAAATTACAAATAGTGAGGAGTTCCTTAATCAAGCCTTAATAAGTCTTTATAGGAGGGCCTAGAGAACACCAATATCTACATATGCCCAAAGGCAGCTTCCCTGGTGGCTCAGACAGCAAAGAACCTGCCTGCAATTCAGGAGACCCAGGTTTGATTTCTGGGTCAGGAAAATTTCCTGGTGTAGGAAATGGCAACCCACTCCAGTATTCTTGCCTGGAGAATTCCATAAACAGAGGATCCTGGTGGGCCCAGTCCATGGGGTTGCAAAGAGTTGGACACCTCTGAGCGACTAACACTTTCACTTTCAAAGACAGCCATACCAAATAGCACACCTTTTCATCCCCTTGTATTCAACGTATGTCTTCATGATAGTTCACAGAGAATTACTCTGTCCCTAACTGATAAAATCTGAATAGGCCAATTCTGCACCTTAGGAAACCAGCGTGCACAAACCTCACTTACCTAATAAGCCGAGGATGGAAAAGACTGATAATTCTGCATATTATTCTCCAAAAGTTGTCTTAATTAGGATCAGCATGGGTTAACACTTGCACCAGAAGTACAACTCTGATATCCCTCCTTCATGGGAGATGCAGTTCTGATATTCTGCTATAGAGACTGCCTGCAATCCCACCCCTCCCGACCCTGTGTTTCTGTTCTAAGAATGGGTCAGCAAATACAGTCGGCAAGCCAAATTCAGTGTATCTTCTTTTGTACAGATAAACTAAGAAAGACTTTAACATTTTTTTTTAAGTTGAAAAAGTTCAGAAGTATAATATTGTATGAAAATTATACTAAAGTCAAATTGTGGTGTCGATAATAGAGTTTGACTGGAACACAGCACATTCATTCATTTACATGCTGTCTCCAGCTGCTCTCCTGTTACAACAGCAAAATCGAGTAACTGAAACAGAGACCTATGGTATGCAAAATCTAAAATGTTTATTATGTGGCCTTTTGTAAAGAGTCTGCCAACCCCTGATGTGAGACAATGAATGAGAGGTATGGCTCCAAACCGCAACACTGAGAGGCACTGAATGCCTATCCATTCCTTATAACGCAGTGAGTGTCCAATGGATTTCATAGTAAGACTCTGTCGGTAAGATAACTCAGAAGTCCATTTCCGATAATAATACAAGGTAATAGCCATCATTTGCCAAGCATTTACTACTATATGCCAGGTATTATCATTTTCATTATATGAATGAGGAAACTATATGAGTGGTGATAACTTGCTCAAGTTAACTATAGATAGTAAATCAATCCTAGTATTATATCGCCTGTAGGCATAAACAACTGCCTGAAATAAGAGTACAGAGAGTAAAAAAAAAAAAAACTGGAAGTAATGATCTGCCTCAAAACAAAATAATTATCCACAATGATGTGGAAAATGATGAAATAATGGTTAACTCTATGGAAAACAAAACCAATGTCCCTGAGAGGAAAGGACAATAACCAATGAAACCTTTTGAAAGAACAAACAAAATTGGCTCTCATGGTTTGTTTCCTTCTTTCTGTCAGTGATACCACAATTCTGCAAATTTTCTAAGTAATGTAACAGACTACTTATACCACTTTTTGCTCTTACCAGTAGGTCATACCCAAGTAGTCACAAATCTAGGAGAAAAAGATTATCAGAAAAGAATATATATCTTTATTCTCAAACTATACCCTTCCTATTCTTAAAATATTAACGTTTTCACATTTTGATTTCTGAATGAAGGAAATTTTAAATAGTAACTTTAAATTTTTTTCTTATTTGAAAAAGTTAAGAAACTTGGTATCAAAAACAGAAAGCAATATAAACTTATAGTAAGAAGTCTTCATTGTCTAAGTTATAATATCTTCAAGTTTACAAAATAATGTTTTGAAAGAATAAAACAGTGGTTTTTCCTTGTAGGCAAGTAATACTAATGTGTGACTTTGATTGCACACTGATTCATAACCAAGAAGCCCAGCTTTTCAATTAGAATGAGCACACTTCTAAGTGGTTAACCCACATATTAAACTAGATACATTCTATTTAACTCTATACTTATTCTTTATTTCTATTACAAATACTCACTGTTGAGCAACAGTCAGCTTTGGTAATTAACATTTAAAAAATAAGTGTATATATTAAAATTACCCATAGGACTCAGTATATCTAGTATACGTTCATTATGATACCCACGTTCTTGTGCTTCTTATCCTTTATATTTATCCATCATCATTAGCACGGCTTTTTTTTTTTTTAAAGGAATCACACTGAATATAACTGATATATTCACTTAACAGCCAAATTAGAAAAACCTAGATATATTTTAATAGAGAAAAATATTAAGGATCCAGCTGTTCAAAATAAAAAAGTATCAAGTAAATCATTGGGAGAAAATATTCTAGCTTTTAAGAATATGTTACTTTAAAAAGTCAGTGTTACTTCATGATTATAAAATTTTATTCAAGAAATAGCAAAAATATTTTAATTTGCTTATATTCTACATGCTAGAAGAGTAATCAAGACAAAATTCAACAAATACACCATACTTAAATACTTATTTCTAAAGATATAACTTATTTCATAATAATATTAAATAATTCAAAGAAAAAGTATTATCTACCAGAGTAATCTCAAATATTATTACTACATACTATAAAAACTATTTTGTTACATATGGCCAAGAATTCGAAGTAGTTCAATCTATTATTACCACAACTGGAAAGATCTCAAAAATTTTACTGGGATGCTAAAGATTAGATAGTAAGTATCCAATGATGAGAATCTGTATTCGCTTTGGAAAGATAACTGCCAAACTGATGTCTTCCTTGCTTATCCTCTCCTGATTATCAAGATGTGTGTAATGACAGGACACTAACAGTAAATGGCACAGTATAGCAAGCACCACAAGGTGGTGCTAATATCCTCTCATAACTGGCTGGATAGACCACTTCTGCTAGTCTTCAGATGTGGGCTAAGGTGATGCTCTGCAACCCACAAGGTGGATACCCAACCATAACATTCTCTGGTCTAAGAGAAAAAGCAAATCATTAACAATTCACATGGTTTTTATTATTTGTTGTAGAAAAAAAAATTTAAATTTATAATCCTCTAGACTAATATCTGGACATTTTCCCCATTTAGTTACAATATATTACATGAAAAGAACGTAACTCTATGAGCAACTCCCTTTACAATTGCTGTTTAGTCACTATCTGACTTTTTGACGCCATGAATTATAGGCTGCCAGGCCCCTTCGTCCCTGGGATTTTCCAGGCAAGGAGACTGAAGTGGGTAGCCATTTCCTTCTCCAGGGGATTTTCCTGACCCAGGGATTGAACCTGGATCTCCTGCACTGGCAGGCAGATTCTGACCGCTGAGCCACAAGGGAAGCCCCAAAACATGCACTGATTTTACACTACTATCAGATAAAATTAGTACTTTATCAATTAGTAACCTTATCAATAAGTTTCTTAGGTGGGACACCAGCACAAGTGACAACAAAACAGTTCAGTATCTTAAAACCCATATTCATAATTGCAAAAATCTGGCTCTCAAATTAGCACTTTCCCTCATTTCTGTATACATACTCAGCTTAATGTAATGGACTCTTAGAAAAACAGTTTCCCACAATGTAGGTTCTAAAAACTAAACCAATTGCTAAAGTCTTCCTTCCTTGAATTGCCTTAGTCAGACAAACACACAGATGGATGGCAAGATGGAAGGGAGGATGAAAGGATGAAAAGAAGGGTAGAAGGAGCGAGGGAGGAAAGGAAAAGACATGGAAGGGTGAGAGAAAGGGAGGAAAGCAACAGGCTGGCTCCAGAAATACAAATGCAATTCAGAATAGAGAAAGAGAGTTGTTAGAGTTCACATAACATAAATATATATATGCTGTACTGGGCATGTATATGAAGCTTTATATATACAAAATAAACAAACAGTGAGAGTCTTTATTTTGGGGGGCTCCAAAATCACTGCAAATGGTGACTACAGCCATGAAATTAAAAGATGTTTGCTCCTTGGAAGAAAAGCTATGACCAACCTAGACAGCATATTAAAAAGCAGAGATATTACTTTGCCAACAAAGGTCCATCTAGTCAAAACTATGGTTTTTCCAGTGGTCATGTATGGATGTGAGAGTTGGACTAGAAAGAAAGCTGAGTGCCAAAGAATGAATGAATGCTTTTGAACTTTGGTGTTGGAGAAGACTCTTGAGAGTCCGTTGGACTGCAAGAAGATCAAACCAGTCCATCTTAAAGGAAATCAGTCCTGAATATTCATTGGAAGGACTGATGCTGAAGCTGAAACTCCTAATACTTTGGCCCTGATGCGAAGAGCTGACTCATTGGAAAAGACCCTGCTGCTGGGAAAGATTGAAGGCAGGAGGAGAAGGGGATGACAGAGGATGAGATGGTTGGATGGCATCACCGACTCAATGGACATGACTTTGAATAAGCTCCAGGAGTTGATGATGGACAGGGAAGCCTGATGTGCTGCAGTCCATTGGGTCACAAAGAGTCGGACACTACTGAGTGACTGAACCAAACTGAACTGAAAAAATGCCCACTGTCCAAATGGGTTTTAGAGAAGAAAGCTGCCCAAGATCATAAAGGGACTATCAGACTTCAAAGACTCTTCTTCATTATTCCATAAAATAATCATGCTAATTTCGATGAGGACAGTTAGTGTAGCAACAAATTAGCAACTATGTGCCAAGCTATGTGTTAAGCATTTTATGTTTCTCAGTTAAGCCACACAACAATCCTAAAAGGTATTATTATTTTCTATATTACAGATTAGAAAATTACAGCACAGAGAGGTTGAGTGACTTTCCCAAGGTCATACCACTATTAAATGGTAAAGCTAGGATTGGAATCTAAGCAATGTGGCTATAATAAGTCTGCCACTTACCCACTTCACAATATTGCCATTCATAAAATACCAAACTATTTCCTTTGGGAATAAAATAAATGGCTATTTAATGAGGAGTAAAAGGAAAAAAAAGCTTTTATTAAGCACATAAAAAGATTAAAAAAAACAATGCTACAACAGACCCTATGGACAGGATCATGGAAGAGCATGAAATTGTAATAGGAACATACAATTCGTTAGCTTGAAAAACATAATAACACTTAAAAAACACAAAATAAGATAGTAAAAAAGTAAACTGGTTAATCACCAATGATTAAAGAAAACTAAAATGACTAAAAAAACAATGTAAGATATCAGAAAGGGTAAAGTATGAATAAGTACAAACAATAGCTGACAAGAAGTTTGTTTAAAATAGCAATCACTTCAGATACAGCAGACTGGGACAATCACTAGAGAAAAGGTAGATTTTACCTGATTCTTTATGAACAGAGAGGTTTCGACAGGGGAGAAGGAGGAATAAAGGACATCCTGAGTATTTTAATATATAAGTTAAAGTATGGACACAGGAAAGTGAAAACTGTATTCAGGAGTAGTGTTTTTCATAGAAAATGTTAACAGAGAAAAGGTGAATGGGCTTTACTATTCTTCAAATAGTCCTCAAAGCCTGGAGATGAATAAAATATCCATGTTTCTAGCTAGTTAAAAACATATTCTATAATAAATACATCAGAAAGCATTAAAAAACAATTACAAATTATATGAAAACCCAATCAAAATAAAAATTGGCTGACTGTAACAGAAAGGAAAGAGAGACAGAAATCAAAAAACTAACGGAGAAAACCTGAAAAAAATTAAGTCAACCAATTTGCCATTCATAAAATACTCAAAAGCTGCATTAGAGATTCTCTAAAGTATTTAATTTTAAGTCATAGCTTCATATAGAACATGTAATAAAATTATAAAATTAAAGTTCATATTTTTAAATTACTTTATCATTAAAAGTAGGTAAAGTTATTTGATATCTTTGTGGGGGAGAGAGGATAATGGAGAATTTATTAAAAGAATCAATGTGGTACTTCATAAGAAACTCCTAAACATACTATTTCATTTAAACCTCAGACCCTATGAGAAGTTACTTTACAGAAGAAGGAACACAGTCAATGAAGTATAGTGACTAATCCTAACATATATTAAAGCTGAAAATGCTGATTCAAAGCTAGTTTTCCAGACTTCAGTCTGAAAATACAATTTCACTGTTGCCATTTGCTTTCTAATTTCATTACAATAAAACTTATAGGGCAAGCAAGTGGAGTTTCTAAAGATTATGAACAGTACCACTTGGACAAAATACACTAGTATTACATGGATAGCACATCTAGCCCCAAAGCAGTGACTGATACAATCTTCCATGCAACAAGTAAGTATCAGGTATCATCTATATGTCAACCACCATTGTAGACACTAGAGAGATAGTAGTTAGTAGAAGAATAAAAACAGGAAAATATAATATAGTAATAAGTATAATTCAGAGAATTATAATAAAGTTATAGGGGAAAAATGGGTGACTCCTTAATACTGAGTGGTCATGGAATACCTTTCTATGAAACTGACCCGTAAGTGGACACAGAGGCAGTCAACTACAAAGCAGAAAGACCACCATTCCAAACAGAAGACACAACTAGAACAGCCCTAAACAGAAATATAAAGGCAGTGTAGCCAAAACAGAGTGAAAAAGAAGCAGAGTCACAGATCTGGTGAGAGGTAGATAGGGGATTTTTAAGTTAGAAAAAGCAGTTGGAATTTTCTATTCTCAATATGATAAAAGAGGGTGGAGAATAACATGAATTTATTTATATTAAAGAGGAAAAAAATATCAGTTTTGTATAAAGAATACAGAGGAACAAACTTGGAAGCAGACACACCAAATAAAGTTATAGTAGTCTAGGAGCTCTTAACCTTTTCCCCATCCCAAATACCTGAAGGAAATTACACACTCCAACAAATAGCAGCAGTGGAGAAGAAATGCTGATAAAACCGCTTGCTCTCTTTCAGAGGATCTACTCTAAGGACTAGAGTAGGTAGTGTAAGTAGGTAGCATTCTCCTCTGTTACTCTCAACTTCCCTTCTCTCATTTTCTCCTTTCTTTGTTCCGTTCTTATCCTCTGCCTAGCCTAAAAATCCACTTTGGATACTACTCCATCAAAATTAGATTTTTGTCTCAAAAGACCACTGAAATTACCTGAATTCAACATTCTTGGTACTTTAATAAAGTTCTCATTCTGGACGGAGGCAACTAAAAAGACATCTCCACAAACAGATTTCTAATTTGTCTTATACAAGAAAACTACAGATAATGTAGACTATAATAAGCAATTTTCATGTAAAAAATTCAATTTTGACATGCTTTCTGGATGCAGGCAAATTTTTATCCAGTTTCAAAATAAATATTTAAAGATGAAATTCAAATTCCTAGCATATGAACACACTAAAAACATCTATGAAAATTAAAACCACTCTCTGGAATCTGATGAAATATCCAATTTTAGTTTGTTTCATTTCTTTGAATCCTAAGATATTTCTTTGCTATTGTTTAGAAAGCACAGAGGAGAAGGCAATGGCACCCCACTCCAGTACTCTTGCCTGGAAAATCCCATGGATGGAGAAGCCTGGTAGGTCGCTAAGAGTCGGACACGACTGAGTGACTTCACTGTCACTTTTCACTTTCATCAACCCACTCTAGTATTCTTGCCTGGAGAATCCCAGGGACGGGTGAGCCTTGTGGGCTGCCGTCTGTGGGGTCGCACGGAGTCAGACACGACTGAAGCAATTTAGCAGCAGCAGGAGCAGAAAGCACAGACTTTAAAATAAAAAATGAAAAGAAGTAGCAAGCTCAGAAAAATGATTTTACCCCAAAATTGTAAGTTCTCAATTACTAACAGTAAAAATTAAAACTCATTTTTCAGCTTAACCAAACGTTTCCTAACACTAATTCTTAGAAAGCAATCTGTTGCTATATCTATTCCTCTAAACAAAAATTCTTTATTGTTTCAGCATGTTCATTAGGAAACTAAACTGTGGGCTGAAATGACTAAAGTCAAATCTCATTTTCTCATACAAACAATGTTAAAATAACAGGTATTTTCTTGATCATGAAACTGATAATTTTGGAAATCAATATAATCATTTAATCAATTATAAGTGACATACCTATATACTATAAAACCAATGACAGAGAAACCTAAAAAAAGGCTACAAATACTGTGGAATAAACATTAGAAATAGTAACAGCATGAATATATTTAAGAACTCACGGTTGGCAAGTCACCTTATTTCAGAATGGTATTTGCAAATCAAGAATCTATTTTTCCAATAGAATAAATTAGTTAAAGTACTGCAAGAGTGCGAGGCCCTTTCGTTCGGCTGAGGGGAGGGCAGCTGGCCTGGGCCAGGTACGCTTCAGGGAGGGGTTCGGCCAAGGTCACTGGGCTTGCTGCTTTTCTGGCCACCACTCCCCTGGCTGGCCGGACAAGACTCGCCAGCAGTGCGGCAGCCATTCCTCTCGTGCTTCTGGGCACTGCTCTGAACAGTGTCACCCTTTATACCAGCAAGTTGGCGGGCACTATGGGGAAAAAGAAAACCAGATGAAAGTGGAGGGAGGTGCTAGAAGAAGAGGAAGAAAATGTGTGGTGGAAAAAGTTCCAGACTGCCCAGTAGTACATGGCAAAGTGGAGCACCTCTTGAAGTGGAAGGGGTTCTCAGAGGACAACGCATGGAGCAGACGAGAACCTGGAATGCCCTGGCCCCACTGCCGAGTTTCTGTATTTACAGCAGAAAGCACACAGGACAAATAAATCAGATGGAGGCAAGTGCAAACCTGATTCTGATTTGGAAAATGAGGTGCAAGAGAGCAAACCAAACAAGAAGAGTCAGAAAACCCATGAGGCTTTGCCCAGGGTTTGGAACTGGAACAGGCTACTGGAGCGACAGACTCCAATGGACAACTCATGCTTCAGATGAATTGGAAAAACTCTGATGCCACTGACTTGGTCCCTGACAAGGAAGCCAAGGTCAAGTGCCCACAGATAGTCATATACCTCTATGAGGAAAGGCTGACGTGGCATCCCTACCCCTCAGAGGATGATGACAAAAACAATGACAAGAATTAACTCTCCTGAGTACCAGCCCCTCTCACATCTGACTGTGGGTTTTAAGTGGCGGAAAGGAGGGGTTCTACTTGTCTTGACACCATAAAGATGGCTTGAGAAGATGTCCCTTGACGAGCCAGTATAGTTTTTGTGCTCTACAGCAGCCCAAGTGCTTTAAAGCTGTTCCATGCTACATAGTTTGCACACCCATCCCAGTGGAGGGAAAGGAGGGTCACTGTTTCAAGGCAACTGATTCTGATCTTTGTTAAGAAGAGCAAAGGCCCTTCTATGAAGGACAAAACTTGCAGGATGGGATGTGGGGGACCAGGAAACACTGTACAGACACTTAAAAGAGCACACCCACAGCCCACAGCCCACAGTCTTCTGCCCAATAGTGTGAACTCTGCGATTCTTACAGCAAAGTATGTGTACAGTTTTTGGCTATTGTATTATTCAGTTCAGTTCAGTCGCTCAGTCGTGTCCGACTCTTTGCGACCCCATGAATCGCAGCACGCCAGGCTCATTTCATTACACTGGTAAATTTTTCTCTTATTGAAGCAATCATTATTAACTGTTTTCCATGAATGGGTTTCAGAGTATCTGTGGATTGACTGAAATTATATGGATTATATTTTTACATGTGCTCATATCTTTTTCCAGAAGTTTAAGTCCTCATCTGGAGAAGGAAATGGCACCCCACTCCACTACTCTTGCCTGGAAAATCCCATGGACGGTGAAGGCTGGTAGGCTACAGTCCATGGGGTTGCAAAGAGTCGGACATGACTGCTGTCTCTTATACACCTCACATCCATACATGACCACAGGAAAAACCATAGCCTTGACTAGACGGACCTTAGTCGGCAAAGTAATGTCTCTGCTTTTGAAAATGCTATCTAGGTTGGACATAACTTTTCTTCCAAGGAGTAAGCGTCTTCTAATTTCATGGCTGCAGTCACCATCAGCAGTGATTTTGGAGCCTAAAAAAGTAAAGTCTGGCACTGTTTCCACTGTTTCCCCATCTATTTCCCAGGAAGTGATGGGACCAGATGCCATGATCTTCGTTTTCTGAATGTTGAGCTTTAAGCCAACTTTTTCGCTCTCCTCTTTCACTTTCATCAAGAGGCTTTTGAGTTCCTCTTCACTTTCTGCCATAAGGGTGGTGTCATCTGCATATCTGAGGTTATTGATATTTCTCCTGGCAATCTTGATTCCAGCTTGAGTTTCCTCCAGTCCAGCATTTCTCATGATGTACTCTGCATATAAGTTAAATAAGCAGGGTGACAATATACAGCCTTGACGGACTCCTTTTCCTATTTGGAACCAGTCTGTTATTACTAGTGTATTGTTTGGGGTGGGTCGGATGGGGTGCGAAAAAAAGGAGATAGGTTAGGATCACTTTTGCTAACATTTGGGGAAACAGTGAAACAAAGGAAAGAACCACTAATGATGATTGGATTCTGTGTCCAGTACTGCAGCTTTTCAAAAAATGTCTTTGGCAACCTGAATGAGGATAGTGAGAGACTGTTTAAAAGCTACGAATGCCTGAAACACAGAAGCCATAGTGTTCCCTGCCTGAACTTAATGCTGTTCCCAACAATGGACTAAGCCAGTTAAGAAGTTACCAAAGCTGCCACGTGGGGGATAGAAACTGGTTGTGGAGGTAAAGTCTTGTGAACACTGGCAGATCATTTTGTCTTAGAGGTACTCATTCTTGAAACTGACAAGAAGACCCTTTCTTTTCCAATTATAAAGTTACAAATATCAGCTTATCCATCCAAGCCACTGGATGAAATATTTGGGGAAGGGCAGAAATATTTGGGCTTGCCTGGTGGCTCAGACAGTAAAGAATCTGCCTGCAATGCTGGAGTCCTTGGTTCAATCCCTGGGTTGGGAAGATCCCCTTGAGGAGGGCATGGCAACCCACTCCAGGATTCTTGCCTGGAGAATCCCATGGACAGACGAGCCTGGCAGGCTATAGTCCATGGGGTTGCAAAGAGTCGGGCATGGCTGAAAGACTAAAGAGAAGCTCAAGGGGGTGGTATAGGAAGTAGGTGAGTAGAGAAAGACAAGGGCCAGTGCTCATAGGGTGGAAACTTTTGGAGCCTTTGTTTTTGAACTTTGAAACTATTGGGGCACGCTTCAGTTACTGACCATACATGTTCAAGGGCAGAACGATTTCAAAAGCCCTGGTCTCAGGAAAAGATTTAATTTTCTTACTGGGGTAGTGGTTCACTTTAAAATAAAGTAAAATTTTTAATCGTAAGAATTAACTAAAACCCAAATGCTATCTTGAATTATGAGATCCATCAGTTCCTGACATCATCGAGACCTGAATCTAGAACCCCACTGTAACTTTTAAGCACCTGTTAGGTTTCTGTGAAAACTTTTGTTTAAATGTAAACTTCATATCAACACTGTCAGTTTTTGTCTCAATAAAACTATAGATTTAAATACTGAATATCTCCCTAAGAAAAGCTGAGAAAGGAACTGCTTTTTATTTTATAATTATCATAATTGTTTTGTCACAAATACTGAAAATTAAACGACTTCAAAATAATTTCAACTGCATGCATATGAACATGAACTAGTACTAAATGACCAAACTTAATTTCAAGGTAAGTAGTATTTTTAGATACTTTCATATTACATATGAAATAATATTCATATTATATATGAAGGTGCAGATCCACGCACCTCCTACTATCATATATAATTTCAAAAATTCCCCACATAATTTCATAATTGCTAACCTTCCTCTCTAGAGAACTTTTAAATTTTCATTAGCTTTGCTATTACTTTTCATTGAATTTACTGTGCAAGTCAGAAACCCAGATGTTATCCTGAAAACCACTTCTCTCTTGATGACAGCCACACATCATCATTAAATACCAAAAAATTAACCTCCTAAATAATCCTCAAATCTTCTTCTACTCCTCTCCATCTCCAGCCTCCCTACCAAGATCAACTCCTACTTACCTCTCATAAGAATTCCTACCATATCATCTCTCTACTGGTCTACCAGCACCCTCTCTCATGGCAGCACCCACCGATCACAGCAGTTCCCCACATTGCAGCAAAAATGATCTTTTTAAAACACAAATAGATTCTGTCAGCACCACCTGCATCATACCCTTCAATGGCTTCACACTGCGTTAAGGAGGAAAGCAGGAAACACAGGTCTCAGCAGAACGTAGCCCCTTTCTTTCTCTCCAACTTCATCTTGTGCTATTCTCCCTCCTGCTCTCTCCCCTTCGGTTTCTCCCACTGATCAAGGTACTTCTCACATATCATTCTGTCAGAAAGGCTAATCTCTTCACCGCGTTAATGCCCACACTAACTCTTTCACACTGAAATTCAAACTTCACTTCAAGAAAGCTTTCACTAATTTTTCAAACCAAGTCAATTTTCCTGTTGTAATCTCATAACATTATAATCTTTCTTTTGTGAGACTACTGTAACTTCTATATTCTATTTACTTGTGTGATTACTTCTTCCTCCAACTTATAAGCTCTATGACAGTACCCATCAAACATTTTTTATAATCCAAAGTATCTTTACCACTTATATCAAAATTTGTTAAGTATGAAAAAATATAACCATGCTGCAATGTATTAAAGCAATACAGAGTATACAGAAAGAAGGCAAAATCTTCCCTCCTCCCCTCTAATGACCAGAAATAACAACCATTACTATTCTATTCTGTATTTTTCAAGACTTTTCTCAAGAAGTATAATAAAGTATATATCTAAAAATTATACTTTTTATAAAAACTGAATCACATTTAGAGTTGCCATATTTAGCAAATAGGTTGCTCAGCTAAATTCAAATTTCAGATGAACAATGAATTTTTTATCATACAAGTATGTAACAAATATTATTTGTTGTTTATCTGAAGTTCAAATTGATATCCTATATTTATCTAACAACTTTAATCATACTGATTATA
>SJYT01080961.1:0-18066 GCA_006410635.1 Cephalophus harveyi | reverse complement strand
CATTCTACATTCCTTAAAAATAAACTTCCATTTTCCTTTCCATGAGACAGAAATGGTTTAAGTATGAAAACCTGGAAGCCTGCTGAGAGTTGCAAATTTTCTCAAAGTAACACTCTAAGATGGGCATTCGGCAGAAACTTTTCGTGGTATGAAAAGACTCCTGTCATTCAACTTTGTATGTATTTCTAATATATAAACTATATATCACATTTTACCATTAAATTTACAGGATAAATAAAAATAATTTATACTTAAAAATAAAACATTCAAATCATTCTATGAATAAGTGAAAAATAAAAACTTTAAAAAAAGCTTCCTCACAAGTAATGAATCATGATGACTGAACTTTATTATTCTATGAAGATAAAATGATATGACCATTCTTACATCATTTAAACCAAATTTCAAAATGTTAATACCAAGCCTCGTTCTCTGATCAAAATCACCTTGACATTTAGAATAGAGTTGTTTTAAATGGTTCCACAGGAGAAATAGCATCAACTAATTATGTCCATGGTGTTTAGCATTGCAGAGGTAAAACAAATAACTTTTGCATGTCATCTGAAAATATTTATCTCCATAATCACTTTATTTAGCAATCATGATTTCGTCTATGATCAGAAATGTGATAAACATGGTCTATAAATAGAATTTATTTTGTTAGATACTTTAAAACATAAGACTATTTATTTGTTAATTATACCTCAAAAAGGCTGAAGGGGAAAAAAAAACAACACTATAAGACATAAAATTAATCTTAGCACCACACGGAGAAATCTTATGACATGTACTTCAGAGGTATTATTGGTTCAAGTTTGACCACACTCAGCAGATTATAAAAATAAAATGAAAATTCTCAGGTATAGGCAATAATACCAGTTCAGTCAATCCAACCTTATCGAAATGAACAGGGGCAAGTTATATAATGATCTAAATAAGATATGCAGATGATACCACCCTTATGGCAGAAAGTGAAGAGGAACTCAAAAGCCTCTTGATGAAAGTGAAAGTGGAGAGTGAAAAAGTTGGCTTAAAGCTCAACATTCAGAAAACGAAGATCATGGCATCTGGTCCCATCACTTCATGGGAAATAGATGGGGAAACAGTGGAAACAGTGCCAGACTTTACTTTTTTAGGCTCCAAAATCACTGCTGATGGTGACTGCAGCCATGAAATTAGAAGACGCTTACTCCTTGGAAGAAAAGTTATGTCCAACCTAGATAGCATTTTCAAAAGCAGAGACATTACTTTGCCGACTAAGGTCCGTCTAGTCAAGGCTATGGTTTTTCCTGTGGTCATGTATGGATGTGAGAGTTGGACTGTGAAGAAGGCTGAGCGCCGAAGAACTGATGCTTTTGAAGTGTGGTGTTGGAGAAGACTCTTGAGAGTCCCTTGGACTGCAAGGAGATCCAACCAGTCCATTCTGAAGGAGATCAACCCTGGGATTTCTTTGGAAGGAATGATGCTAAAGCTGAAACTCCAGTATTTTGGCCACCTCATGCGAAGAGTTGACTCATTGGAAAAGACTCTGATGCTGGGAGGGATTGGGGGCAGGAGAAGAAGGGGACGACCGAGGATGAGATGGCTGGATGGCATCACGGACTCGATGGATGTGAGTCTGAGTGATCTCTGAGAGATGGTGATGGACAGGGAGGCCTGGCGTGCTGCGATTCATGGGGTCACAAAGAGTCGGACACGACTGAGCGACTGAACTGAACTGAACATAAATTGAGGGTTATTATTTTTTTTAACAGGATAAATAGTTAGACCTAAAGTTAGACCTAAAACTTAAAAGATTATTGAAAAGTCTTGCAGAAGTAAATAAGGAAACAAGCACAAGAATATTCATGACAGCATGACTTGTAATTTAGGGCAACAGAAAACTACTAAAAAATGAAAAAGAAGTGGTACACATTCATATAATGGATTAATATAATCAGAGAAAAAAATGAATGAACTATAGTTATACATATAAGTTGAGTAAGAAAATGAAGCTGGAGAAAGAATATAAATGGAATGATATGTGTGGCAGCTAATGTTTGCTCAGTAACATGCCACCCCAAAACTGAAGAGTGTTAAAACAATTAACATTTATTTGGCCTCTTATTCTGCAGGTCACCCACTAAGGGTGGCCCCAACTGGAAACTCCACCTGGAAGCCTTGATGGATCTCAGCTGAGGCTGATTCTGACATCTGTGATCAGTTGCCAGGTTAGAAAGAGGCTGATTTCCTGCAGGGTATAGCACCTTACCTTTCCTCAACATGGTCTCTCATATTCTTGTTCAAACTTTTTCACACAGTGGTCTCAGGGTTCCAAATGTAGCAGAAAAGCAAGCTTCAAAATGCAAGTGTTTTTCAAATCTCTTTGTCATGTTTGCTAACGTCTTTTCGGCCAAAGCAAGTCATATGCACCAGCCAAATTAGAGATGGTTTTTCCACTTTATGGAAGGATGTGACAACTTGCAAGAATAACAGGGATGAGAGAAATTTGTATCAAGTTTTATAATTTACCACAATATCACCTATACAATATTACACAAAAGAATACTCTGTGTACTGCTGAATGGCACATGCACACACACAAGCATACCAAAAGTATGAATATATGTACAGTAACACTAAATGCCAGGTTCAAGATAGTGACTACTCTTGGCTGGAGAAGGGAAATGAGAAAGGGAAAAATAAAGAGGGAGCTTTACCTAAATTTATAAATTTTCCCTGCATTAGCTAAAAGAAGGGTTTATGAATATTCTTAAAAAAAAAAAAAAACTATTACACATTTTAGCATGCTTAAATAAAAGGAAATTCCTATAAATTAAGGGACTTATAAAGATCCATCAATACATATTACTAAATACAGACTGCAAAATAAAATCTGGCATAATTTTTTAAAAGCTCAGTGAATTAGAGGATCAATTTTCCATAACCTGCATAATCAAAAAAAAACACAAACACATTAAAACAGACTGATAAAATCTGTTTAGAAATAAAAGCTGTTAAAAGATATAGATGCTCAACAGGTTACAAAATACCCCCTTAGACAATTCAGTATCAAATATGGGCCAATAATTCAAAATTACAAAAATGAGAAAATAAACTATCATGATCCATGATCAAAAGGAAACAACAACAAAAACAGACCTGAGAAAACTTTAAATAACAGCATTATTAAGTGCAGATGACAGTATAATAATGTTTGAATTAAAGAACAAAATGATGGAGTGGAAAATTTAAGAATTTGATAGATGCCTGTCTCTTATACACATCTAATAACAGCATTATTAAGTGCAGATGACAGTATAATAATGTTTGAATTAAAGAACAAAATGATGGAGTGGAAAATTTAAGAATCAATTATAACCAAAAAGACTAGAGAGCTGAAAGAAGTTCAAAATGAATTTTTAAAACTCTGCCTTCACTGAAATTAAAACACAGAGGATAAGTTAAAACAGAAGATCATACAAATTAGAAAGAATTCATATCCTGAAAAGTTATCAAGAGAAATCGCTGAGAACATGACACAAATTACAAAACATTAAAAATATAAAAGAGGGATAAAGAGACAAGAATGACAGAATAATAGTATCCAGCATATGTATTATCAAAATTGCAAAAAAGAGAAAAGTGGGGAAAAGCAATACTTAAGGAAATAACAACAGAGAATCTACCAGCCTTGCTGAAAGACAAAATTTCAGATTCAGAAAGCAAAATGATTCCCAAGTAAGATAAAATGAAAACCACAGCTAAATGAACTGGGGTTAGATTACACAAAATAATGGTAATCATAAGATAGGAAATGAAGTAAAAAGAATAGACACATTACCTAAAAAGGAACAACAACCAGATTAACAACAAGCTTCTCAAAGGAAAAAAGAAAGTAATTATCAAGGCAAAATTCTGTAACCACATAAACTAACATTCAAGTCTGAAATAATGATAAATTAAACAAGGCAAAATTTTCTGGGTGACTTCTTAGGGAAAAAAAACAAAACAAACTTACCAAAACTAATTCAACAGAAGTAGGAAATATGAATACTGAACCTTCTATAGGTTTCCCTGGTGGCTCAGATGGTAAAGAATCTGCCTGCAATGCAGGATACCTGGGTTCAATCCCTGGGTTGGGAAGATCCCCTGGAGAAGGAAATGGCAATCCACCCCAGTATTCTTGCATAGAGAATTCTATGGACAGAGCAGTCTGGCAGACTACAGTCCATGGGGCTGCAAAGAGTCGGACACGACTGAGTGACTAGCACATACACACACACAAACCTTCCACAGGAAGTGAAACAGTAGTTTCAAATTATTTTTAAAAGAACAAAGAAGAGGAGGAGAAAAAAAGAGGAAGGAAAGGAGGAAGGGTATGGAAAAGGGGTTATAACAGTAGAAAGACAAAAACACAAAGAAAAAAAAAAAAGACAAGGAAAAAGGGAGGGGAGGTAAGATGATGAGAAGAAAAGTGGGAGGCAGGACTGAAGAGTTCTAAGGAAAATTCCACCAAACTTTTAAAGGCCATTCCAATCTTTTACAAAATCTTTCTAAAAACCAAATTTTAAAGTTTTAATTAATGAAACTGGAGCCGATTATACAGAGTGAAGTAAGCCAGAAAGAAAAACACCAATACAGTATACTAACGCATATATATGGAATTTAGAAAGACGGTAACGATAACCCTGTATGCGAGACAGCAATAGAGACACAGATGTATAGAACAGTCTTTTGGACTCTGTGGGAGAGGGAGAGGGTGGGATGATTTGGGAGAATGGCACTGAAACATGTATACTATCATATAAGAAACGAATCACCACTCCAGGTTCAATGCAGGATACAGGATGCTTGGGGCTGGTGCACTGGGATGACCCAGAGGGATGGTATGGGGAGAGAGGAGGGAAGGGGGTTCAGGATGGGGAACACGTGTACACCCGTGGCGGATTCATGTTGATGTATGGCAAAACCAATACAATGTTGTAAAGTAATTAGCCTACAATTAAAATAAATAAATTTAAATTAAAAAAAATAAAGTTTTAATTATTCGAGTGTATACAATAAATTTCTAGGTACTGCGTTAGCTATCTCTCACAACATTTGACATACATCATTTATCATTTAGTAAAAATAAAAATAAATCATGACGAAGATGGGTTTGTTGTAGGACTGCAAATATAGTTTAGTAATGGAAATTTCACTACCTGATTAAGATATCAGCAAGATATATATATTTACATCACATCATATTTAATACAGTTATATATCACACTCGGGGATTCCCAGGTGGTGCTAGTGGTAAAGAATCCACCTGCTAATGCAGGAGACACAAGAGATGTGGGTTGGATCCCTGGGTCAGGAAGATCCCCTGGAGTAGGAAGTGGCAATTCACTCCAGTATTCTTGCCTGGAAAATTCCATGGACAGAGGAGCCTCGAAGGCTACAGTCCATGGGGCTCCAAAGAATTGGACATGACTGAGCAACTATCACACTAAATGGGAAAGTATTAGGGTTCTTTTAAAAATCGTGAAAAGAAGATGCTGACTACCACTTTCAATGTTGGAAGCCTAGACAGTGATTAAAATACAAATAAGAAATAAAAGATACTAAAATTATATGCATCAGTTCAGTTCGGTCCCTCAGTCGTATCTGACTCTTTGCGACCCCATGAATCCATACATGTGGTCATGTATGGATATGAGAGCTGGACTGTGAAGAAGGCTGAGCACCGAAGAATTGATGCTTTTGAACTGTGGTGTTGGAGAAGACTCTTGAGAGTCCCTTGGACTGCAAGGAGATCCAACCTGTCCATCCTAAAGGAGATCAGTCCTGGGTGTTCATTGGAAGGACTGATGCTAAAGCTGAAACTCCAATACTTTAGCTACCTCATGCGAAGAGTTGACTCACTGGAAAAGACTCTGATGCTGGGAGGCATTGGGGGCAGGAGCAGAAGGGGACGACAGAGGATGAGATGGCTGGATAGCATCACTGACTCAATGGACATGAGTTTGAGTGAACTCCGGGAGTTAGTGATGGACAGGGAGGCCTGGTGTGCTGTGATTCATGGGGTCGCAAAGAGTCACACATGTAGGAGATCAACCCTGGGATTTCTTTGGAAGGAATGATGCTAAAGCTGAAACTCCAGTACTTTGGCCACCTCATGCGAAGAGTTGACTCATTGGAAAAGACTCTGATGCTGGGAGGGATTGGGGGCAGGAGGAAAAGGGGACGACCGAGAATGAGATGGCTGGATGGCATCACGGACTCGATGGATGTGAGTCTGAGTGAACTCCGAGAGATGGTGATGAACAGGGAGGCCTGGCTTGCTGCAATTCATGGGGTCGCAAAGAGTCGGACACGACTGAGCGACTGAACTGAACTGAACTGATCCTTACTCTGAAAATGATACAAAAAATTTAGAAGTTCAACAGATGAACAGTAACATTATCTATGATTAAAGACACTAAATGAAAGCATTTTTAATGCTTTATAAAGAGAAGTGAAGGAACAATTCTCATCAGGAATAATATAAATTTTCTTTAAGACACTGAACTTCATCAAATGACATGACTGAAATAGTCCTAAATTGCTTCTTAAGGCAAGGGAAGAAAAAAGAAATTTCTGACTACTGGCGTTTAGTCAGTTACCACAGGAACTTGGAGATTCCTTTTTTTTTTCCTTTAAGTTTTCTCTTAAAAGCCACTGAAAGAAAAAATATTGATGGTTTCTGTTCTGTTTAGAGACAATGACTAGGATAATTAATATTACGGTAGCATCTTGTATCACTATGATTTCCTTCTAACTCCTCTTTTCAACACAGCACTCCATTCTCCCACAACTTAGATGTTAGGAGACAATCAAAAATCAAAACACAGGTGATAATAGTTGAATATTTAAAACGAAGGAATAAAGCAGGTAACATTCAGGAAATACAATTAATTCAGACTGAGAATAGGAGTAAGGGAAGAAAGAGGAGATAACAACAGGAGAAATAATGCAGGAGCTTGTGCCAAGGGGGAAGAAATAAGGATCTCGAGTGCCACTAAGAAAGATCAATCCTGGGACTTCCCCGGTGGTCCAGGGGCTCTTGATGCAGCAGGGACGTGTTTGATCCCTTGTCAGGGAACTAGATCCCACATGCTGCAACTAAGAGTTTGCATGATGCAACCAGAGATCCCATATGCTGCAACTGGAAGATCCCAGAGCACCTATTAAATAAATAAAAAATCAATGATGTTCTGATTCCATCTACTCAATACTTGAGACTTTGGGAAAGACACTTGATCCTTCTGAATGTCAGTAAAATGAATAAAATACCTACTTCCCTGGGTTGTTTTGGGCTTCCCAGCTGGCACAGTGGTTAAGAACCCAATCCCACTGCAGGACACTCAAGAGACGTGGGTTTGATCCCTGGGTCAGGAAGATCCCCTAGAGTAGGAAATGGCAACCCACTCCAGTATTCTTGCCTGGAAATTCCCATGGCAGAGGAAACTGGTGGGCTATAGTCCATGGGGCCGCAAAGAGTTGGACACAGCTGAGCACAGTGTTGTTTTGAGGCTTAAGTCAGATAATGGAAAGAATGTATAGGACAGTTTGCGCAACAAATAATTACTGAATACAGTAATTATGGGATACAACAGTGAATCAAATAGATAATTTTGGTGTTCATGGAGTTCACATTCAGGAGAACCAAATAAATACTGATTTTCAATCAGAGAAGGCAAAGAAATGCCACATATACACTTGTATATATAATAAATTCCCAAGATTTAATTCTCCTCTTGCAAAACCCCATCCTTCAAATAAGATAACTAATTCAACACACACAAATTCCATCACTGGGTGCTGACTAGTACTTGATATTCTCTATGTATGACCATAAAAATATAACAATGCAGACAGTACTATCACTGTTTGGCATTATATGTGTGCTCTAAAGGTTTTAATATGGGATACTTTTACTTTTAAAAAACAATTTCAGCACAGTTACATTCTGAAACAGTAGCCCCAATATAACTATTCCAAATAATATGTCCATATTTTAAACCCCTTTCTAAAATCCTAGGGAAATACTTTTAAATAGCTATCTCAAGTAAGTTAACATAAATTACAAAATAAAACACACATGCTGAAGCAGTGGTTCTTAAATATTTTGGGTTGTCGCAATTTGGAAGGTATGTCTGGTACCCAGTTGGTAGAGACTAGGGATGCTGCAAAACATACTAAATGGCACGAGACAGTCCCCAGCAATAAAGAATCACCTGGTCCCAAATGTCCACAGAACCACTGCCAAAATTTATTTTGCTTTAAAAGAACACTGAAGGTTAGTAAATTATTTACTGACAGAATCTCTGTGCTGCAGTATGTCATTAGATTAGTCACAATGATAAGAGAGAGATTATTTAGTGAAATCCCATAGGAAATATTGTCATAGCACAGAACAGGAAGCTAAAGATCACTGAGAAAACTTAGTGGTCAAATTTAATATGATCCACTACAGCTGATGGCTCAAAAAGAAATACATGGCTTCAAAACTTAAATTGGCAGTAACACTGCAAAAAGATCAATTTTATTTATAATCTGGAACTAACAGGGTTTTCCCCCTTAATGCAGATGGATTTTCTTGAACCATTAACAACATGCATTGGATATCAAAGCAAAAAATGTAGACATAAAATTTAGATCAGCATTCCCTAAGGTGATTTTTGTCAAGCAAGCAAGAAATATAGATCTGTTCCTTAAAAATATATCCTTTCAAAATTAGTCATTCATTTTACTAGTAGTACAGAATCTAATTACAGTAGCTGCTTAAGTAGTATTTGTTAAAATGAATGATATTTAAAACAATATGCCCCAAACTATAGGGTTTAGAATGCTAAAAAAAAATGTCAAAAGATTGAAATTTTCCCTCAATATGTTTCACATAAAACCATTAAGATAATACTGCCCAAGAAGAAAAGTCCTCTAATCCAAGAACAGCCAAACTGAATGAAAATTTAGAAGTCATCCCAAGCTAAACTTCTCAAAGGAGGGTCTTTCCTCCTAATTATATACCTAATTAAAGGTGAGCCATTCTTAAAATTCTCTTCTCTAGATAGCTCAAAGATAATGTTAGCTACATTGATATTTTTAGCAAGATCTGAAAACTGGAAGTGAAGTGGCAGCCATGTATTTTTCACACTCAGAAGGTGATACTGTTATTCATGCACGTTGTTGCTTATCTGCTGGCTCATCTATTTGGCAGCAGCTGCCCCTTAACTCCAGCTTTTACCAAACTTCCTCTTTCAACTTCTTTGACTCCTGGACCAGGAGCATTATTCATTGTGAGCTACGAGAAGAAGGATGTAATATTCTCTCACAAGATAACTATATCCATCAAACTAGGAAAAGAGTGACAGGACAGCTTCCAATAATCCTCACAGGTTCCTTTTTGTCCTTGCTTCCCTTTACTTCGTGTCAACATTCCCTTATTGACTTTCTGCCTTGATGACTTTGGGTAACAGCACCAACATAGAAGGACCAACCCCCACAAACTGTTTAAACAGCTCCCAAAACTGAGTATGGAGAAGTCTTTATAATAAATCCTTCAAATGTCTATCTTCTAGTCGTCTGCTTCTCTGATTAAACCTCGACTAACAGAGTGCCCTTTATCTTGTTCAAGAATATTCAATTACAGTGTAAGTCCAGGAAAATAAGATGTATAAAACTCCGGAGAAACATTAACCATTTGGATAGTAAACTTTAAAATATCTTATGAGATACAAGTAGAACTCATAAAATATGTGAGGAAGCAAGAAGCTACTGAAACAGAATTTGCAAAATATGTTAAATATAGGTAGCAAATTAGCAATCTATTAGGGAGAGGGAAAGAGAAAACACATAAACGTTGCATGCCACAGGATACAGGATGCAAGCAGTGTGGACTGTCCCGCTTACATTTTCACCTGTGCATGATAACCGACTTACCTCTATCTAGCCTTTTGCTTCTCATTTGTGTTCTAATTAATCTTGATAAGTGTTCTGATGCAATATTTTACCTTTATTTGACTTGTAACCTGCTTCACAGACTTTATTGAATATTTAGAACAAAGTAAATAGGTGTGCAAGGATTTTGTTAACCTGATGTTTTAAGAAAAGACAACTACACACTGTAAGACCCTATTTAAAAAAGTCTAACCTCCAAGTTTGTTTTTTTTTTAAGATGCTCAATATGGTTCTTTTCATATTGAGAAAATCTGAAGAAAACTTGGTATTTTGATTCTTTATTTCTTCCAAGGATTTATTACTATTAGAGAAGATATAATGTATGAGCTAATATTTAAAACATTTATATCAACTCCCTCTTGATTTATGTGAAGCTTAACACATATTAGGATGGACAAAATCAAAGTAGAGAAGTTCAGTACTGATATTGTGCTGTAGCAGAGGACACACAAAAAACTTCAATACCAATTAAGAGCTTTTAATACAATCTAGAAATGAGTAATTTCATCCAAGATATTTAAGGGAGTAAAACAAAGGATTTATATAGGCATTATGCCCTGAAGAGGATGCTGCTGGCTCCTCTCCAGCAGCCACGCTTCTCTTCCTTCTGAACAGAATCCCAAACTTTATGCAAGAACCTAGAACTGAATGCTGCCTCCACGCTAGGTCTCAGCTTGTCACAGCCATTCCATCCCCCTTCACAGGTTTTGAAGAACCTGAACTTAAGCTGATCAACACATGGTATTCCGTGGCAATTACTGGTTTAAACGTGGACATGTGGCTGAAGTCGACCCAATCACACTGAATGAAAGAAGAGGTTTTTATTCCACAGGGGGGTAAAAAAAGTATCTGACTGTCTATCTAGCACAAGTATAATGTTAATTTAAATTAGTAAAAGTTTCTTATATTCAAGGTATAATGGTTCTTGGAACCATTAAAATTAGAATTTTGTAATTCTAACAATTAAATTCCAAAGAATTAAAATTTTGTAAAAAAAATAAAAATAAAAAAAGGATTGAAGCTACTAAAGAGGAACCTGTCTGCAAAGTATGAGCCATTTCAAATTTCAGAAAATAATACTTTTCAAAACTATGGATATAGCTAATACATTAAGGCTATATAATCCACTAGTGCAATTTCCATCTTGAAAGAAAAATCCCTATTTTCATTTAGTCATTGATTCAAAATGAACTAGTCTGACTCAATTCTACACTGCTACTGTTTTTACCCATTTATGTTGGTTATAATGCTATATTTCTTCTTATCAAACACCACCAATTATGATATACTATTGTTTCATACATCCATAGAGCTGAAGCACCCCAGGAGTACATCTTTGTATAAGACTTAAATAAACCCTCTTAGTTTATAGAAAAAGCAACAAAACTCATGAAATAGCCTTTACTCTGAGTGAAGGGTAAGGGACACAATCTCTGGAAAAAATTTAAACCACAAAACAACATTCACACTGTGAGGGCACTCTGAGTTCATACTCACAATGAAATTCAATCACCACCTAAGAAATATCTAATATAAAATGGTCTCAGGTTGATGATGTCTGACATGACTGGAAGATGCAAAAACAAACTCTCTTTATAGGAACTAGACTTCAACTGAGAACAAGGGTAATATAAAAGACCACTTATTTTAAGAAATGCTAAAAATCTGGGGGGGGGGGGTAACTCAAAATTGATGATTATGGTATGAATTATGTGTGATAAATGATACATCTGTAACAGACAAATACATGAAATTTAATTACAAATATGGGGGCCTTTCAGTTACTGCAACATGTAGTTTTAAATCTGGCTGCTGATGAAGTCATTCTCACCATCTATTTTCAGCACAACAACCATTTCAAAATAGATGAATTTCTAACATGCATTCACTCAAGTCTTCCAATACCTTGGTTTGTCAAACTGAAAATTTCCATTTTAAGCAAAATCACTTTCCCAGATGAATCTGCTTTCAACCAACTGGGTAGGAAGAAATTCTGCCTTATTCCTAATTATTTAAGCTTTTCATAAACTATTTACTTACTCAACAACTGGAAACATTCACATATCAGAGAAGACACAGTCTTTGCTCTCATGAAGTTTAGAAGCAAACTGAAAACAGATTATATATCTTAAAGCTCATATGTGAATAACACAAGTTTATTCATTCAATATATATACCGAGTACCTGTTGTATATATATGTCATGGAACTCGTAAGTGTTTTCAACCAGGGTTTCTCATCTGAACCATAAAAGACCGAAAATTATTTGAGACATTATCTTCTCAATACTTCCAGGTATGATACACAGATGCACAGAAGGGAATCCAGTAGAGAATAGATGAAAACAAAAGGTGATGATTAAGATATATTTTTTCCTTCAATAAAATTAGTGGAAAAGATAAGTAACCCAATCATTAAAGTACACTATAGGAACATGGGAGAACAGTCCCCAAAGCCACTTCCTATGGGCAACATATAATTTAATGAGGAGGAAAAATCCAAAGGAAAAAAGATTATTTTCTTTGAAATAGAAAAGACCTTGAAACAAATGTGTAATTTAACTATTTGGAAGGTAGACACAAAGGGATAATATAGAAAGTATCATAAGAATGATAGGCACTTGTAGAAAGAACATCCCAGAAAAACAGGCTGATAACTTGAAAGTTGAGACACCGTATCCCACCAAAATTGTTCTTTTTTCTACAAGGAACTAACATCTTGACTAAGGTCCTTGTCAATCATGTAAAATAATGCTCTTAAGAGAACACGATCATAACTTTCCCCTGAGATATCAGATTTATGTTGACTGAGATTTTAACCTAAACCATACATAAACAGGTTAGAATTACTCTGCTATAACTATTCTTAGCAATAAATTTTACAAAACTGCCTTTGAGAAGTAGACTGAAGTGTCAATACCTTTTAGCCTAGAGAGTTATATTTTGAAGAAAAACTGAGGCATAAAATTAAACTGGCTTGTTTCACTATGTTAGATAATACACGAGCAGTTGAAAAGGTTGAAACAATGGATTTCACCAGATAGCTAATAAGGAATCACTGTGTGGTTTTCAAGTGATAAAATCAGTTGACAATTTATGTAGCATGAATGAAAGAAGCAAAATTAGAAAGAAAACAAAGTATCCAAACTATTCTGTGATTAATGCTGCCAATCTAGTTTAAATTATGGAAAATAAGAATAAAAAACAAGGTAAAGTTGAAAGAATCTTAAAGAAAAAAAACCCTTAAGACCTGTTGACTAACTCAATAAACAGTAAAGAAGAGCACAGATTAAAATGTGCTCTTTTGAGAGTAACAATACCAGTTTACATATTCAGAACCTAAATAAAAATACAGATGGTTACTAAAACCTCAGATTTTACCTAAAAGATACCTTAATAGTTATCCAGTGGGAGGAAAAGGCATTTCAATTAAAAGTATTAAAACATAAAAAACAATTATTTTAAAAACAATTCTAATCTCTGCAACTAAAGATAATCCTATGAAGCTAATTAAAGTAACAAATCTGAAAAGTTCCCCTCAACCTATAAACAATCATTTCTCTCCTTTAGAATACATGATTCAAGGTAATCTGCATATAACAAGTGCTCTATTACTTGAAGTGCAATCACAAAAATTTTGAAAATACATTTTTGGATTAATATCCTATTTGCTGAACCCAGGGTAGGCAAGGCGAGCCAGGGAAGCTAGAAGAAACTCAAGGGGCCGTAGGAACTGCAAACACATTTATTCTCTCCTGACTGGCACAGCAGCAGTAGCAGCAGACATACTATATTCTTTCCTCTGGTGGTTAACCCAGCGATCACAGCCGTTAACGCAGCCTCACCACCATAAGGCAGCCATAAGGTAGCCTTAATGCAGCTGTACACAACAAAACACAGCATTCCTTCAGGACTTTTCCAGGTGGAACATATATAGGCTTCATAACAAAAGTAGCCTGTGGCCAAGTGAGTACCTTGTGACACGCATGCACAGTGCTGTAAGTACTTGTGAAAGTCACTCAGTCCTGTCCGACTTTTTGTGACCCCCCACGGACTGTCACTCCAATGAATTCTCCAGGCCAGAATACTGGAGTGCATAGCCTTTTCCTTCTCCAGGGGATCTTCCAAACCCAGGGAATTATTGTAAGTACATAATCATTCACAAAATGTGGGGCAACAGAGCCTGACCACACCATCTGGCTAATTTGCTCTTTCTCTACAGCAGCTAAACATGAGTCTTTAAAACTTTCTTAGCAGCAGAATTCTTTACTCAAACAAAATCTTAAATAGTAGTCCAACAAACTAATCAGAAAAAAATCAGAGTTACTTTTATAGAATCTAGAAATACAGGTCTAGAGCCTTACCCAATGTCAACTCTAAGAAATCTTGGACTCTGTAGAGTGCAAGTTTTAAAATAAAATTAAGTGGAAAAGAAAATACTACATATCACTTTGTCCAATGGAATAAAACCTACACAAAACTAAAATCAAATTAGTTATCTTACTGACAGACTGAGATATACAAGTGAAATAAGCAGTCCTTGAAAGCTGAATGGACTAAAAAGGCTAATATTTGGTTAGAGGAAATAAGTACTCAGCAATTATTTACTTCAATACTTTGAGAAAGTGAAAATTATCATGAGAGATTGCACTTGCTTAACTTTAATTACTTTCCCATGTTCATTCCACTGCTTGGCCTCTAAATCTAAATTTCAGAAAGAGTTTGATCAACTGCTGAGTTAAAAAGCTCTCCTACTGCTTTTATCTTTGAGTAAAGCTACCTTCTCCAAAGACCTCCCCCAAGAATCATGGGCTATGAACTATAGGAGGGCTCACGCCTAGTTGCTGGTGTCCCAGCCTGCATTCATTACTTCACCCCATTAACATTCCACGCTGGGAGTCCTTTGCTAGTTTTATGAGGCGAAACCACAAAATGTCAGGTTAACAAAATCCTCACACAGCAATTTCACTTTAAAATACTGCCTGTCAAGCACTTGCTTCCAAGATATTCAATAAATCACTAACTCTATAAAGCAGGTTGCAAGTCAAATAAAGGTAAAATTTGCATCAGAGTACAATAAAGACTAATCAGAACACAAGCTGATTATTTAGAACTAAAACCTTTGGGGGAAAGAGAGTCAAGCAGTGTGATTCAAGTATACTTGAATCGTACTGATAACCTCAGTTTTTAATTGGGTTTATAGTTACACAGACATACTTGACTCTCTATTATAACCAATTTCCAATCATTCAGATACCTGATTTCAGAAAGTTTGATAGGCAGTATAGAGTTTTGGAGACATGAATGTCTTGGGTCCATTCCTGGTTCACCACTTGTTAACTATGTGTCTTATCTCCTTAAACCTTGTTTTTTCCATGTAAACATGAAGAAAATAATTTTCTTCATTGACTTATTCTGATTTTAAAAGATGTCAGGTAAAAGCACTAAGCATAGCACATAATAGCCATAATAACATGTTTAATAATGGTCATAACAGTAAATGTTCAATATTTGTAAGTTTTCTGCCCTCTATCCACTGTAGAGATGAAAATTGCCAACCTGAGTGAGATTTACTGTTCAAGCTCTCTATAAGCTCTGAGGATACCACAACCAAGAGATCTTATCTCTGCATCTGCAGTCATGGAGTCAAGAAAGTCACAATAAGTATGAAAGGGAAAAAGAAAGTGAAAGGAACACTTTTAGGCATACCTCTAAGTGAAAATACACCCATAAACACATATGTATACACTCCTTTCTCCTTCATTCAACAGGAATGAGAGAATATAAACTGGCTAACCCTGTGCACCCACCCTCTAAGCTGATGATCCCTGTCATTGCTAGTATTTGGCTGTCATGACAATTACAATATTAAACCACGTTGGATAGCAACCTTCAAAGCAAGTATCTTTAAGCAGAACAGCCCAGGCTTAAATAAATCTTTACACTCTCTGGTTGACCAAGCCACAGACTCTTTATGGTGGACTTTAGTTTGAGACTGCCTAAACGGACAGAAATTAATCCCAGTGAAATCTGAAACCTACATTCTATTCTGGGTTGAAATTAATTGCCTGAGAGCTCCCTCATTAAATGTTTATTAGACAACTATTAACTACCAGGCATTACAGCGTTCTCAGAACTATCATCAGGATCTGGAAAGAATGACCACGTTTTCAGGTCTGAAACTGTTGCTACCAAGAAAATGAGTAGAAAAGGCAAAGTATGATTATACTCAAATCATATAATGAGTACCTGTATAGTATAGGGAACTGACATGAAAGCAGGTAAAATTCACACTGTCCAACACTAATTTCCCAAAGGAAAGTAATTCACACTCTGATTCTGTTCTATACTTAACAGACAAAAATTATTCTAATGTTAATGACCTTTGTAAGTATAAAGTGCAGAGGATAACATACATCAGTGAACTATCAATGAATTATGGCAAAAATATTTAAGAACCATCATTGCATGACTTTCACATGTTCTCTTTACTATCCGAGTAATAAATATTATTTCTTTTCTTTGAATCCATTTCAATTTCTTCAAGTCCCTTTGTAAAGGCAGATAACAAAACAAAATAGGAACCAACATAGGACTCTTGCAATAGCTAAATCCTTGCATATTTATGCTTTCTACTTCCAATAAAAAAACACAAATCCTTGCCACTTACATGTGGACTGCATTCCTATTAAACTCTTTATTCAAAAGTTAAATGAGCATTCATGTTCTCAATCTCATAAGCAAAGTAAATCTAAAAGAAAATTGGTTAATATTAATAATTCAGATTAAACACTATAATCACTGTTCACATTAGACTCATATGATCAAAATCAAAAACCAATCCTCAAATTAAAATTTTACTTCTATTTTCCTCTAATGTTCTTTTAGGATTCAGCTCAGTTGCTCAGTTGTGTCCGACTCTTTGCGACCCCATGAACCACAGCACGCCAGGCCTCCCTGTCCATCACCAACTCCCAGAGTCCACCCAAATCCATGTCCATAGAGTCAATGATGCCATCCACTCATCTCATCCTCTGTCGTCCCCTTCTCCTCCCGCCTTCAATTTTTCCCAGCGTCAGGGTCTTTTCAAATGAGTCAGCTCTTTGCATCAGGTGGCTAAAGTATTGGAGATTCAGCTTCAGTATCAGTCCTTCCAATGAACATTCAGGACTGATCTCCTTTAGGATGGACTGTTTGGATCTCCACGCAGTCCAAGGAACTCTCAAGAGTCTTCTCTAACACCACAGTTCAAAAGCATCAATTATTCGGTGCTCAGCTTTCTTTATAGTCCAACTCTCATATCCACACAAGACCACTGGGAAAACCATAGCCTTGACTAGACGGATATGTGTTGGCAAAGTAATGTCTCTGCTTTTTAAGATGCTGTCTAGGTTGGTCATAACTTTCCTTCCAAGGAGTAAACGTCTTTTAATTTCACGGCTGCAATCACCATCTGCAGTGATTTAGGAGCCAAGAAAAATAAAGTCAGCCACTGCTTCCACTCTTTCCCCATCTATTTGCCCTGAAGTGATGGGACTGGATGCCATGCATGATCTTAGTTTTCTGAATATTGAGCTTTAAGCCAACTTTTTCACTCTCCTCTTTCACTTTCATCAAGAGGCTCTTTAGTTCCTCTTCACTTTCTGCCATTAGGGTGGTGTCATCTGCATATCTGAGGTTATTGATATTTCTCCTGGCAATCCTGATTCCAGGTTGTACTTCCTCCAGCCTAGCGTTTCTCAAGGTGTACTCTGCATATAAGTTAAATAAGCAGGGTGACAATTTACAGCCTTGACATACTCCTTTTCCTATTTGGAACCAGTCTGTTGTTCCATGTCCAGTTCAGATTTTTTAATATGCAAATTTATATTTGTACATCTAATACAACATAAAGAGAGGCAGCATAATCTTGGGTCTCCCAAATCTCAGAAAACATTATTGTTTTTGTTCAGTTGCAGCTGCTAAGTTGTGTTTGACTCTTTGTGACCTCATGAACTGAAGCACACCAAGCTTCCCTGTCCCTCACTATCTCTCAGAGTTTCCTCAAACTCATGTCCACTGAGTCAGTGAGCTATCCAGAAAAAATTAGCGATCTAGTAAAA
>SJYT01080959.1:28851-84532 GCA_006410635.1 Cephalophus harveyi | reverse complement strand
GCGGGTCACACGGCTCTGCCCCGATGTGTATGCCGAGGATGTCAAAGTACAGTCACTGAGTTTACGAAGACAGATGAGGCTTCAAATCTGGGTTTGTGGCAGAATATTCACTTTGCTTTTTGTCCATCATCTCAAAGGATGAGCAGTTACTCTACAGTTACATTTTTAACGTTGAAAAACTACTGAGGATTCACAAAATAATTTTGTGAGTCATGAAGAAAGTAAATAGAATGTTTTCAAGAAATCTGAAAGATACTAAAGTGAATTTAAAGAAGGCTCTGAAACCCACCAGCAGAGCACTGTTCAAATGCCATCAAAATGTACTGGAAATAGAAAACCATATTCTGAAGCCATTAATACTATTATTTGTCTCCCAAAGTATGTTTCTAAATTTACATTTTCTAAACTGATAGCTATGAATCACCCCGTTGTTCCTAATAGCTTTGAGAGCCAAGGAAGCAATTCTTATTCATGAAAATCAGGAAGGGACTTAGCGTCTTCCTTGGGGGGGAAGAAAAAAAAAAAGTACTCCCTTCCTGATTTTCCATTTCATTCATTTTGTTAAAAGTATTTTAAAGCTAAGAGAAAGTGGTTAATGTCCATTAATCTAAGTTAACAAATCCTGCCACACCAGCAACACTACTTTAGATCACACTTAATCCTGACTGTAGGAAACAACTACTTTTAGAAATTTTCATTCCTGTTTGCAATTCATCCTAAAGGGGAAAAACTCTTTTAAAACACTCATTATGACTGGAGTCTGGTTAATGCTCTGCCCTCTGGTCTGAAGACTATAGATGCCTGGGCAAAGCCAATGTCAGTCCTCTCTATTAATTCACTTTTGTCTCCTGTAAGTAAAGATAAAATAAAGATAGGGTGCTGTCTGGTTTCCTTTCTCAGCTTGGACCAGGCATCACCCAGGTCCCTGTGGAAAGGAATCCAGGAGAAATTATTATAAGGTCTGATCATTTCAGCTCCCTCTGAGGCGAAGAGGATGAAGCATATGAGGAGAAAGGGAACGCTGGAATGGATGCGCATCTCCTCTTGATCTCATTAAGTCCACAAAAGCCTGTGAGATTAGTACACGTTTTAGTACGCGTTTTTGTGCACGTTTTAGGACACACATATTTATAAAGTTGTCAACCTCTAAAAGCAATATGCACACAAAGAATTGCAACGAACTGCTCCAAGCTGTACTAGAGGTCGTCTGGGGCAGAGGGGCGTAGGGGGATTGAGTCCCTCTGCAGAGAGAAGCAATGACGAGTAACCGAGCCATGGAAAGAGAGGCTTCGCAGGTGGGCTCGCTCACCTGTACACACAGCGCTGTTTGGGATGCTCGGCGCCTGCAGTGGCTCCACCAGGGGGCGCCGCAACCCTGCCGGGGACTCGGCTCCTGGCCTTTCCGAGCATGGCGCGCGGGGCTCCGCGGTGACCACAGAAGTGGGAAAGTGGAAAGGCTAAGAGAGAAGTGGCTGGGACACGAAGGGTTTATCACCGCTTTTATATAATAACTGCTGTGTAGACGTCACAGCCCATTTCCATCCTCCTTCACCCAAAGCCCCGGCTTCCGCTAGACGCGCGCGCACACACACACATTCACACACACACACACGCACACATTCATCCCCTGCCCCGCCACCCGAGCTGCTCTGTGTCCCCCGCGAAGCCCCGGGCGGCCTCAGCCTCTCTCCAGCTCGGCGAGGTGGGAGCGCCCGCGCGCACCCGGACCCTCTTCCCCCGCGGTGAGAGCGCGCGGAAAAGCTCCAGGGGCCCGTGCCAGGCTGCTCTCCAGCTGGAGCAGCGCAGACGGTCGCTGCTGGAAATCCGAGAAGCCTTGCGTGGAGCCGACGCCAGGACGCCCGCAGCATCCTCGGGCCTCTCCCCTGACGGCGCCGAGGGCTCCTCCTAGATCCGGGCTGCGCTCGGCTGGGGCGGGAGGCTAGAGGGGAACGGGAAGAGGGTCTCAGCATCACGACCCCTTTCCTCCCCTCCCGTGTCAAGCTCAGGGGTTGCCTCGGTGCCCTTTGGCATTAGGCAGCCGTCTGTGCGCTGTCAGCCGCAGCGGTTCCCAAGCTCCGCGCGCTCCCGCAGCACCCCGAGGCCTCGGCAAATTCATATTGCGCGCGCAGCCACAGAGCTTCCGAGGCCGGAGATCCTGGGACAGGCCCAGGAATCCTCATCTCTAGCAAGCTGGGAGAGGGGTTGCGGGGGTGGCGCGGGTCGAGAACCACCCTGAGCGACCCCGAACGCCGGCTCCTCGCTATCAGGCTCAAGAGGCTGCGCGGCATGCCAGCAGCTGGCGGAGGCTCCGGCGGAAGCTGTCGTCCAGGAAAGCGTAGAGGAAAGGGTTGAGGCAGCTGTTGGCGTAGCTCAGGCTGGTGATGAAGTAGGACACGGCGATGACCAGCGGCGTCTGCGGGAGGTCGGTGGTGAGCGCCACCACGGTGCTCAGGTGGTAGGGCGTCCAGCAGAGGAGGCACACGGCCAGGATGGCCACCACCAGGACGGTCACCCGCTTCTTGGCGCGGTCCAGGGCCTGGGCGTGGCTGTCGAGGCGTATGGCGCGCAGCCGGCACAGCAGCGAGGTGTAGAGGACGCAGATGGCGGACACTGGGATGGCGAAGCCGAGCACCAGCGTGTACAGGCGGCTCGCGCGCCACCACAAGGCCTCGGGCTGCGGGAAGACCAGCACGCACTGGCGCCGGCCCTGCTCCTCGTCGAGCCGCGCGAACACCGCGAAGGGCAGCACCACCAGGGTCGCGACCCCCCAGACGGCCAGGCTCACCGCGCGCGCGGCGCCGTACGTGCGGCCGGCCACCCGGCGCGACTCGGCGGTGGCCAGCACCACCAGGTAGCGGTCGGCGCTCATGACCGTGAGGAAATAGAGGCTGGAGAAGGTGTTGTACTGGTCGACGGCCACGACGAGCTTGCATAGGAGTTCCCCGAAGGGCCAGCGCCGCAGCAGAAAGTCGGCGATGTTGACAGGCAGCACAAGCGTGAAAAGCTCGTCGGCCACGGCCAGGTTGAGGATGAACAGGTTGGTGACGGTCTTCCTGCGCGGCGCCCGCAGCAGCACGAACAGCACCGCCGAGTTGCCCGCCAGTCCCACCGCGCAGATCACCGCGTACACAACGGGCACGGCCACGGCCAGCGGCGGCGGCAGCGGCGGCGGCGGCCCGGACGCGTTGGGGCAGCCGAGCGTCGGTGCGGGCGCGGGGCACGACGTGTTGGCGCGCTCCGGCCCCCAGTACGACGCGTTGTGCATCCTGGAGAGGACAGAGACTCAGTCTTCTCCGCCGCTGCCCCGCGGGGGCTCTGCGGTCCCGGGGACCTGATCCGCGCTCCGAGCTAGTCTCCGGCCTGCCAGGGGAGGCCCGTTCCCGCCGCCCTCTCTGCGGACCAGTGCCGCGGACTCCGGGGCTGCGAGGCGGAAGGGACTGAGGGCACCCCTGAGGCTTGTGGACCACGCGCAGCTCTGCGGAGAAGAGCAGTTCCGAAGGGAGGGGGCGGCCGGCTCCCAACCTGCCCCACGTGATCGCTCTCGGCCACCTGTTGAAATCTTCCTCTGACCCGTTGGCTACATGAAAGAAGTGCTAGAGAGAAGAGTCCCTACCTTTATAGGAAAAACACAAACCATTTCCCCTACCTGAGCTCCCACCCCGCCCCCGGAGGTCCCAGTCAGCCCAGAGAGTCCTGCAGCGGCCAGCTTGGGTCCCACGAGGTTCCGTGCGCCCCCGGGAACAGCGCGCCCAACAACAGCCGCTGGCTCACCCGGCCGATGCGGGGACGGGGTCTGCGTCTTCACGAGCTGGCCGGAGAGGCAGCGGCGGCGCGGGCGGGCTGCGCGCCCCCTCCCGGTGTGAGCCCCGAGGCGTCCGCCGGAGCCTCCGCGGGTCCCGCCTCGCGCCTGGAAGCCGTGGGCTGGTGCAACCCAGACCGCGCGCCCTGGAGATCAGACCGCCGCCCCTAGCGCCCAACCGCAAGCAGAATAGGTCTCGAACCTAGAATCGAATTACCCGAAACTTAAGGAATCACTTTCTTCCTTCCAGGAGTGTGACCTCACTCTAAAATAATGAAAAACTCTTCTGTTAAGACTTAAATGAAAGAAAAGCAGAGTTAGAGTCTGTTTTAAAAGGAGAGCAATGCAGTCGAGGCTCCCATTCCAGTTTGTTTTTCTTTTACACTCTACCCCCAATTTATTGTTGTTTAGTCGCTAAATCGGGCAGACTCAGTGCGACCCCATAACTGTAGCCGCCAGCCTCCTCTGTCCGTGGGATTCTCCAGGCAAGAATACTGGAGTGGGTTGCCATTCTCTCCTCCAGGGGATCTTCCCGACCCAAGGATGGAACCTGGTCTCCAGCATTGACAGGTGGATTCTTTACCACTGAGTCCTCGTAAAATAAAAAATATATTGAATGCTACAGAAAATGCCCCCAATTTTAGAAAGCTACATTTAAAGCAGTAAACAAAACATTTAAGAAACAAAAAAAAATTAAACATTTTCTAAAATTTTTTTTTTTTTTTTTTTTTTTTAATTCCTGTTTTCTTCCTCCACCATCGTTTGGGAGAGCCAGCAAATTACAGCTCAGGAGTCTGTCCTGCGTCCCTGGGATAAGTCTCGCTTTCACAGGAGCAAGAGCCCGAGTAACATGCATGTTTGGTCCTCTGTGATGCCTTGGTGGAGGAGAGGGCCTAAGACCCTGAAGAGGAGACTGGAAGCAGCCAGTGGAAGAAGCTTGGAAGGGGCAGAAATCCAAATGCTTTCCCTTACCCACTCAGTCCTCTTTTTACTAGAATCTGTATAATTTTGATTTCCCTGTAGTTTCATGCTCTGTGTGAAAAAAAAAAAAAAATGACAAGAGAGTCAGGCTACGTCCATGAGCAAAAATGTGACAAACACCACATGATGTTAAGTGAAAGAAAAAAATATAAAATATATAGCACAGATAGTGTACATATAACACATATATAATGCTAAAGCTGAAACTCCAGTACTTTGGCCTCATGAGAAGAGTTGGCTCATTGGAAAAGACTCTGATGCTGGGAGGGATTGGGGGCAGGAGGAGAAGGGGACGACAGAGGATGAGATGGCTGGATGGCATCACGGACTCAATGGACATGAGTCTGCGTGAACTCCAGGAGATAGTGATGAACAGGGAGGCCTGGCGTGCTGCGATTCATGGGGTCGCAAAGAGTCGGATACGACTGAGCAACTGAACTGAACTGGACTGATACATATGCATCCCCGGATAGGGAAGTTCCCCTGGAGAGGGAAATGGCAACCCACTCCAATATTCTTGCCTGGAGAATCGCATGGACAGAGGAGCCTGGCAGGCTGCAGTCCATGGGGTCACAAAGAGTCACACACAACTGAGCAACTACCTAACACGTAGGCATGTATCTGTCTATATGTATGTGTATATATAAATATATAACTGCTTCATTTGCAAGCATTTGAAGACTTTCTAGCTTTTAAATTACTGATGTCCAGCTTAGCTGCATGTGGACAGAGACCAAACTCAATATGATCTCAATTCATTGGCATTTGTTGAAACATTACCCTGATACCAAAACCAAGGAAAGATCTTACAAGGAAGGAAAACAACAAATTCATGAACAGAGATGAAAAAGACTCAACAAAATCTTAGCAAATTTAATCCAACATTGTGTCAAGAACATTGTACAACATGACCACATGGGATTTACCCCAGGTATACAAGCTTGTTTTCATTTCAAAATCGATTCATATAATCTATCACATCAACAGCCATTTGAAGAGAAATCACATATCATATTCATAGAAATGGCAAAAGCATTTGACCAAGTTCAACCTCCATTTATGATAAAACTCTCAGCAGGAATAGTGAAGAACTTCATCACCTGGAGAAGGAACATTTACCCAAAAATCCCTCCAGGCAACATCACACCTAATGATGAGACGCTAATACACACTTTCCCCCTAGATTGGAGCAAAGCATAAGTATTCCTTCTCACCACTCTTTTTCATATTGTAGTGGAAATCCTAGCTCATCCAGTAGGAAGTCTTTCTTTTTACTTGCCCCTTACCTGCCAGCAGAACTCAGGGGAAGGTCCTGGCACACAAGGGCACTATCCCCAGAGATCTACAAAGAGCATGGGGTTGGGGGCGGGGGAGCTGGATGGGGCCTAGAGACCAGAGTCTGCTCTGTGTCCCATTGTTCCTGCAAGCCCCACAAACATCTGTTCACCAAACACCTGCTTGTCCATCTCCACGTGAACTGCCTCACCCTTGCTGAAGTCCCCACCTGCCCCCCGCCAGATGCCATGGAACCCTCAACTTGTCCTGGGGCCTCATAGGACTGGGGCCCTGTGCGTATGTAATTAAATCTGAGTTTCTCCTGTCAGTCTGTCTCACAACAGTTTAATTCCTGGACCAGCCATAAGAACCTAGAAGGAGTAGAGGGAAATGCTTTTCTTCTCAAATAGCACTCTAGTATCAGTTTGCTTTTGCAACTCATTAAGATAAGATAATAAACACAAATTGCTCCTAATGTGTCTTCATATTGGAACCCCGTGTGCCATAAGCATCATTAAGACTGAGCGATGGGCGATGAAGGTGCTGGCAGCCTCAAGTCTGAGGGCAGAAGTGTATGTATAATGCGGCTTTGTTTACCCAGATGTTCCCTAGAAGACATTTCTAGTAATAAAATAAGTTGCAACATTTTTCTGTGTTCATTTGTGTTTTTTGAAATAAAGCTTCTTGGAGCTGCTTGGTTATTACTGTTTCAAAATGAAATGCTTTGATGACACTAAACAGATGACAGCACTTTCTGATTTCTGCGCATTGTACTCCTGAGGGATTCACAGAAGGAAACTGATCAAAACAAAGTGGTCGCGGAGTTTATACATCAAGTTGTGGTGAGGGATAGGTGGGGGAACATCACAAACTCTGTTATAAACTACGGACTTTGATTAAAATAATTGATGGATACCGGTTCATTGATTGCAACAGATGTACCACACTGGTTCAAGATGTCAGTAAGAGGATAATTCTTCATCATTACACTGGAAGGCAGGTCAGTAGCACAGAAACTCACACAGCAATAAGTTGAAGTCCGATATATGATACCTACGGGGACCGGGCACTTACTGGCCAACTCATGGCCGATTACGTGTTATCTCAGGCTGGCGTGTTCACCCAGGAGAGGCTGGGTGCTTTTCTGACCAGGCTGACTCATCAGCACTTTATCCAATAGAACAAGTGCTCTAATATTTAGTTCAAATAGTGAATCTTAAAAATTTTATGTCTTCTTTCATCCAAGAGTTTATAATTGTTCCATGGGGCTTCCCTGGTGGCTCAGAGGTTGAAGCGTCTGCCTCCAATGCGGGAGACCTGGGTTCGATCCCTGGGTCGGGAAGATCCCCTGGAGAAGGAAATGGCAATCCACTCCAGTATTCTTGCCTGGAGAATCCCACGGACGGAGAAGCCTCGTAGGTTACAGTCCACGGGGTCGCAAAGAGTCGGACACGACTGAGCGACTGAACTGAACTGAACTGAACATCTTGCTGTGTCGTTTATTCAGCTTCCTCTCTTCTCTCACTAATAGTGGCCCCGAGCAGTCCTAATTTCTCAGTCAGCTCTCTCTGGTGGTAGTTAAATAATTTATTTCCTTTACTTCCTGATGGCCGGGGTCAAGTTCTCACAGAGTCGGCTAGAAGAAAATATCACCAAAATGTTATCTGAGATTTGTCTGCCTCAGGGTGTGGAAAATGCATGACATATACAACAGTCACTGAGGCATCCTAATGCATAAGACAATGTGTAGAACACCGAGAAAGAGGATGGGGAGAAAGCAGCTGTCAACAAGGCAAAAGGGTTCTGCAAGGTAATCATAAATCCGAAGTGGAAAATGGTAGAGCAAGGAGGTGAATCCTGTTCTAACTGTTCTTAGAATCCTGGGTATACTAACGTTAATCAGAAATGCCAATTCATACCGCAGTAGGCAGAATTCCGGAGACTGGTTACCTGAGAACATTTCTTTATGTGGACGCTTCCCAGAGATAAGCGTTCTTCAGAACATACCTTAGAAAATGCAGCAAAGAATAAAGTGCCATAATAAAGATGAAGTAGTATTGAGGCAAAGTCTGGTGGGAGTCCATGAGAAGAATTGTTCTTCCCGGTAGGGGGAAAGCAAGGGGGGCTCCACTGAGGAGGATCTCTGAAGGATACGATGAGGATAAGATGACACGGACAGTCCTGGTCAAAGAGCGTGAACAACAGAATGAGACGTGAAACTGCATAGTGTACCTTAAGGAGAGAATAATTTTGACGTTCTATTCCAGGAAACTAGGAGGATGGTGCACCATTGACCAATGATGGGGAGAAAGAAACATAAACTTTGACCAGAATGACCTGGAAGATGAAGGAAGTGGAATGTAGGAGACAGAGGTAAGGGTCTATTTGGGATTTATTAAATGTGTGATGAAGTTCTTGGTGTGGTTTTCAAGAGACAAATCAGCCTGGAGATTGGAACAGAGCCCTAAGGAGAAAATAAAGATTTGATGGATCCTTTCCCATCCAACATCCAGAAATCTGGGACCAGAGAAAGTAGCCTATTAGAGATCAACCCTTGATGATGTTAATCCCAATACTTCAGAAAGCAAATTACTTGATAAAGGTCTCAAAATCACATCCATCTTTACAGCAGCAAAGAATAAGAGTTCTGATCCTCATAGATGTAATCCTCTTAAAGGTGAAATGAGCTTTTTTGTTCTTTGTTATGAGACCATAACACACAGGACAGTCAAATGGTAGTCTCTCAGGAAATTACAGCAGAATTTCATCCTAACTCTGATATCAGCCATCTTTCATGTTGTTTGAAAGAAAACTGGTCTACCTTCTCTGGTGTGACGGATAACGGGAATATCCACCTATATCAATTCCTGTGTGTGGGCTAAGTCGCTTCAGTCATGTCCGACTCTTTGTGATCCTATGGACTGTAGCCCACCAGGTTCCTCTGTCCATGGGATTCTCCAGGCGTGAATACTGCAGTGGGTTGCCATGCCCTACTCCAGGGGATCTTCCTGACTCAAGGATCGAACCTGTGTCTCTTATGTCTCCTGCATTGGCAGGTGGTACTACTAGTGCCACCTAGGAAGCCCACAGCAGTTCATTATAGCAGCTAATGGATTGGCTGAATGGTCAGTGAGGGACACAGAAAGGACAGGACTGGAAGACTAGTGACAAAGAAGCTCGGAGCGCCCATGTACCTCTGTGGACAGAACAACCCAGTAATGACTTAGCTGGTTCCCTGCTTCACCATCTGCTGAGGATGCAGTCCAGGTGTCAGAGCTTCTGTCTCCTGGACAGGATCCACCTCCAGGGAAAGTGATCGTGGGCGAGTCAGTTTCTGGGTCTGGAAGCCTTAGTCCCTCCCATGGACTGCTGGCCACGACCCACCCCTCATCACATGACAGGTCGCCCTCACGGTCAGGGCAGGAGGAGCTAGACAGTCTTTTGTAACCTCAGTGGCATGTGACCACATTTCATTTCCTGGACGCAAGACCTGGAGTCCAGCCCATGCTCAATGGGAGGGCATCACACAGGGATATGAATGCCCAGAGGCAGGGACAGCGGGAAGCACTATTCAAGGCTGCCCACCCACCACACTCTCCTGTGAATGCTCATCCAAGGGCATCCATGGCCTAGGGGGCTCTCAGGACCCAGGGACACACTGATGCGCTCTGTGGATTCAGTCAGCATCCTCCCCCAGCCCCCTGTACCTTTTCACAGACAAGAGAAAGGTATCCATGGTGATAAGGATGCTATTCGTGGCTTCGGCCAACACAGACTTCTCTTCATCAAGGCTGACCTTGCTCTCTGCTGCCTCATCTGCCAACAGCAGAGAGAAATGCCTTAGACGCAAACAGGGAACAATTCTCGGAGGAACAACTAGCTACCTGGTTGCAGGTTGGTCACTCTGGTTCTGTTCTATCACAGAGGACAAGAGATTCATCCTCATTGCATGTTGACTTTACATGTTAGTCTTTAGGGAGCAAATTTTTCAGCGGAAGATGATTGAATGTAAGGATGTTCACATGGGCTGTGACAGGCACAATGACCTCAGGGACTGCAGGGCCGACTCAAAGAGGCGAACATAGCCTTCATCTCTGTGTTTTGACTGTCAGGCACACAGGAGGTGCTCAATAAGTGTTTAACAGATTAATCAATACATTCAAATTACTGTATCGAAGGATGCTACCGAGTTCATCATGAACCTTCTCAAGTGATATTGTCATTTCAAATATTTCAGAGAAGATGTTTCAATCCAAGCGTTGTCTTCAGATTTTCAGTTACTGCTCGGGGTAGTGGAGGAAACTTTGCAAGCAAGGATACCCTCAGATGAAACCAATTATGTGCTGCCTGCATGGCACACAAGCAGAGGTGGTCCTGGCTGTTGGTCATTATTCATATTTCTCTGTGGTTATACTCGGCCAGCCTTGTAACTTGCGAGGCTGCCTGTAAAACTGACCATATTTACAGCTTGACTGTCAGGTTGGCTGGCAGGCAATGCATGTATGGCTTATGTTTCTGTAACTTAAAGGTCACAAGACTTTAATAAAAGACCAAAGGCTATTATCATTCATCTGCTTTCTTTTATGGCCCTACGTGAGAAACACAGGTAATACTGATAATTTTGGAGGTTCTTATTAAGTGAAGTGAAGTCACTCAGTCGTGTCCGACTCTTTGTGACCTGTGGACTGTAGCCCACCAAGCTCCTCCGTCCACGGGATTCTCCAGGCAAGAATACTGGAGTGGGTTAAGGTACCTAGAATATAATTCTGAGACCTGGAAAAGATGTAAGATGGCATAATAACCCTGTATGTGTATGGTAATTTACTATTCAGGACTTAACATCTCTACAGAACATGGGCTTTTCCCCTCTTTGCTATGATTTGAAAGAGTTCTGCTGCCGTGTTCCTGGGCAGGTGCCCTCAGATGACCTGTATCTTCCCAGTGTTGCACAAGCCTGAAGAATCAAAGACACACACCTTGGCTGCCCTGAGAAGAGCTCTGGGCCCTGCAGCATGATACCCAAGACCACACTGCACTAGAAGCTCTGAGAAACCAACACTGTTTGCAAGGCTTCATCAGGAAAACATCTCCCACCCGAGTTGTAGGTGCCTTGCATGCATGCGTGCTTAGTCGCTTCAGTCATATCCGATTCTTTGCAACCACGTGAACTGTCTCCTCTGTCCATGGGGATTCTCCAGGCAAGAATACTGGAGTGGGTTGCCATGCTCTCCTCCAGGGGATCTTCCTGACCCAAGGATTGAACCCACATCTCTTATACCTCCTGCATTGGCAGACACGTTCTTTACCACTAGCACCACTTGGGAAGTCTGAACATGCCTGAGGGAAACTGAATCTATGAATCCTGTAAAGTTCTGCTTGTTTCAAGACTAGCTCTTGTAAAGGAACTGGTCAAGAAGTCTTACAGTTTTGATGATTGAAACCAAGATGGATGTCACTTTCTGTGATAGCTCGAAGGAAAGTGGGAGTGTTTGGAAGGACAGTGGCAGAAAACTTGTTCTGGTAAGAAACTTAGGTTTACTGGAGGCGTGTGAAGAGCCCGGTTTACCTGTGTCATCTTGTCTAACTCTCAGCTCAGTGCTGTTCCTGCCTGCCATCCTCTCAGTGAGAAGACTAGGCGTAGACAACACGGTTGAAGGTCACGAAGTGGTAGGCAGATGCTGGAGAGTTTAGAATCAGACCAGCCATTGCTCCTAATTACTCCCCCAGACTGCACTTTTTTGATTATTGCCATAGAAGGCCAGGAAAAGAAATAAGATATCCAGGACCCCTTATAACTAAGGAACACAATTCTGAGTATTAAAAAAAAAAAAAAAAGGTCATGCAAGCAAGCCTTGAAATTATATCCAATTAAGCTGTCTGATTTGCCTAATATTCTTCCAAAGCGCAGACACTTTTGTTTACCAGAGAACACTTTACTTAAATTTTCAGTTCTTAATAGCACTCAAGGACATCCCTGGTAGTTCAGTGGATAAGAATCCACCTGCCAGTGTAGGTGACTCCTGTTCTATCCCTGGTCTGGAAAGATTCCACATGCTGTGGAGCAACTAAGCCTGTGTGCCACAACTTCTGAAGCCTGAGTACCTAGAGCCAGCGCTCCACAACAAGGGAAGCCACAGCAAGGAGAAGCCCAATCACTACAACTAGAGAAAGCCTGTGCAAAGCAGTGAAGACCCAGTGCAGCAAAAATAAAATAAATAAGTGTATAAATTATTAAAAAAAAAATTTATAACTCAATAACTCTTGATAGTACGTTAGTGATGTGCAACCATCATGTATCCGGGTTACTTCAGGTCAGTTTGTGATAAACCAAGAGGGTGATGTCATAGCAACCCCGGGGACCCTTTGTGTCCTCTCCTCTCCCTGCTTAGCTGTTTTCTTTTCTCTTATGAGTCCAGAGACAACTGTTAATAAGGTGCAGGTATAATAAGGCAGCCTCTCTAAAATATCACATTTTCAACTCTGATGAAGCTTAATTTTCTGAAGAATTTTTCTTTTATAGATGCATTCAGTCTATAGTCCCTGGGGTCGCAAAGAGTCAGACATGACTGAATGACTAACACTTTAATTTTTCAGTCTTTTCACTCACTTAATTTAGGTAGAATATGTACTTTTGTATTACATATAATGACTCCTTTATGTAATAGTTCAGTTCAGTTCAGTTCAGTCACTCAGTCGTGTCCGACTCTTTGCGACCCCATTAACCGCAGCACTTCAGGCCTCCCTGTCCATCACCAACTCCTGGAGTCTATCCAAATCCATGTCCACTGAGTCGATGATGCCATCCAACCATCTCATCCTCTGTCGTCCCCGTCTCCTCCTGCTCTCAATCTTTCCTAGCAACAGGGTCTTTTCAAATGAGTCAGCTCTTGGCATCAGGTGGCCAAAGTATTGGAGTTTCAGCTTCAACGTCAGTCCTACCAATGAACACCCAGGACTGATCTCCTTTAGGATGGAGATCTTGTAATAAGTAGATATTAAAGGAGTGCCAGACATTCTGATGTGGGTCAGTTATAATCATAATGTGAAATCATTTTTTACATTTATATTTTATGATCTTCCTAGCAAAGGTTCTAAATAATTAAAGTTTATTTCCAATTAAAATGAAGTTAAAATATAAACTCTGGTACATAAATTTATAATGAAACCATAATTCTAAAGAAATAGAATGTCACCATTATAATTAGTCTATTCTTTTAACTTAAAGCCCTTTAAAAATAAGAAATGGAGCTGTCTACACCTCAAGTTTGGTCAGTGTACACTCCACATAACCCCACTCAGGGACTTTTTTTGAGATGCACTTTTGAGCAAGTTCTAGGCCCAGTAGTAATCAAAAGGCACAATAAGCTTGAGAAGTTGCATGAGAAGTCTTAACAGGGGGACCAAGAAATGTGTAGGTAACACTTGGGAAAATAGGCAAGAAATAAGAAATAATGCATCCTGCAACTGGCTTCAGTGCAGGAAGAGAGTCTCTGAAGTGCTGAAACTCTGAGTTCTCCAAGTTGTAAGGAATGACTCATGGTCCAGGTCCCCCTTTAAGTTGGGCACGAGAGGCAACGGGGTGAAAGAGAAAGAGAGCAATGAGTTAAACCAGCCTGGGGCCAGCTCTCTAGAAGAACCGAGGGTGTGGTCACCAGCAAACAGGACTGACTGGAAAGTGAAAATTGCTCAGTTATGTCCGACTCTTTGCAACCTCATGAACTGCAGTCCATGGAATTCTCCAGGCCAGAATACTGGAGTGGGTAGCTGTTCCCTTCTCCAGGGGTATCTCCCCAACCCAGGGATTGAACCCAGGCCTCCTACATTGCAGGTGGATTCTTTACCAGTTAAGCCAGAAGGGAAGCCCAAGAATACTGGAGTGGGTAGTCTATCCCTTCCCCAGCAGATCTTCCCAACCCAGGAATCAAACTGGGGTCTCCTGCATTGCAGGCAGATCCTTTACCAACTGAGCTATCAAATAGAAACAAAGTCTCCAGAGATTCAAAGAAGGCTACCCTGCTGGGACCTGCAGGTGGGGCTCGTTGAGAAGCAGACTGCATTTGCAGAGCCCTTGGAGCCCCCGTGGGGGAAGGGAAGGGAGGAAAACAGGACTTACAGAGAAGTCGGGCTCTGAGGTGGCCTCAGGGGTGGCCAGCCCATGGGGGCTCTGAGGCTGGTGTGATGTGGTCAAGTTGTCCCCACGTGGGGCAGGGATGGAGGGCTTTGTACTCCTGCATAGACTGTCTGGATGTGGCTACCCCAGGAAGGGGCATATCCTTGGCAAGTCAGCTCCCTGCCACTAATGCATGCTGAGGCCAACTGTCCAGAACTACAGGTTACCAGGAAAATAAGTCCTTCCATTCTAAACAGAGGTCTGGGCAGTGCCCATTTTACCAAGCAACTAGTCTGAACCACAGGAACCTGTGACTGGTTCTTGACACTTGAATCCCAATCAATGTGATAGGTCTTGAGCTTGAATCCACAGGGAGAAGAAATTCTTACATGCAGTAGATGTACTTTCCCCTGCTGTTTCTACTAAGTACAACTAAAACCCTGGACACAACGTATGAGACAAATACAAGAGATCTCAGCGACTTCCCTGGTGGTCCAGTGGATAAGAATCTGCCTGCCAGTGCAGGGAACACAGGTTTGACACCAGGTCCAGGAAGATTCCATGTGCCAAGGGGCAACTAAGCCCATGCACCACAACTGCGGAAGCTCGAGTGCCGAGATCCCACGCTCCATACCAAGAGAAGCTGCTGCAGTGAGAAGTCCACGCACTGCAACTAGAGAGTAACCTCTGCTCACCACAACTAGAGGAAAGCAACAAAGACCCAACACAGCCAAAAATGAAGAAAAGAAAACTCAAAGGGATAGAGAGCAAGCAGGCCAGCCAGGGACCCTGCTGCCTGAGTGACATGGGGAAGTTCCTCAGCTTTTCTTCTTGCTTCTCTCAGCCTGGATGTGGAGCCAAAGGAGCAGGCAACCTGGAAACACCAGCAGGTGCAGATCCAAACAGTCCTCCCGCCGCCAAAAAAATCTGTGCTCTCGAGCCAAAGGACAAGGAAAACCATAATCTGTAAGGACAGAAGTTTATAGACAATGGCCACAATACTGCAGCCAATGCCACAGAAAACACTGCGTCACACAGTGCACACCAGCAAAGGAAAGCAAGGACCCCAGCCACCCTCCAGCACTGGCCTATGATGGTCACCCCAAATCTCCACAGTGGAAGGAAGAACCAGGGACTTTTGTGACCACATACAGTGAGGAGAGCCCACACAGTGTCACCAGACCCCACAGGGGAGACAGCTTTCACCTCCACCCACCAGGAACCAGGAGACCAAAAGCCCTGGGGAGTCAGCGTGGATTTCCACCTCCACTGGCAGTGTCGTGGACTTGTGCCCCTTCTTTTGCTGGAGAAGTGCCAGAAAAAAAAAAAAAACAGTTTAATTAAGATGCAAAGTTTCATAATAGAAGGCAAAAATGTCCAGCTTTGAATAGAAAATTACCTGTCACACCAAGAACAAGAAGACCTGGGCTGAAAGAATGAAAGACAGTAAATGAAGCCAGCAGCACAATGACAGCAATGTTAGGATTATCCTGCAAAGACACAAGCGGCGGTGATAAAAATAGTTCCGTGAGCAATCACAAAACACTTGAATTAAGTGATAAACAGAAAGCCTCGGCAAAGAAAAGCAGCCCAATGGGAATTTTAGAACTGAAATAAGTACAATAATGGAAATTAAAAGCTCAGGGGATGGACCTAGAGTCTATTATACAGGGTGAAGTAAGTCAGAAAGAGAAAGATAAATATCATATACTAATGCATGTATATGGAATCTGGAAAGATGGTACTGAAGAATTTATTTGCAGGGCAGCAATGGAGAAGGAAATGGCAACCCATTCCAGTAGTCTTGCCTGGAGAATCCCATGGAGAGAGGAGCCTGGTGGGCTATATAGTCCATGGGGTCACAGAGAGTCAGACATGACTGAGCGACTAAACAACAAACAACAACAATGGAGAAACAGACAAAGAGAATAGACTATGGACACAGGGAGAGGGGAGGAGAGGCTAAGACAAGTGGAGAGAGTAACTTGAAACTTACATTACCATTTGTAAAATAGATAGCCAAAGGGAATTTGCTGTTCGACTCAGGAAAGTCAAACAGGGGCTCTGTATCAACCTGGAGGGGTGGGATGCGGAGGGAGATGAGGGGGAGGTTCAAGAGGGAGGGGACATATGTCTATGGCTGATTCATGCTGAGGTTTGACAAAAAACAACAAAATTCTGTAAAATAATTATCCTTCCATTAAAAAATGAATGAATTTTTTTAAAAAAGAAAATCTGCTTAGCTGATACCATTTAACTTTGGGATAACTTTATTGTTTTCAATAGCCAAAAAACAGCCTTACTAACTTTATACTTCTATATTAAATTTGAATATTACCTGGGGGGGGTGGAAAGCTCTGGGGATGAGCTCAACAACAGACAGGAGGGGACAAAATCGGTACATGGAAAAAGGGGAAAATAGGAAATTTCTAATCCAAACAAAAGAGAGAAAATAGGTTTTAAAATAAACAAACAGGGCTTCCCTGGTGGCTCAGTGGTAAAGAATCCACCTGCCAATGCAGGAGATGGAGGTTCCATCCCTGATTCAGGAAGATCCCACATGCCCCAGATCAATGAAGCTGGTGCGCCACCAACTACTGAGCGTGTGCTCTGGAGTCCCGGAACTGCTACTACTGAGCCCTCGTGCTGCAGCTACTGAAGCCCAGGCACCCTAGCGCCTGTGCTCTGCAACAAGAGAAGCCACCACGCTGAGAAGCCCACATCACTGCAGCAAGCGCAGCCCGTGCTCGCCGCAACCGGAGAAAAGCCCACACAGGAATGAAGACCCAGCACAGTCAAAATAAGTAAATAAAATGTAAAATAAATAAATAAACAAACAGAGTAAGGGATGAATCAGAAGCTTGGGATGAACACACATGCACACTACTACACATAAGGTAGATAACCAACAAGGACCTACTGTATAGCCCAGAGAACACTATTAAATATTCTGTGATAACTTATATGAGAAAATAATCTAAAAAAGAATATATATATACATGTGGAACTGAATCACTTTGCTGTATGCCTGAAACTAACACAACATTGTATAACAACTACACTCCAATAAAATAAATCAAGAGGGATTTCCCTGGTGGTCCAGTGGTTAAGACTCTGAGATTTCACTTCTAGGGGCAGGGGTTTGATCCTTGGTTGGAGAGCTAAGATACAGTATGCTGCTTAGTGACGAAAATAAATAAATAAACAGAGCCTTGGGGCCTTTCTCCCTGTGGGATAAGAACTAGGCATTCAGTTCAGTTCAGTTCAGTCGCTCAGTCGTGTCCGACTCTTTGCAACCCCATGAATCGCAGCACGCCAGGCCTCCCTGTTCATCACCATCTCTCGGAGTCCACTCAGACTCACGTCCATCGAGTCCGTGATGCCATCCAGCCATCTCATCCTCTGTCGTCCCCTTCTCCTCCTGCCCCCAATCCCTCCCAGCATCAGAGTCTTTTCCAATGAGTCAACTCTTCACATGAAGTGGCCAAAGTACTGGAGTTTCAGCTTTAGCATCATTCCTTCCAAAGAAATCCCAGGGTTGAGAACTAGGCGTTACCAATGGGGAAACGGGTGGCATTAGGAGCAAGATAGGAGAAGGGGATTAAGAGGCACAAACTACTAGGGATAAAATAAATAAACCCCAAGGGTGTATTGTACAGCACAGGGGATACAGCCAATATTTTACAATAACTTTAAATGGAGTACAATCTCTCAAAAGATCAAAGCAGTGTGTTGTTCTTAAAACTATAATATTGTGAATCAACTCTACTTCAGTTTTAAAAAGAAATATATTAAAATTCTTATGTTAAATTTCAACAAATTCTCTCTCTCCAAAGGCTCTTGGTGCCATGTCTGTCTTCAGACCGTTGGGTCTGTGGGCTCACCTTTCCTATAATTGCTGGCATTTCTCTGAAGGTTACAAAGGAAAAAAGTTCTTGAAAAGTTAATGAGTCTGTCTTCTGGGGCTCTGAAAGGAAATCGAGATTGTCCGTAGCTTAATGATGGTCTGGCTGCCCTGTACAAGGACGTTAAAAACCATATGCTTCTCTCATCAGACAGGTTTTGACTGGCTACCTGCTGCCTAGGAGATCTGAGGCAGCCAGGGAGCCTGTATCAAGCAGAACCTTCATCTCTGATCCATCAAGTGACTACATTCAAGCTCATACCTCGACATTTACCTTAAAGATGTCAAACACATCACACCACATCATCCTGTTGCTCATTTGATCAAACCTGCTCTAAAGGGCTTATTTTAATGAGCACACATTGGCCTTGGCATCCAGCACTTCACTGCTTCCAGTGACTCATAAATGAAGAAAAGATAGAGAACATCTGACTTCTTTAACGTTTAATTCGAGCCAGCGACCATTTACGCACCACACACTGTTGTAGCCTCCAGTCCGGGTAGGTCTTTCTCCAACTCCACCATACCTGTCACCATCTGCCCCCATCAAGGTGCTCCTTTCCTCTACTCTTAACTTAATGAAACCACCATGTAAATGATCATCGTTTTAGACTCACAGACGTAGAGAACAGATGTGCGGTTGCCAAAGTAAAGGATGGAGAGGGACGTATTGGGAGTTTGGGACTAGCAGATGCAAACTGTTATATAAAGAATGGATTAACAAGGATCTATTGTATAGCATGGAGAACTTTGCTCAAAATTCTGTAATAATCTAAACAGGGAAAGAACTTGAAAAAGAATAGATACATGTCTAACTGAATCACTTTGCTGTACACCTGAAATTAATATAACATTCTTAATCAATTATATTTCCATATAAGGTAAAAGAGTGAATAGGGTCTTCTTTGGTGGCCCAATGGTTAAGACTCCATGCTTCCAGTGCAGAGGACTTCCATCCCTTGATCAGGGAACTTAGATCCCACATGCCTTGCAGAGTGGCCTCCAGAAAAAATGGATAAACAAGAAGGTCCTATAGTATGGCACAATATATTTAAAATTGTATATGACTATACATATATCAATGTATATTCACTATTCTGTAATAAAGCATAATGGGAAAAATTTGAATAAGAATACATATATGTGTGTAACTGAGTCACTTTACTGTACAGTAGAAACTAGCACAACTTTGTAAATCAACTATACTTCAATGAAGTAATTTTTTTTTAAGTGATCATTGTTTATTTCAGTCTCCCCTCCCCATCTATATCTAATCAATTATCAAAACATGCTGACTTTCTCAAATTTCCTGCCTTCTCTCCAACCACTTGCCCATTCTCGGGCTGGGTCTGTTGTAAAGGCTTTCTGCTCCTCCTTGCTGCCGTTAGACTTGCCCTGCTAGACTCTGGCCTTGGTGCAAATGCCAGGTCAGCAGTACAACTCCACCTCTGCCTCAACTTCTGCCCTCACTCCATTGTCCTCAGCCATCCTTCCTCCATGCCAGCCAGCTTCCTGATGGGTATCAGCCCTTTGACCGGAACCACCCCATCACTCATGTCATTTTATGGCTTCCCACCTGTAAAATGAACCACAGAAAAGCTTGCAGTTTTCCTTACAACCCATGTGCTTTTTGCCTCATGGATTCATTCATGTAAGAAATATTTAGTAACCTACCTGCTCTCTGCAAGGCTAAAAGTGTCATGGTGAACTGAATGTCTACACAAGGTGATAGTCTAGGGGACTCTTCTGGAAATCCCAACTCCTCACCGCAAACCCAGATGAGTCTTACTGCGAGAGACTTCTGACCAACCAGGCTCCCACCCCATTCTGTTTCACACCAGTCTCCTCCCCCAGTTGTGCTTCCTACTGTATTCATGAATATAAGAGCAAATAGATCAGCTCTCCATGATCTTATAGTCCTTGAGAGAAGATGAGAACCACGTGCATGTCCTCCTAGAAGTACAGAGAGCAGTCAGAGAAACACAGCATCACTGTACTAGGTAACAGAGAGTTTCTTCCAAGAGGCAAGCCCTGGGCACCTGGTGAGAGGCATCTCCTGGTGCCTGGACATGAGAGGAGTAGATAGCAGACCACAAATGTGAGGACATCACAGAATGACAGGGGGTGCAGAAGTTTTCATGGGGAGGGGGCATTAAGATGGGTAGAATTTGCAGAAAGGACAGTGAGGAAAGGGCATGCATTGTAGACACGAGCAGTCCCTGGCAGTGGGAGACCAGGCTGGAGTTGCTTCAAGGATTAATTTCCCTGGAAGGAGAAAGGACAGCCAGAGGATTGATGTCTTAATAAACAAGTGACCAATGTTTTAGGAGAAGGTATAATCTCAAATTGGCTAAATTTTTTTGATTCAGTTTTTATTTAACTTTTCTGAGTTGTCAGCGGATAGTCACCATTAATTTAGAGTGCTGTCTGTATCCAGGCAACAGCTTGGGATGTCAACTTACTGTGCATCATTCAACAATCTACTTGTTCAATCTGAGGTTCCAAACATATATTTCTTTCTCCTCTCTGTGTGCTAAGCATGAATTTAATGCACAACTATTGATGGATTTATTTTAGTTCTGATATAAATAGATAATATGCCTTCTGAGTCATGTAGTTGCGTCCTTTTGCTTTTTGTCTTTAAATTTGATTTGTTTGAGGACTTTCCTGGTGGTCCAGTGATTCAGAATCTGCCTACCAATGCAGGGGATATGGTTTGATCCCTGGTCTGGGACGATCCCACATGCTGAGGGGCAACTAAACTGGTTCATCACAGCTATTGAGCCTGTGGGCTCTAGAGCCCATACTCCAAGACAAGAGGTGCCACCACAATGAGAAATGCACCCATCATAATTAGAGAAAGCCCATATACAGCCAAAAAGACTCAGTACAGCCATAAATAAATTTATAGTAAATAAATAATTTTCTTCCTTGTTAAGAATGAGCAATATTCCATTGTATAGATGGACCACATTTTAAAATAAATTTGATTTGCTTGAAAGTTAAAAGAATTCCTTATAAAATTATTAAAAATACTTTTAAAATATCCCATGTATATGTTAGTTAATTATCCCTTATAGCCTGCTTACATCCAAATCAGTGATGGTGTTATACGTACTTTTCTTTCCAACATTTCCAAGGACTTCAGTTTGTGAGGCCATGAAGTAACTGTCGGGATTGCTGCAAAGCAAATATTGGTCTGGGTCACATCCAACTCCATAAGATAAGAAGACACGTTCTTTTAAACTATCCATGAAACATCTACGAACAAGAGATGATGCCCTGAGTCATAGGACAGATCTCAATATATTTAAAAGAACTGAAACCATACAATGTATTCTCTGACTACAACAGAATCAATGAGATGGATAACAGGAAACTCTCCAAGTATATGGCAAGTGTGTGAATGCTCAGTTGCTCAGTTGTGTCTGACTCTTGCGACCCCATTGACTATAGCCCACCAGGCTCCTCTGTCCATGGGATTTCCCAGGCAAGAATACTGAAGTGTGTTGCCGTGCCCTCTCCAAGGGATCTTCCTGACCCAGAGATGGAACTCAAGTATCCTACATCTCCTACATTGACAAGTGGATTCTTAACCGCTAGTGTCACCTGGGAAGCCTGTGGAAAATAAACAGTGAATTTCTAAATAATTTGTGGATCAAAGGGGACGTCTAAGTGAATTTTAAAATACATTAAATTGGATGAAAATGAAAATACTATATTTTAATTCATGAGACACACCTAAATTAGTGCAGAGAGAAATAGCACAGAATGCTTACATTAGAGGGAGAGTCTCAAATTGAGCATCTAAGATTCCACCTCTATAACCTAGAAAAAGAGGGATAAAGTAAGCATGAAGAGTGCTTAAGGAAGTAAGTAATAAAAAGAAACTGGTGAAATTGAAAGCAGAAAAAGAGAAAATTAAAGAAAAAAAAACCAGCTGGTTCATTAAAAAATCAATAAAAACTTCTAGCGGGACTGACAAAAAGAGAAAAGACACAAACAACTTTCAGGAATGAAGCAGGAGACATTAGTACAGACTCTTAAGACACAGAGAGGGTAATAAGGAAATACTGAAAACAACTCTACAGACAGACAGACAGACCATTAACAACTTAGATGAAGCTTCCTCAAAAACAAATGATCACAGCTCACTCAGTGTGGAAAAATAATTTGAATAGCTTAGAATGATTAAGGAAATTTAAATCTTACTTTAAAAACTCTAAAAAGATAATTTGAAAAGATACATGTACTGTAATGTTCATTGCAGTACTATTCACAATAGCCAAGACAGGAAACAACCTAAGTGTCCATCAACAGAGGAATGGATAAAGATGTGGTACATATACACAGTGGAATACGTCTCAGTCATAAAAAAGAACAAAGTAATGCCATTTGAAGCAACATGGATGGACCTAGAAGTTGTCTTATTGAGTGAAGTAAGTCAGAGAAAGAGAAATATCATATGATATATGCAGAATTTTTTAAAAATGGTACAATCGAACTTTTACAAAACAATAAAGTAGAAAACAAACTTATGGTTACCAAGGGTAAAGGGGAGGTGAGGGAGAAACTGGGAGATTGAGACTGACATATACACACTGCTATATATGAAATAGATAACAAGGAACTACTGTATAGCACAGGAACTCTACTCAAAACTCTGTAACGGCCTAGATGGGAAAGAGTCTACTTTAGTCCAAGCATCTAGAAGAAACCTACAGTTAGCATTCACTAAAAAAAAAATTGAACATTCATGGGCAAAAGAAAATGAACCTTTACTTAAACTTCACTTCTTACCAAAAATTAGCTCAGAACAGATCACTGATTTTTTAAAGTAAAGCATAACACTATAAACCCTTTAGGAAAAAAAGTAGGAGGACATCTTGGGATATAGTGGCAAAAAGAGTTCTAAAACACCAGAAGCACAATACTTAAAAAGAAAAACCAATAAATTGGACTTCATAAAAATCAAAATTTTTGCTCCATCAGGAGAATGAAAGGAATGAATGAAAGCTGCTACAGATGGGGAGAAAATATTTGTATACTACGTATTTAACAAAGGACAAGTACCTAAAATATATAAAGTCTTCTCAAAACTCAACAGTAAAATAAACAACCGAGTTAGAAAATGATTGAGGGACTTCCCAGTGGTCCAGTAGTTAAGACTCTGAGCTTCCAATGTATGGAACACAGGTTCACTCCCTGGTTGCGGAACTAAGATCCTGCATGCCACAAGGTGCAGCCAAAAAATAAAGAAAATAAGATTAGAATAATTTATTTTTAAATGGTTGAAAGACATGAAGAGACACTTCACTGAAAAGAATACACAGATGGCAAATAATCACATGAAAATGTGTTCACCATCATTAGCCATTAGGAAATGCAAATTAAAACCACATTGAGATATCTGTACGCACCACACAGAATGGCTTAAATAAATAATAATGACAACACCAAATGCTGATGTGGATGTGGAGAACCTGGATCATTCATACATTGCTGGGGGGCAGGGATGATGTAAAATTGTACAGCTACTCTGAAACACAGTTTGGAAGTTTAAAAACAAAGCATTCCACAATTATAGAGTCCAGCAATTACACTTCTGAGTTATTTATCCCAGAGAAACAGAAACTCGCGCTCAAACCAAAGCTGTACACAGGTATTTGTGGCAGCTAGATTTGCAGAAACCCAAACCTGGAAATTATCTAGATGTCCCATACAATGGAAATCCTGCATGTATTCAGTCTCCTAGTTGTGTCCAACTCTTTGCGACTCCATGGACTGTAGCCAGCAAGGCTCTTTGTTCATGGGATTCTCCAGGCAAGAATACCGAAGCGGGTTAGCATTCCCTTCTCCAGGGGATCTTCCCAACCCAGATCTCCTGTGTCCCCTGCATTGGCAGGCGGATTCTTTGCCATTGAGTCACCCAGGAAGCCTAAAGGAAATCCTGTTGTTGCTGTTCAGTCTCTCAGTCGTGTCCGACTTTCTGTGACCCCATGGACTGCAGTGCACCGGAGCCTCCCTGACCCTTACTATCTCCTGGAGTTTGTCCAGGTTCATGTCCATCAAATCAGTGATTCCACCCAGCCATCTCATCCTCTGCCACCCTCTTCTCCTTTTGCCTTCAATCTTTCCCAGCATCAGGCTCTTTTCCAATGAGAACACTAGGTCACTCCATTAACAGGGCAAAGAACATGGTCAAATAACCAAAATTCCAATTTTGCACCTTCAGAAGGAATCAGTGATCACTTTCCCCCAGTTCTCACAAGGAACACCTGCTGGTGCTGAGTACAACGCAGAGAAAAAGGAAGGCTGCCGCTTGCTCCTGCATGTCTGCCTGCACACACCTGAGTACCCAGCACAGACAGAAACGTGGGAGAAGAGGGCATCTTTCCTCAACAACTCTTAGGAAACACGTGTTCCAGGTCACAGGTGAGCAGATGAGATTATGACTATGTTCATGAATCCTGCCCTCTCAATCCCACTGAGCTCCTGGTGGTACTGTGGTCATAACTGTGAACGTTAGGAACCTGAGAATTACATTCACTGTAAATGCCAACGTGTGGAGAACTGGAAATAGGAACTTAAAAGTCTAAACCAGGTTAGCTTGTACTTTATCTTTGTGGACTGACTTTTAAAGATACGGATGACAATGTGCTGAGAGGTGGTGGCAGCATAAATGAGAGGGACAGAAGACAAAGCTGGAAGGACAAACTGATGTGAGAGGAGGGAGTAAGAATCAGAGAGAAGAGGAGGGGCAGGTGGACTGGAGACAACGAGAGAAAGAAACACAGTCAACCACAGAGAAGGTCAAATGGAGTAAAAGCTTGGGCATCAATATGATGTATCCTCTTTGAAGCATTATGTTTATTTGTACACAAGAAAGCAGTCCAGACTTACGGGACTTTTTAAGCTATTGGGTTTTGGTTTAATCCTGGCCAAGTGTCTCTTCCTGATACCATTTGGATTCTGAGCAAACTACTTAGCCTCATTCTAATTTAAAGCTTGTTGCTAGGTAACTGCATCCAAGGTTTTTTCTGATCCCTAGATCAAGATATCGGTACCAAAAAGTAGGTGAGCTAATTTGAAGGTTAGAGTTGATACATGCATCTAAGAACTTTCATTGTCTGTCATTTATGGAACCATCTCTGTGTGAACAGACTCAGGTATATTCTCACAGATGAATATTCACTTGCTGGTACCCTTAGTACTGTGAGAATGCCAAAAAAAAAAAAAAAAAGATTCCAAATGTAGAAGGAAGTGTAGCATAAGGAACAGAAGGAAATTCCTCACAATGTGGCTTTAGATGTTTTTTTTTAAGTTACTGTAAAACATATATTTTCATATATTTCATTTTACCATTGTTGCTACTATATAACAATAAGGGGTTAAATATTAAAAATGTTTCTTGGCCTAAAAAAATAAAAATGAAACAGGAGGAAATAGAATAGGTCCCTCCCACTGAATTATCAACAACCCTCTGTCCTCTACTTCAGAGTTACAGAAGTGTGAAGAAGCATCAAGTGAGCTGAAAACACACAACTTTGCCTGCCTGCACCTTCTTGGGGAGGGAACAGGAGGTCACAGAGAGAGAATAAGTTGGAGCAATTGGGTCCCCCAGGGGCCAGGTAGCCCCGAGAGTTGCCATGGTGATGGGCTCAGGGGACTTCCAGGGACTCTGGTCTGTAAGATATGGGAATGGATGGGGTAGCTGAGAGAGAAACAGAGCACCTACAATACACCTGAAGGCATCTCATTATACCGTTAGCTGTCAGCCTGGTTCCAGGTCCTGTATGGACACTGAATACTGCCCAGCATCATGGTGAACTCATGCACGGGGCATGTATTGGGCACGTATTGCCCTGAAGGCAGTACATAGTCATCACATATAGTGCTAAACACCTCCTGTGCATTTTTGACAAAACGTATTAACAAATAGCACAAACCGATAGTGTGTCTACACAGACTCTAGAGGAGGATGTTAAATGCCAATGATTCTTCTTAATCCATTAAACAAGAATGCTTTGGAAGAAATCACCAAGATAGGACCCTGAATGAAAGGAGACCTCATAAATAATATCTGAGCAGAATGTGCTTGAGATGTGGCACATTTGGGGCAATAAACAAAATCAAATCAGGACAGGGACTGTTCCCATACAATCCCAGTGGTGCATTCAGTCACTCCCTTTCCTCCAATTGTATTTTTTTTTTTCATTAAAATCCAATCAACAGCACAGTTCAAGTTCTCTTGCACCCAACAATAACACATAGGAAGCAATAAGCTGCGTGTGCCCTGGGGGGACACCAAGTGAAGACTGTGGGTTCCGCAAGTTGACACGAGTTGACAGTCACTGATTACACAAATCTGACACACTGCCAGGTGAGACTGGGTGAAATATGTTGATAATAAATACAAGAATGTTGGAACTGAGTCACACAATTGTTTCTTGTTTTATGGGGGAAAAAAAATGAAAACAAACAATTCAAAAATTAGGCTGAAGGGAAAATCACTTCTTCCCTGAACATCTAAGAGGCTAGGTGGCAGCTCAGCCTATTCTAATTATTCCAACAATCAGATTTGCTCACAGTGATGCATTGGGTTTTTTAATTCAGCAATATTCTTGCCTGAAAGCTCAAAAGCTAATCATCGTTTTCATGCTATTGCCAATAGCTTTCAGCGCTTATCAGAGTGCATCCTTCTTTCAACAGAAACCTGCAAACAAACACACAGACAACCCTAAATGATCGAAGAGCTTCATTTCATCCTTATTTAGGTACCATGGGAAAACAAGTCTTCAATTTTTTAAATATATTTACAGGAAACTCATCTACTTAATGAGTGAAATTAACTTCCTTGCCCTGAAAGTTCTTGTTGAAAGTTAGTTAATTCTGAGCTCAGTACTGAACTTTGGGGGAAAGTTTCCATTTTTCTCCCTACGTAGCCAAATTAATGGATAACCAAAGGTAAAGGCAATTGCCCTAGGAATTCTACTGAACATAACAATGGAAGGAATTTGCCATGCCATCTCTGTGACGTTTGTTATGCCAGGAGATGGCACTTACATAACAGCTGATACAGCACTGTTATTCTTTTGAAAACGCCAAGATCAGAAGATTCACTAAGCAAAGGCAGGTTTGTGGGAGCTCATCAGCTCTTACAGAAGGTGGTGATCAGGCATGGACAGTGTATAAATTCCTTAGTATGTGCAAAAGAAGAGAGCTGACCCCTTCAGTTCTGGAAGTACCATGAGGGCTTCCCATAAAGCAGCACTTGTAAGCTGAATCCTAAAGGGAGGAAGAGATGGATAAAGAAGATGTGGCACGTATATACAACAGAATATTACTCAGCCATAAAAGGAACAAAATTGGGTCACTTGTAGAAATGTGGATGGACCTAGAGTTATACAGAGCAAGTATAAGTCAGAAAGAGAAAAACATATATATGTGGAATCTGGAAAAATGATTTAGATGATCTTATTTACAAAGCAGAAATAGAGACACAGACATAGAGAACAAATGTATGGATATCAAGATGAGGAAGGGGAGGTGGGATGAATTGGGAGATTGGGATTGACATACATATGCTATTGATACTATGGATAAAATAAATAACTTATGAAAACTTTCTGTATAGCACAGTGAACTATACTCAATGCTCTGTGGCAACCTAAATGGAAAGAAAATCTAAAAGAGAGAGAATATATATATATATATATATATACACACACATATGACTGATTCACTTTGCTGTGCCACAGAAACTAACACGGCATTGTAAAGCAAGAATGCTCCTGTAAAAATTAATGAAAAAAAGAAAAGAAAAAGGAGGGAGAGAGTAAGCTGGGATGGAGTGATGAAAGCAGAAGATGAGAAGTGGGAAGGGCCTTCTACATAGCGAGTGAAGCTCCTGGACATGTCAGAAGCTTCCAGAAATCCCCTAGCATGCAATCTCATCCGCAGTGTCTCTGGACGTGGCAAGAATACTAGAGTGACTTGCCATTTCCTATTCCAGGGGATCTTCCCCATCAGGAATTGAACCTGCATCTCTTGAGTCTCCTGCCTTGGTGGGCAGATCCTTTACCACTTAGCACCACCTGGGAAGTCCCTTAACAGTCACAATAACTAACAATTTTTAGAGAGCTGCCTCTCCTTAAAGGACCAAGTGAAGTTGCCCTGTCGATTATCCCTAATGACCATGATAAGCTTTCTTGAAACTTTTAAGGCTTTGAAAGTAATTTATAGAGTAGATCACACAAAGTGAAAGTGAAAGTTGCTCAGTTGTGTCCAACTCTTTGTGACCCATATAATTTTTTGCATACAATTTGGAAGTTCTTTGGAATAGGTCTGTTTCTTAATTAGAAGTAAAATAGACATGCAAAGGAAACAGTAACCTTCCTATATAACAGCCATGCTGTGCTGTGCTTAATCGCTCAGTCATGTCTGATTCTTTGTGTTTCCATGGACTGCAGCCACCAGGCTTTTCTGTCCATGGAATTCTCCAGGCAAGAGTACTGAAGTGGGTTGTCATGCTCTCCTCCAGGGGATCTTCCCAATCCAGGGATTGAATCTAGGTCTCCCACATTGCAGTCAGATTCTTTACCATCTGAGCCACCAGGGAAGCCCAAGAATACTGGAGTGGTAGCATATCCCTTCTCCAGAGGAACTTCCTGACCCAGGAATTGAACTAGGATCTCCTGCTTTGTAAGCGGGTTCTTAACCAGCTGAGCTACGTGGAAATCCCATATAACAGCTATAGCCTACTATGAAAAGTAATAGGAAGAGAACCCCATTTATGAGAGCAAAACAGGAGTATACCTAGGAATGTAACTAAAAATAAACTTGCAAGGCCATTATAAAGAAAATTTTATTGAAGGACAGCAAAGAAAACCAGAAAAAAAAAAAAAAAAGAGACACACCAGTATTATTATAGGAGGCTCAATACTCTAAAAAGTCAATGCTTCTAACAAATTAATCTCTCAAACTAAAGACTCTCAAATGACTCCATATTTTGACAAGTGATGTCTATCTAGCTCATTAAGGAAATGAAGCAACTGGCAAGAACAATCTGAATACTTTTAGGGAAAACTTGCTACAGCAGATAATCAAACATTTAATAATTATTCAGTCATTAAAATAGTGTTGTCTTGGAATAGCAATAGAAAAATAAGAAAATGAGAAGAACTAGGCATACTATTGTGAAATATAATAAAGTAGCATTTCAACTGATAAAGAAAAGACATGCTATTTAATGTATGGCTGAATAAGCATATTATATTAAACCTAAAAATAAATATTGGATAGATTAAAATCTAAAAATTAAAAAACAAAGCTAACAATTCAACTTTTTGAAATTATGGTAAAGCTAAAATAATTTGAAAAGCACTGCACCTTTGTCCCCAAAGAAATAGTTAATAAAGTACAGTGTAACAGTATGCCACAACCTTCACCACCAGAAAGAGTAAGGTACATTTCTTTGTACTGACATTTAAAGTTTCCAAGAAATTAAAAAAAGAATAAAGTGGACTTATTTGTACTGACATTTAAAGTTTCTAAGACATTTTGCTGCATGGAAAAAACCAGTGGAATGAGCAGACATCAACCTCGATCTCATTTAAGATTCTATAATGAGACACAGAAAAGATTAAGACAAGTTGGCAAGAATACACAGAAGAACTATACAAACAAGGTCTTAATGACCCCAATAACCACGATGGTGTGGTCACTCATCTGGAGTAGGATATCAAGAAGGCTTTAGGAAGCATCACTAAGAAAAAAGTTAGTGGAGGTGATGAATTTCCAACTGAGCTATTTCAAATTCTAAAAGATAATGCTGTTAAAGTGCTGCACCCAATAGGTCAGCATATTTGAAAAACTCAGCAATAGCCACAGGACTGGAAAAGGTTGGTTTTCATTCCAATTTGGGGATTGGAATGAAAATTTCAAACTACTGTACAATTGTGCTCATTTCACATGCTAGCAAGTTTATGCTCAAAATTCTTCAAGCTAGACTTCAGCAGTACATGAACTGAGAACTTCAGATGTACAGGCTGGGTTTTGAAGAGGCAGAGGAACCAGAGGTCAAATTGCCAATATTCATTGGATCTTGGAGAAAGCAAGGGAGTTCCAGGAAAACATTTACTTCTGCTTCATTGACTATGCTAAAGCCTTTGAATGTGGGGATCACAACAAACTGTGGAAAATTCTTAGAGAGATGGGACTACCAGACCACCTTACCTGTCTCCTGAGAAACCTGTATGCATGTCAAGAAACAACAGTTAGAACAGAACATGGAACAACGGACTGGTTTAAAATTGGGAAAGGAGTGCAACAGGGCTGTATACTGTCACCCTGCTTATTTATGCAGGGTGACAGTATACAGCAGAGTATATATGCAGAGTATATCATGCAAAATGCCAGGCTGCATAAATCACAAGTTAGAATCAATATTGCCAGGAGAAATATCAATAACCTCATATATACAGATTATACCATTCTAATGACAGAAAGTGAAGAGGAATTAAAGACCCTCTTGATGAAGGTGAAGGAGGAGAGTAAAAAGTTGGCTTGAAACTCAACATTCAGAAAACTAAGATCATGGCATCTGGTCCCATCATTTCATGGCAAATACATGGGGAAAAAGTGGAAGCAGGGACAGACTTTATTTTCTTGGGCTCCAAAATCACTGCAGATGGTGACTGCAGCCCTGAAATTAAAAGACGCTTGGTCCTTGGAAAAAAAGCTATGACAAACTTAGACAGTGTATTAAAAAGCAAAGATATCAGTTTGCCAACAAATGTCCATCTAGTCAAAGATATGGTTTTTCCAGTAGTCGTGTATGGATGTGAGGGTTGGACCATAAAGAAGGCTGAGTGCCAAAGAGTTGATGCTTTTGAACTGTGGTGTTGGAGAAGACTCTTGGGAGTCCCTTGGACTGCAAGGAGATCAAATCAGTCAATCCTAAAGTAGCTTAACCCTGAATATTCATTAGAAGGACTGATGCTGAAGCTGAAGTTCCAATACTTTGGCTACCTTATGCAAAGAGATGACTCACTGGAAAATACCCTGAAGCTGGGAAAGATTGAGGGCAGGAGGAGAAAGAGATGATAGAGGACAGGATGGTTGGATGGCATCACTGACTCTGGACATGAGTGAGCAAATTCCAGAAAATAGTGAAGGATGGGGAAGCCTGGAGGGCTGCAGTTCGTGGGGTTGCAAAGAATCAGATACAACATGGTGACTGAACAACAACAAAAGAAATAAATCACATAAGTGAAAAAATAGATATGTTTACAAAGACATTCAATGCAGTAGTATATATGATACCATGTAACTGGAGGCAACCTAAGTGTTCACTGACAACCTGATGGTTAAGCAAGTTACTGATCACCTATACTTGGAGACGGTCCCAAGGACAAACTGTAGACATTGAAAGAGCTTCATGGTACGTTGTTAAGTGAGATTGTGTGGGCTGTACCCCTACCTATGTTGGAAAAAGACACTCAGTCTACATGTAGCTTCGTGGGCTGACTTGTGTCCCCAAATGCAAGTGCTAGAGCCCTGCCCCCCAGCACACTGGATTGCACCTGTATTGGAGTCAGGGCCTTGAAGAGATAAGTTATTATAAAATGAGGCTGCTAGTGTGAGTCCCAGTCCAATCTGACCAGTGTTCCTATAAGAAGACAAAATGTGGACACACAAAGATTCCCGGGGGAAGAAGGGGCATGTGAGGACACAGCCAGAAGACGGCCATCTGCAGGCCAAGAAGAGCGGCCAGACCTGCTGTCACCTTGATCTTGGACTTCCAGCCTCCAGAACTGTGAGAAAGTAAGTTTCTGTTGTTTAAGCCGCCCGGACTGTGGTGTGTGTTACAGACGTTGCAGCTGACTAATAGTTACAGACGTTGCAGCTGACTAATACTAATATGCACCCAGCTGAAAGTAGAGGTCAATTCTGGAGCTCTGGAATAAGAGGGGGAAAAAGGAAACAGATTAAATACATATATATATATATATACACATACATATATGCTTTTACTATATATATACTTATATATTACTATATATATACTTTACTATATGTATATATAATTTTACTACATATATATACTTTTACTACATATATAAAGTATAAGTACTTTATATATGCTCTCATGTTGCTAGAAATGTTGAGAACAGTTTACATCTGCTAACCTTAACCTCTCACTCCACTCTCCCCATCTTTCATAGTTAAAAAAGAAAAAAAAGGCAGGGGTTGCTCTGACAAGTAGGGGAACATTTGTAGATACACGCAAAGCAAGACTTTCACCCGTTACATGATATTTTAAACAGAGTAGATGCAAACAGTACGTTTTGCATTTAGTTATACAGGAATGTCATAAAGTTTATATATGGAGTATGTATTTTTGAAAAGACATAATATCACTTCTACTTTCAGAAGGTACATTTTCAAAAAAAGAAACTTCACAGCCAGTGTAATTTTAGGTCCAAAGACCCTAATAGAAGACTGCTCCATTTCCTTGATGCCTCTCCATCACTGCAGCAAGCTGCCACCATATTTAGCAAAATCTGAGTTATTCCTAATTAAATAAAGAACATGTACAAAGTCAGAAACATTTCCATCCCAGAGAGGGCAGCAGAATCCACAGCAAAGCTCTGTGACTCCATCATCCACAGCCATGCCTCCTGGACACAGGTTCTGATGGGCTGTCTGACCCAATGGTTGGCTCCAAGGACTTACTATGTGTTTAGATCACTAAAGGACAAATTCAAGAAAAAAAAAAGCAAAGGGATGAGGAAGTCATCATGATTCCCAGTTCTATAACAGGTGGAAACTTAAAATCATTGGCTAGAAGCATAAAAACTCTACCATCAAAGAGTCAAACAACCTAGAGGCGTGGGATGGGTGGGGTGGGAGGTCCAAGAGGGACGTATCATATGTATACTTGTGGCCGATTCATATTAATGTATGGGAGAAACCAACACAACACTGTAAAGCAATTATCATCCAATTTTAAAAAATTCAATCTTAAAAAAAAAGTTTCAAACAGCTAGAAGATGTGTTTTAACCCAGCACTACTTTCCATTCTCTGACACATTTCATCCTCCCTACCCACCCCAGGATTAGGGTTTGGTTCTATATTGTGACATATTTTTAAACTTGAATCTTGTGGTGTGGGTTTTGCCAGAGAAGAGTTCACTCTGAGATAAATGATGTTGGAGGCTCTGAGCAGAGGATCCAGGTACTTAGAGCAGAGCTATAAAATGACACTTGATTGCTGCATCAACAATAGATTGGAAGGGGGAGCAGGGGAGAGCAAGCAGACAGAAGAGTTAAGCATCAACAGTCTCATGAAGAAGAAGATGGTGGTGTCTTGGACCAGAGTATAGGAAGGGAGGGATGAGAAGCAGTCAGATCCTCGATCTTTTGAAGATAGCACCAAGAGAATCTCCTGGTGATTGAATCTGCGGGGTGAGAGTAAAAAAAAGAATAGAGGATCAGTGGAGTCTGGGGGAAAATCAACTGGAAGATTAAGCTGCCGGGTGCAGGGGTTTTGGAGAACCAAGAGTGTGTTTGGGCACATTTTGGAGAATTCACATAAAACACTGAATATAGGGAACTGCCCTGGTCGTCCAGTGGTTAGGATTCTGCTCTTCCAACATAGGGAGCAGGTTTGATCCCTGATCGGGGAGCTAAGATCCTGCATACCTTGTGGTACAGTCAAAAAAATTAGTTAACTAATTTTTTAAAAGGATGACACCAAGATTTAAAACAAAACAAAAACATTGAATATATGATTAGACTTTAGAACAAAAATCTAAAAATAAAGATTTGGGAATGGGACTGTGGAACTGGTGTCTGATGCCAATGAGCCTGGGTCTGACAGAGGTGTGATCCAAGGTCAGAGAGATGAAGAGGGACAGCAGAAGAGATGGGAGGAAGACATGACATCCTGGAAGCCCAGGGGAAGAAGGGGCCTCACGGAAAGGGGGTGACCAAGCATCCTCATCCGCTGTTAGAACATGAAGGGCAAGGAAGGGCCACTGGTTTCACGTCCTGCAGCGATTGCTGTTGTTGTCGCTCAGTCCTGTCTGACTCTCTGTGACCCCATAGCCTGCAGCATGCCGGGCTCCTCTGTCTTTCACTATCTCCTGGGGTTTGCTCATACTCATATCTGTTGAGTTGTGCAGTTACTGGGCACAGTGATAAAAACAGTCTCCAGGCTGCGGTGCTGTGCTATGCTTAATCGCTCAGTTGTGTCTGACTCTTTGAAACCCCATGGACTCCTCTGTCCATGGAATTCTCCAGGCAAGAATACTGGAATGGGTTGCCATGCCCTCCTCCAAGGAATCTTCCCAACTCCAGGCTGTGGTGGTGCAAAGCAATTTCATGTGCTTATGAACAAGATTGCAGCATACTGTCTACTATTTCTTTCACTTATGTCATAGGAGGAAGAACAGTAATAAATAATATTATTTGGAATCAGATTATTATGAGATTTCTGGCAAATTATTGCTATGAATCTGTGCTGATGTGATAGAGAAGAGATACATATACATTGAAATATTATAAATTAACTTGAGAGGAAATCATGGAAGCACAAATAAAAATCACAGAATCTTGCCAAAAGTTTATTTTTATATTAAAAAAAAAAAAAACTTCCCATTGAATCTTTTCCAAATCCAGTAAAGAGGACAAAACTGACTGGCTAATAAGTCACCTCCCAGTGATCTTAGGTACAACTGGCAAATGCATTAAAACAGATGCAGAACCAGGAGAAGCAGAAGCCCTGGGTGACCTCCAACCTGGATAATTAGCAAACTTTACAAAGTATCTGCAGTTCAGACAAAGCTGGCGTGCAGTTACCAGGCCTGTGTTTCTGCATCACTTTTGCCATGAGCCAGCTGCCTGCACTTTGACAGGCCTCTGGGCCTCCAATTTTTCACCTATAAAATAAGGAATGAGAACAAAACCTGCAATTCTAAAACTCCACAAGTCTATGTGTGTGTGGGGTGTGTGTGTGTGTGTGTGTGTGTGTGTATGCTCAGTTGTGTCCGACTCTGTGCAACCCCATGGTCTGTAGCCTTCCAGGTTCCTCGGTCCATGGGATTCTCCAGGCAAGAATACTGGAGTGGGTTGCCATTTCTTCCTCCAGGGTATCTTCTCAACCCAAGGATTGAACCCAGATCTCCTGCACTGGCAGGCGGATTCTTTACCAATTGAGCCACCAGGGAAGCAACCACAAGTCTATACCAGCATGAAAATGTGAGTGTCATTCAGTACAATCATCAAGGGTATATACAAGTGAACTCCATTCTTCTAGACATATTTTTAAGCTCAGAAGATTATTCTCATGTATAAACTTGATGCGCCTGACAGCTTTAGTTCCCAGAACCCCATTCTCTATGCAAATGGACTGACCCGTGGATACACTGAGCTGATGTGACACTGTTGGATTGTTACATGCAGGGAAGATTCAAATATTTACACCTTTCTCTTCCTCCCTAGAACTAGTCAGCTCAGAGGATTTAGTAATAACATACGACTATTGCCCTCAACAGTCATGAGCAGGAAGATGGTGACGTTGTCCCCCAAGGGCCTTCATGGGCTGTGGCGCTAAAGGAGATGTTTAGCTTGCTTCTCCAACAAAGAGATCCTGAATCTAATATTTCAAGCTTTGTCTATTGATGTAGCAGAACGGAAAATCAAATCAAAATGAAACAAAAAACTCATTATAAGGAAAGGCAAGGGTTAGATGAAGATATCTTTGCCTTCCAGAAATAAGTCACAAAATGCAGACGCTTGGCTTATAAGCATTTACTTTTCTTATGAAATAGGTTCGAGAAAATAATAAATAACAAAAATGCAAATCGGCACTCTAGCGCAATAAAAGTCTAAAGAAAGAACAATGTTGGCTTTCAAGTTCTCGTTAGGTGTCAGATGATACTCATGAGCAAAAACAAAAAACCACTGCTTTGCCTAGTGGATGTCCCAGGTGGCTCTAGTGGTAAAGAATCTGCCTGCCAAGCAGGAAACACAAGAGACTCAGGTTCAATCGCTGGGTCAGGGAGATCCCCTGAAGGAGGGCATGGCTACCCTCTCCAGTATTCTTGCCTGGAGAATCCCATGGACAGAGAAACCTGGCGGGTTACAATCCAAAAGGTTGCAAAAAGTTGGACAAGATCCAAGACTGAGCATGCACACACACCTAGCTTAAAATTTTTCAGATTGATCCTTTATTGTGAAGTAAATAAGTTGTTGTTTCTCAATTTTACCCACATAAACCAAGATGTGATGAGCATTTTTGTAGTTTTCCCATTATTTCCCATGGTTAAATTCCTAGGATTGAGTTTACTGTGGTTCAAAGGATGTCCATTTTTGAAACTTTGATACAAGTTCACATTATTCTCTAGAGAAATGCAAATCAAAACCACAGTGAGGTACCATCTCACGCCGGTCAGAATGGCTGCCATCAAAAAGTCTACAAACAATAAATATCTGGAGAGGGTGTGGAGAAAAGGGAACCCTCTTACCCTGTTACACTGTTGGTGGAATGCAAACTAGTACAGCTATTATGGAAAACAGTGTAGAGATTCCTTAAAAAACTGGAAATAGAACTGCCATATGACCCAGCAATCCCACTGCTGGGCATATACACCGAGAAAATCAGGATTGAAAGAGACACGTATACCCCAATGTTCATTGCAGCACTGTTTACAATAGCTATGACACGGAAGCAACCTAGATGCCCATCAGCAGATGAATGGATAAGGAAGTTGTGGTACATATACACAAAGAAATATTACACAGCTATAAAAAAGAATGCATTTGAATCATTCCTTATGATGTGGATGAAATTGGAGCCTATTACACAGAGTGAAGTAAGTAAGAAAGAGAAACACCAATACAGTATATTAATGCATATATATGAAATTTAGAAAGATGGTAACAACAACCCTATATGCAAGACAGCAAAAGAGACACAGATGTAAAGAACAGACTTTTGTACTTTGTGGGAGAAGGCGAGGGTGGGATTATTTGAGAGAATAGCATTGAAACATGTATATTACCATATGTGAAATAGATGGTCAGTCCAAGTTCAATGCATGAAGCAGGGGACTCAAAGCTGGTGCACTGGGACAACCCAGAGGGTTAGGGTGGGGAGGGAGGTGAGAGGAGGGTTCAGGCTGGGGGACACATGCACACCCATGCTTGATTCATGTCAATGTATGGCGAAAGCCACTACAATATTGTAAAGTAGTTAGCCTCCAATTAAAATAGATTAATTAATTTAAAAAATTATTCTCTGGAAAGACTGATCCAATTTTCACTCTCACCAACAGTGTGAAATTTCCAGTAAAACTGTCTTGGATGGTTAATGAAACCAACTCCCCACTTGATAAACTAACACTGCTTCATCCCATGCACATATGTGTATTGGTTCTTTTCTTTTCACATCATTCATCATTTCTGTGATATATCTAAACACCTACATAACATTTTGAGTAAAAATAATTTTCCAATGTAAAAATCTGTACAGAATACTCCAAATTTCATTCAAATATATGCATAGAAAAAAACCTGGGGACTTACCTGGAGGTCCACTGGTTAAGACTTTGCCTTCCAATTATATTTAGAAATTTGAATACATTTATATGCGCACATTTTTCTTGAAGAATTTTTATAGATTTCATCAAATTCCCAGAATGGTCTCATTCCAGTTCTAGTATCAGAGATCCCAGTAATAAACTCATGGCGTCCATTTCACAGAGGAAGAAATATAACAGATGACTAAAAAACACATCCATAAGTGCAACAATTGAGTTCCCTAAAGTTGAGACCAATTATGAGTTTAGCTTCACAAATAAGTCTATTGTATTATAGTTATCTGTTTCAGTTCAGTTCAGTTCAGTTCAGTTCAGTCGTTCAGTCGTGTCCGACTCTTTGCGACCCCATGAATCGCAGCACGCCAGGCCTCCCTGTCCATCACCAACTCCCGGAGTTCACTCAGACTCACGTCCATCGAGTCCGTGATGCCATCCAGCCATCTCATCCTCGGTCGTCCCCTTCTCCTCCTGCCCCTAATCACTCCCAGCATCAGAGTCTTTTCCAATGAGTCAACTCTTCTCATGAGGTGGCCAAAGTACTGGAGTTTCAGCTTTAGCATCATTTCTTCCAAAAAAATCCCAGGGCTGATCTCCTTCAGAATGGACTGGCTGGATCTCCTTGCAGTCCAAGGGACTCTCAAGAGTCTTCTCCAACACCACAGTTCAAAAGCATCAATTCTTCGGCGCTCAGCCTTCTTCACAATCCAACTCTCACATCCATACATGACCACAGGAAAAACCATAGCCTTGACTAGACGGACCTTAGTCGGCAAAGTAATGTCTGTGCTCTTGAAAATGCTATCTAGGTTGGACATAACTTTTCTTTCTGTTGCTTCCTGACCTGCATACAGATTTCTCAAGAGGCAGGTCAGGTGGTCTGGTATTCCCATCTCTTTCAGAATTTTCCACAGTTTATTGTGATCCACACAGTCAAAGGCTTTGGCATAGTCAATAAAGCAGATGTTTTTCTGGAACTCTCTTGCTTTTTCCATGATCCAGCGGATGTTGGCAATTTGATCTCTGGTTCCTCTCCCTTTTCTAAAGCCAGCTTGAACATCAGGGAGTTCACGGTTCACGTATTGCTGAAGCCTGGCTTGGAGGATTTTGAGCATTACTTTACTAGCATGTGAGATGAGTGCAATTGTGCAGTAGTTGGAGCATTCTTTGGCATTGCCTTTCTTTGGAATTGGAATGAAAACTGACCTTTTCCAGTCCTGTGGCCACTGCTGAGTTTTCCAAATTTGCTGGCAGATTGAGTAACTAGAAGCAATTGTACTCCTATTATCTACTGCTAAACTCTAAACTGCTAAACTCTCTGTGCAAGTGGTCATTTTTCTACTATAAAATACTCATCTGGGTAAAAATGCCTGTGATAATAAAAAATTCCATCTTCTTAGGGACTCTCGTATGTTAAAATAAGAATATCTGGAATTAAATAAACCAAAGACTCGTAATAAGAGACCATAAAAAAAAGACTTTGCCTTCCAATGCGGCAATACAGTGGATGGTGGGTTGAATCCCTTGTCAGGGAGCTAAAAAGATCTCACCTGCCTCGAGGCCAAGAAGAAAAATCCTGGAAAACACCCTCCTGAATATTAATAATGATGGCAGGAGAGAGTTTTGATGGCAGGAGAGAGTCAGAAAACAAAATGAACAAATGAACACATCAATCTAAAGCATGATTTCTGCCTGTGAAATGTTCTTTCTCTGGGAAAACTGGAAAGGGCAATGTGATAAAATGGGAGCCAGAGAGGGTGGGAGGAAGCTGTGCAAGGCGGAGAGAGAGCAAAGGCCCGCTGAGATTCAGATAAGCTGAGCTCCAATGATGAGAAGGAACCAGATCACAGAAAATGAAAAAGAGTGAGGGAAGGAAGGGGCCAGGGGACGGGAGAGCTGGATCAGATCCTGGGAGGCCTGCAGGGCCCTGGCAAGGAGTAGGGCTTTATTCTACCTATAGTGGGAGAAGGTCAGAAAATGCTAGGCAAAGGCCTGGCAGGATAAGAGCTTTGTTAAGATGGAAATGTATCTGGGAAGGGAGACAAGCTGCTGCCAGTTGGAAATAGAAATAGTAATTCCATAGCTGAGCAGAGCAGAATAATTCTGGATGATCCATGCCAGCCACGCTGAGTAAGACTAATTGGACATCTCCACGTAGGCTTGCAGATGCTCCAGGGTGCCTCAGCCCAGCAGGAAGACAAGGGGGTCCTCTGGGCAGGAGGGAGAAATACACGGCCAAGGTGCTCCCCATGCTTGGGGATCCGGCCAACAGCAGCAAGTGTCCCAGAGGCTTAGATACTGCCTCCAAAACACAACAGTTTTCTACCCCGAAGGTTGCCCTTGCCTGGCATCCTTTCATTTATCTCTTGTTGCTAGCTCTGATTCCCCCTAAACTCACCAGAGAGAGGAGGTAGCTAAGAAAGAAAGATGTCTAGTGGGAGGCAGGAGGGATGGTAAATTCACTGTTTTCAAGATCTCAACAGAAGTTGAGTCTTTCCTCAAAGCTTGGGGTCCTGGAAGGAAAATCAGAGGTCTGGAAACTTAAATCAGCTGGAGAGCCCTGCATGTGATATTGTGAGATAGGGTCTTCAGTGAACAGAACCTCTTTGTACTGGGCCATGGAATAGACAGTACTCAGGCTCTGAAGTCAAACAAGCGGAGATTCAAATCCCTAGGAGTGCATCACTTCATGTCTGACCCTCAGCTTCCTATAATGGAAAATGGGTTTTATAATCATGCTGACACCACAGGATCCTCAACAGGTCAAATGAGGCAAAAACGTATATGCCAAAATTCCTCAACAGCCTGAGATATGCAGATGACACCACCCTAATGACAGGAAGCAAGGAAGAACTGAAGAGCCTCTTGATGACACTGAGAAAGGAGAGTGAAAAAGCTGGCTTAAAACTCAACATCCAGAAAACGAAGATCATGGCATTCGGTCCCATTGCTTCATGGCAAATGGAGGGGAAAAAATATAAATAGTGGCAGAGTTCATTTTCTTGGGTTCCAAAATCATTGCGGATGGTGACTGAAGCCATGAAAAGACAGCTGCTCCTTGGAAGGAAAGTTATGACAAACTTAAACAGCATATTAAAAAGCAGAGACATCACTTTGCCAACAAAGTTCCGTCTCGTCAAAGCTTTCGTTTTTTCAGTAGTCACGTATGGATGTGAGAGTTGGACCATAAAGAAGGCTGAGAGCCAGAGAATTGATGCTTTTGAACTGTGGTGCTGGCAAAGACTCTTGAGAGTCCCTTGGACTGCAAGATCAAACCAGTCAATCCTAAAGGAAATCAGTCAGGAATATTCACTGAAAGGACTGATGCTGAAGCTGAAACTCCAATACTCTGGCTACCTGGTGCAAAGAGGCGACTCACTGGAAAAGACCCTGATGTTGGGAAAGATTGAGGGCAGGAGGAGAAGGGAATGACAGAGGACAAGATGGTTGGATGGCATCACTGATTCAATGGACGTGAGTTTGAGCACACTCTGTGAGAAAGTGAAGGACAGGGAAGCCTGGAATGCTGCAGTCCACGGGGTCGAAAAGAGTTGGACACAGCTTAGCGACCGAACAATACAAACAAAAAATATTCCTGGCCTGTAATGAAAGTGTAAGTGAAAGTCGCTCAGTCATGTCTGACTCTTTGTGACTCCATGGAATCTTCCTGGACCAGGGATTGAATCTGGGTCCTGTGCATTGGCAGGCAGATTCCTATCCACTGTACCAGCAGGGAAGTCCTTCCATTTACGTTTGAATCATGTAGGTATACACTCTATTATTATCCCTAGCATAAGAAGCAGGGGAGAATTGATAAACAATAGTAGAAGCAAAGTCAGACTGAGATGTGTGGTTGTTTTGTGCCTTGTATAATGTGCATATAAGAATCACCAAGCAGTTAACAAAATATTAGGCAAAAATTGAGAGAAAATGTGCATCTTATGGATACAATCCAAACCATTCCTATACTCTGTTCTCTCTCCTAGTGTGAAGCCATTTAGTCACTTTGATCTTTTCTAAAATTTTATATTCTATTTTCTTTATGTTCTTGTTAAAAGCAAAGTCAGAATAAAATCAAATACTCAAAAGAATCCAACATTTTTGCATTAAAAAGTAAATGAAATTCATGACAACCCTAATTATAATCTCATAGTCTTTTTTATAGGAATTGACCAGCGAGTTCTTAAGTTTATATGAAAATCAAAGGACCTAGAAGAGTCTGAAGAAGACTAAAACTGGAGAACTTACACCACCTGACTTCAATACCTACTGCAAACCTACAGCTTTCCAAACAGTGTAGTACTCAAATAAGGATCAATAAATACACCAACAGGGCAGAATACAGAGAAGAAAAACAGACCCAAGCTTATAGGCTTATTTGATTTTCAGCAAAGAAGACAAAAACATTGGAAAAATGGACAATCTTTTCAGCAAATGGTACTAAAACAACTTAATATTTGGTGGGGGGTGGTGGTGGAAATAAAGCATGATCCCTATCTCACACCATATACAAACATTATTTTGAGATGGATCATACAGCAAAATGTAAAAGCTCAAACCATGAAATTTTCAGGAGGAAACATAGGAGGTTAATTTTCTGACTTGAGGGTAGATAAATGTTTCCTAAAAAAAAAAGAAACAACAATAATAATAGGGAAAATGTAGTCACTAAAAACAAAATGTTAAAAGGAAAAGTGATAACCTGGACTTAATAATAATTAAAATTTTCTTATTAAAAGACACCTTTTAAAAATGAATAAGCAGGACTTCCCTGTTGGTCCAGTGGCTGGGACTCTGAGCTCCTAATTCAGGAGGTCCAGCTGTGATCCCCTGACTGGGGAACTAGATCCCACATGCTGCAACTAAGACCCAAGGCAGACAAATAAATAAATATATTTTTTAAAAAATGAATAAGCAAACCATCAACTGAGGGAGCATATCTATCAGAGTATGGACTGGTATTAAGGATAAAGTAAAGGCTCCATATTTTTATCTACAACTGGGATATAAATATCTCAGTGAATAAACAGAAGATTTGAATGCATATGTCACAAAGATATGATTGGTTAGTAATCTCATTAAAAGCTGCCCAGTGTCACTAGTCATTAGGAATATGTAAATTAAAATCATGTAAGATGTCCCTGTGGGCTTCCCTGGTAGCTCAGCTGGTAAAGAACCCGCCTGCAAAGCAGGAGACCCTGGTTCAATTCCTAGGTTGGGAAGATCCCCCTGGAGAAGGAGACTCCAGCATTCTTGGGCTTCTCTGGTAGCTCAGACTGTAAAGAATCCACCTGCAATGCAGGAGACCTGGGTTCGATCTCTGGATTGGAAAGATCCCTGGAAGAAGGAAATGGCAACCCACTCCAGTGTTCTTGCCTGAAGAATCCCATGGACAGAGCCTGGTGGGCTACAGCCCGTGGGTTTACAAGGAGTCAGACACGACTGAACACAGCACATACCACAAGGTATCACTGCAAGTGCTAGCAAGCATGAGTAGCTGGAGCCCTCAGACCTTGCTGTGGGAATGTGAAATTGGAGCAACCACTTTGTAAAATGATTCCATGTTTCCTTCAGAATTACTCTAGCAATTCTCCTCCTGCATATAACTTAAAAGAAATGAAAATGCATGTCCTCAAAATACTTGTATAGCCTAGTGGTTTTATTCAGGATAACACAAAACAGCCAAGTGTCTATCAATAAGAGAATGGAAAACAAGCTTAGTGTTTTCATAAAATGGAACACTAATCCTTGGAAGAAAAGTTATATCCAACCTAGTTAGCATTTTCAAAAGCAGAGACATTACTTTGCCAACTAAGGTCCGTCTAGTCAAGGCTATGGTTTTTCCTGTGGTCATGTATGGATATGAGAGTTGGACTGTGAAGAAGGCTGAGCGCCGAAGAATTAATGCTTTGAACTGTGGTATTGGAGAAGACTCTTGAGAGGCCCTTGGACTGCGAGGAGATCCAACCAGTCCATTCTGAAGGAGATCAGCCCTGGGATTTCTTTGGAAGGAATGATGCTAAAGCTGAAACTCCAATACTCTGGCCACCTTATGCGAAGAGTTGACTCATTGGAAAAGACTCTGATGCTGGGGGGGTTTGGGGTCAGGAGGAGAAGGGGACAACCGAGGAGGAGATGGCTGGATGGCATCACGGACTCGATGGACGTGAGTCTGAGTGAACTCCGAGAGATGGTGATGAACAGGGAGGCCTGGCGTGCTGCGATTCATGGGGTCGCAAAGAGTCGGACACGACTGAGCGACTGAACTGAACTGAAATCAACAACAACAACAAAGAACAAGCTAGGAATACACACAACTACTGGTGGAGTTGGTGGGGGTGCGGTGTGGATCTCAAAAATATTACGCTGAGTGACACAGAAGAGTACAAATTGTATGATTCCTTTTACATGAAGTTCTGGAACAGGGAAAAATAACCTGGAAGTAGAAATAAAGATAGTGAATGCCTCTGGGTGGGCAGGGACAAAGACTGACTGCAGATGAGCAAGGGGAGTTTCTCAGGTGAGGAAAATATTCTACACCCTGGAATGCCTAGGTGTTTGCATTTGTCAAAATTCATAGAACTTCAGAAGTGTTCATTTCATTGGGTGTACATTTTACCTTAAAAAAAAAACTGTAAACAATATTAAATTTAGGGAAAGTGTACTGATTCCTGTAACTTACTTTGAAACGCATCAAAAAATAAGATGGGTTGACGGATGGTAGAGGCTTCAATAAAGCAGGCATAATCATATGTTAATGGTAAAACCTAGGTTGTGGGTATACAGGTTTATACTATAAGATTCTTTCAACTTTTATGTGTATTTAAAACTTTCTGTAGTTAAATGCCGGGAAACATGAACTTGAAAGCTTTTTTTATACTTCTTGTAGTTTGGAATGAACACAGCACTATATTAACATCCATCTGGGACTGTCTACATCTTCCAGATCCTGGGCCATAGCTGGCATTGCCAATCATGTTCTCACCCAGGCACCCCTTTTTATATATGTACAGTTCTTCATCCCACCCCCACGCTCCACACTCTGTTCAAATCTGTCCAGAAGCATCATGACAATTATTGATCACTCCTCTATCTTTAGGTCATTTTGAAACCAAACCTGTCAATCCTCTCCTATCAGCCCCACACCAGAGCTGTGGTTTTCATGGCTTTTTACCCTGTCCCGATCTTTGTGCAGAGGCTGGGAATATAGCCCTCTCCTGGGCTGGCCACTTGGCAGCATATTTGCCCAGATGCCTAATTTCAAGAGTCGTCATACTAAGATTATTTTTGACTGCATAACTTTTTCAACCAGCAGGTACCTTACACACCAGATGGCTTCCTGCTCCTGCCTTTCTCAATAGGATCTTCTAATCAGACTATTACATGGCGTGCTTATGGTATCATAACTAGTCAGAGGTAAAATGAAGAGAGAAACCCAGGCTTTCTGACTTCACAAAGCTCCCTCCAGTGATCTTAGTTATCTTAATCTCATTTTAAAAAGAAAAAGAAAAAAAGAACAGGTAAGGGGAAAAGTTCGCCTTCATGCAACTCATTCAGAAAATATAAATATTATTCCAATGGTTAATTGTGGAATAATAGGAATTATTTATAGGAATACATTTATTCTTGTAAAGCACAGTAGGATTTCTGTGTGCTTAGAAGGTGGAGTGTTTGTGGCCCACGAATGCTGTGATTACAAGGAACTAAATGGTCTGAATGCCAACAGCTGGGTGTCATCAAGATTCCTAGGTGAACAGACATGCATGGAAAGAAACTCAGACAGGAGAGGAGGAGGGAGTAGAACAATGAAACTGAGGTTTAAACTGCCATTGTCATCTTTTCAGTCCTGTAAGGCCATTTTCTGGAATTTTATCATGTTGAATGGTTATCTTATTAATGACCAGGAGTTTTCCTTAGAAGATTCCCACCTTCTCCATACTCTGGTCTTGCAAAGATGATTTTGAATGTGGATTCAGACTTACTGCTCTCTGCATAGCAGGGTTTAGGCCCACTCCTCCAAGGACAGGCTTACACGAACCCCATTGCTGGCCTCAATGGTGAAAATGGGGTAACAGTGAATTGCCTCTAGTCAGGGAAAACAGGGGAAAGAAGTGATTGTTTTTCACTTTCCTAGGAAGTTTACCAAATAAAAATTTTAAATGAATAGCTCTCAGTAGTGTAAATTCCTCCATGATTTTGGTGCTTCAGAGATGCCAGTAAAGAGAAACCATGAAGACTGAGGCTCTCCGTTTTGGAGAGCTGCTCCAGTCAGCATGCCTGGAGTGAAGAGACTCCAGGACGGAGGAGCAGCAGGGCAGGCTGGGGGCGGTGGGGGGTGGGGGACAGGTCCTTGCAGAATTTGTCACCCCTAGAGCTTCCCTGGTGGCTTAGATGGTAAAGAATCCCCCTGCAATGCAGGAGACCCAGAAGATGCCCTGGAGAAGGAATGGCAATCCACTCCAGTACTCTTCTCTAGAGAATCCCATGGACAGAGCAGCCTGGTTACAGTCCATGGGGTCACAAAGAGATGGACACGACTAGGTGACTAACTCTTCACCTGGGTAAGGCTTTAAAGACTTCCCTCATGGCTCAGATGGGAGAGCGTCTGCCTACAATGTGGGAGATCCGGGTTCTATCCCTGGGTCGGGAAGATCCTCTGGAGAAGGAAATGGCAACCCACTCCAGTACTCTTGCCTGGAAAATCCCATGGACAGAGAAGCCTGGTAGGCTACAGTCTATGGGGTCACAAAGAGTCGGACACGACTGAGCGACTTCACTTTAGGAGTTAGGGGGAAGGAAGGAAGGAAGATATCAGGATTGGGTGGGGTTTGGGGAGGACTAGTCTGAGGTTGAACTAGGGGATGTTCTGGACAAAGAGGAGACTGCAGACAGGATATATGCTGAATAATGTCAAAATCAGCCGTTGTTAGTATCCTTGAGGTGTTGGGGACACAATGTTCGGTGAAAGATTTTAGCTGGTTTGATTTACCTTTAGCACGTTTCTGAGCACAAAAGCCTTTTACTGACCCCTCTGTGCAAAGAAGCTCCCTCTAGAGTTCTATAGGCTTACAGATGTCTTAAAAGCATCTTCTAGATAATAAAAATCTGATTGTAGTTCAAAGGTACTGAAGTTAACCTACAAGTAAAATCAGGAAAACAGGAATTCCTTGGTAGTCCAGTGATTAGGACTTCACACTTCCACTGCAGGGGGCATGGGTTCCAGCCCTGGTTGGGCAGCTAAGATCCCACATTCTACATGGCACAACCAAAAAACAATATCAAGGAAACAGGCTTGATGAAGACATGGAAGCAACCCAAGTTTCCATCAACAGATGAATGGATAAAGAAGAAGTGGTACATGTATATAGTGGAATATTATTCAGCCATTAAAAAGAATGAAATAATGCCATTTGCACCAACATGAGGGGCTTCCCAGGGGGCACTAGAGGTAAAGAACCTGCCTGACAATGCAGGAGACCTAAGAGACACAGGTTCAATCCCTGGGTCGGGAAGATCCCCTGGACGAGGTCATGGCAACCCACTCCAGTATTCCTCCTTTGAGAATTTCATGACTATAGGAGCCTGGTAGGCTGGAGTCCATAGGGTCACAAAGAGTCAGACACAACTGAAGCGACTTAGCACACATGCACACAGCAATATGGATGGATCGAGAGATTGTCATACTAAGTGAAAGAGTCAGAGACAAATATTATATGATATCAGTTATATGTTGAATCTAAAATATGGTACAAAGGAATTCACTAACAAAATGGAAATAGATTCACAGACATAGAAAACAAACTAATGGCTACCAAAGAGGAAAGTGGGGAAGGAATAAATGTGGAGTTTGAGATTAGTTAAAATATAAAAACAACAACTATTTACTGTTGAGCACAGGGAATTATATTCAATATCTTATAATAACTTTTAATGGAAAAAATCTAAAAAAAATATGTATATGTATAATGGAATCATTTTGCTGCACATATAAAACTAACACAGTATTGTAAGTCAACTATACTTCAATTAAAAAAAGAAAACAGGCCTGATGATGGTGATAATATTTAGTGACTATTGATAATATATGTTTGCAATTTTTTTTCTCAATTGTAAGAACTATTTACATTAAGCAATGGTTTACAGGATTTACTCTAGGTCTTTTGGGAAGTTTCCCTGGAGGAGGAAAGGGCAACCCACTCCAGTATTTTTGCCTTGGAAAACCCATGGACAGAGGAGCCTGGCAGGCTACAATCCAGTGGTCACACAGAGTTGACACGAGTGAGGCGACTGAGCACATAGCACCATACTTCAGGGTAAACACTTTAGATCAACATTCTTTCAGTACAAGTGCCTTTTATCACATGCTAAAAAAAAAAAAAAAAGTTCAGCTCCGGGATAAGTGAGGGTTAGACAGATGTGTAATTTGTTGTAATTTTCTGTCCAAACCAGCACACTTCTGAGAGCAAGAGGAGGTGATATTAATAATCACATTAATATACATGGTCACCCTGAGTGTAGGTATAATGTGGGTGATTAATTTCAAAACTTATAAACTTAGTGTGAACAGACATGGCCTTGAGATGATGTTAGTCAATTTTAAATGTTTCTCACAAAAAGCATTCCATGATCACTAATCTTATAGACAGCCTTGAAAATTTTCCACTGTGAACCAAATTCCAGTAACTTCTTCCCCTGTAGTTAAGTGGTTTCATACTTTTGTTTCAAAAATATAATTGTGATTGGTTCAGTTCAGTTCAGTTCAGTCGTTCAGTCGTGTCCGACTCTTTGCGACCCCATGAATCGCAGCACGCCAGGCCTCCCTGTTCATCACCATCTCTCGGAGTTCACTCAGACTCACGTCCATCGAGTCCATGATGCCATCCAGCTATCTAGGTTGGACATAACTTTTCTTCCAAGGAGTAAGCGTCTTTTAATTTCATGGCTGCAGTCACCATCTGCAGTGATTTTGGAGCCCAAAAAAATAAAGTCTGACCCTGTTTCCACTGTTTCCCCATCTATTTCCCATGAAGTGATGGGTTAGATTTCTAAAAATCAAACACACACAAGCACACACACAACTTTTCTTTATCATTTCTACTTTAAGTTTGACCTTTACTATAACATTTAATTTCCTTTGTCCTTTGAATGGTAGCTTGGGAAGCATTAACGTTTCTGCAAATATGTCTTAATAATCTTTTCTTTTTCTATGGTGTTATTCAAAAATCCTAACTTCATAGGTCAAGTTAATTTGTATTTTTTGCACTTTTTCCTTATTTAACAATATAGCTAAATTCTCCAAAATTTTGCAATAAAGAACTATGTATGTATGTGTATTAAACCACTAAGGCCTATACGCTGGTGTATTGCATCTTTCCCAAACATATTCTATAGGATTAGAGTATAGAGAGGTGTCAGAGTTACTACACAGAGGGGCCAAGGCCATGACAGAACTTATTACTAACATTTCCCAAGGGAAGGAGGCTCAGGGGAAGGTGTAGCCAGAGTGCGTTGTGGTGCCAGAAAGTAATAAAGTATACACATACGCTCTTGGTGACTGGGGTGTGTCAATGTGACATGGAGTACCCTGAAAGAGCTCCGAATGGTCACAGCTGGAACTATCTAAACAACATAGCATTGGATAAAACCTTAAAATATAAAGTAAATATCCATGAGTCTATACTCTATGTGAGTAAATATCCAAGACTCTATATCCATGGATCTATTCATAAATCAATGACTGAATTTTTTAAAAGAGGAAGAATGCACAAATCTGCGCTGGAGCGACTGTGAGGAAATAGCCCACGTCTAAGGGCAGAGAAGCCCCAGCAAGAGGGTAGGCACTAGAGTGGCGGCTACACGGTGCTGGAGTGGCTGTGAGGAGATACCCCACGTTGAAGGGCCTTTGCCCTACGAGAAAGAGAAGGGCAAAGCAAGAGAAGCTCTAGCAAGATGGTAGGAGGGGCAAAATTGCACTTAGAATCAAACTCCATACCTGCCAGAGACGCTCAGAGGCTTCAAACAAACCTTGTGCACACAAGGACCCAGAGACCCCAGAGAGACTGAGACAGAACTGTGTTTGAGGGTCTTTTGCAGAGGTACGGGTCAGCAGTGGACTGCTTCAGGGGCAGGGGCTCTGGATGCAGCAGACCTGGGTATGGCATAAGCCCTCTTGGAGGAGGTTGCCATTAACCCCACCATAGAGCCACCAGAACTTCCACAGGACTGGGGAAACAGACACTTGGAGGGCACAAACAGAACCTTGTGTGTACCAGGACCCAAGAGAAAGGAACAGTGACCCCACAAGAGACTGACCCAGACTTGCCTGTGAGTGTCCAGTAGTCTCCGGCAGAGGCATGGATTGGTGGTGGCCTGCTGCAGGGTTGGGGGCACTGAGTGTAGCAGTGCGTGCACGGGACCTTTTGAAGGAGGTCGCCATTATCTTCATTACCTCCACCATAGTTTGGTCCCAGGTAAATAACAGGTGGGGAATATAGCCCCACCCATCAACACAAAATTGGATTAAAGATTTACTGAGTGTGGCCCTGCCCATTAGAACAAGACCCAGTTTCCCCCTCAATCAGTCTCTCCCATCAAGAAGCTTCCATAAGCCTTTTATCCTTCTCCATCAGAGGGCAGACAGACTAAAAATCACAATCACAGAAAACTAACCAATCTGATCACATGGACCACAGCCTTGTCTATCTCAATGAAACTATGAGCCATGCCCTGTAGGGCCACCCAAGACAGACATGTCATGGTGGAGAATTCTGACAAAATGTTGTCCAGTGGAGAAGGGAATGGCAAACCACTTCAGTATTCTTGCCTTGAGAACCCCATGAACAGTATGAAAAGGCAAAAATGATAGAACACTGAAAGATGAACTCCCCAGGTTGGTAGGTGCCCAATATGCTACTGGAGATCAGTGGAGAAATAACTCCAGAAAGAATGAAAAGATGGAGCCAAAGCAAAAACAATACCCAGTTGTGGATGTGACTGGTGATGGAAGCAAGGTCTGATGCTATAAAGAGCAATATTGCATAGGAACCTGGAATGTTAGATCCATGAATCAGGAGAAATTGGAAGTGGTCAAACAGGATATGGCAAGAGTGAACATCAACATTTTAGGAATCAGTAAACTAAAATGGACTGGAATGGGTGGAATTAACTCAGATGACCATTATATCTACTACTGTGGGCAAGAATTCCTTAGAAGAAGTGGAGTGGCCATCATAGTCAACAAAAGAGTACAAAATGCAGTACTTGGATGCAATCTCAAAAACGACAAAATGATCTCTGTTTGTTTCCAAGCCAAACCATTCAATATCACAGCAATCCAAGTCTATACCCGACCAGTAATGTTGAAGGAGCTGAGTTCTCTGAAGACCTACAAGAGTTTCTAGAACCAACACCCAAAACAGATGTCCTTTTCATTATAGGGGTCTGGAATGCAAAAGTAGGAAGTCAAGAGACACCTGGAGAAACAGGCAAATTTGGCCTTGGAGTACAGAATGAAGCAGGGCAAAGGCTAATAGAGTTTTGCCAAGAGAACACACTGGTCATAGCAAACACCCTTTTCCAACAATGCAAGAGAAGACTCTACACATGGACATCACCAGATGGTCAATACCAAAGTCAGATTGATTATATTCTTTTCAGCCAGAGATGGAGAAGCTCTATACAGTCAGCAAAATAAGACCGGGAGCAGACTGTGGCTCAGATCATGAACTCTTTATTGCCAAATTCAGACTTAAATTGAAGAAAATAGGGAAAACCACTAGACCATTTGGGTGTGACCTAAATCAAATCCCTTATAATTATACAATGGAAGTGACAAATAGATTGAAGGGATTAGATCTGATAGAGTACCTGAAGAACTATGGACCGAGGCTCCTGACATTGTACAGGAGGCAGGGATCAAGACCATCCCCAAGGGGTACTCTTTCTGCCCCCTTCTGATGCCTATGTCAGAAGCTTTCTTTATCTCCTTTATACTTTAATAAAACTTTATTACACAAAGTTCTGGGCGATCAAGCCTCGTCTCTGGCCCCGTCTTCTCCTCCAGAGACCAAGAATCCCGGTGTCTTTGCGTGGTTCAGCAACAACCTTTCATCTTAGGGGCTCGTCTGGGATTCTTGAGGACAAGATGGGAGCTAACAATTCCATTCTCACTCCTTTGAACTGTATCCTGAAAAACTGGGATAGATTTGATCCCAAGGGTTTAAAGAAGACACACCTGGTCTTCCTATGTGATACTGCATGGCTACGATATCCACTGGAGGATGGCAAACAGTGGCCAGTTGGAGGGTCTCTTAAGTATAATACTGTTTTACAATTAGACCGGTTCTGTAAAAAACAAGGGAAATGGGTAGAAGTAGCATATGTGTTGCCCTTTTTCTCTCTGTGAAATATGCCAGACATATGTCCTAAGGGTATAGATTTGGGTGTGACTCCTTCAGCTCCCACCTGTCCTCCTACTTTGCTAGATGAGATGGAGGACAAGTGACAAAGAGATAAAGAAAAACAGATTTCTCCAGTCTATCCCTGGGATCATATGCACAGAGCAGCCAGAGAGACTGAGGAACAGCACACAAGCTGTTGCTTCTTCATGAAGCACCCACCAGGAGAAATAATCAGTCTATGAGAGTTAATAAGCCTTTTTCTTATCAAGAAATACAAAGAATCAAGGAGGATCTGGGAGACTATTTAGAGGATCCAGAAAAATATATTAGAGCTTTTAAAGGTGTTACTCTGCTTATGGCCTTACTTGGAAGGATGTGATGTATATCTTGGGACAAACGCTGACTCCCGACTCAAAAACTCGAGTTTTGGTAAAAGTGGTTGCTTATGGAGATGAATGGTTTGATAATGATTCAGCAGGGAAGAGGGAGGACAAGATAACCTCCCTCCCCACTGGGAATCAGGTGGTCCCAATTACAGAATCAGACTGAGACTACAACACAGCTAAAGGAAGATGGGATCAGACTCATTTTGTCAGATGTATTCTTTTTTTTTTCCCCATCCTGAACCCCCCTCCCACTTCCCTCCCCATACTATCCCTCTGGGTTATCCCAGTGCACCATCCCCGAGCATCTTGTATCATGCATCGAAACTGGACTGGTGATTCGTTTCACATATGATAATATACATGTTTCATTGCCATTCTCCCAAATCATCCAACCCTTGCCCTCTCCCACAGAGTCCAAAAGACTGTTCTATACATCTGTGTCTCTTTTGCTGTCTCGCATACAGGGTTATCGTTACCATTTTTCTGAGTTCCATATATATGCATTGTTATACTGTATCGGTCCCATCGCTTAATGGGAAATAGATGGGGAAACAGTGGAAACAGTGTCAGACTTTATTTTTTTTGGCTCCAAAATCACTGCAGATGGTGATTGCAGCCATGAAATTAAAAGACGCTTACTCCTTGGAAGAAAAGTTATGGCCAACCTAGATAGTATATTCAAAAGCAGAGACATTACTTTGCCAACTAAGGTCTGTCTAGTCAAGGCTATGGTTTTTCCTGTGGTCATGTATGGATGTGAGAGTTGGACTGTGAAGAAGGCTGAGCGCCGAAGAATTGATACTTTTAAACTGTGGTGTTGGAGAAGACTCTTGAGAGTCCCTTGGACTGCGAGGAGATCCAACCAGTCCATTCTGAAGGAGATCAACCCTGGGATTTCTCTGGAAGGAATTATGCTAAAGCTGAAACTCCAGTACTTTGGCCACCTCATGTGAAGAGTTGACTCATTGGAAAAGACTCTGATGCTGGGAGGGATTGGGGGCAGGAGGAGAAGGGGACGACCGAGGATGAGATGGCTGGATGGCATCACTGACTCGATGGACGTGAGTCTGAGTGAACTGCGGGAGTTGGTGATGAACAGGGAGGCCTGGCGTGGTGCGATTCATGGGGTCGCAAAGAGTCAGACGCGACTGAGCGACTGAACTGAACTGAACTGATACTGTATTGGTGTTTTTCTATCTGGCTTACTTCACTCTGTATAATAGGCTCCAGTTTCATTCACCTCATTAGAACTGATTCAAATGTATTCTTTTTAATGGCTGAATAATACTCCATTGTGTATATGTACCACAGCTTTCTTGTCCATTCGTCTGCTGATGGACATCTAGGTTGCTTCCATGTCAGATGTATTCTTGAAGGACTCAGACAGGCGCGTTCTAAGCCTCTAAATTATGGCAAATTGGCAAACATAGAACAGGAGAAGGAAGCTCCTGGTAAATTCCTAGATAGACTGAGAGAAGCCCTTCGCAGATTCCCTGAGATTGATCCTGAAAGTGAAGAGGGAAAAGGGATCTTAAAGGATAGATTTCTCACTCAGTTGGCTCCAGATATCTGCCAATAGCTATTAAAACGGGTGTATGGACCAAATCAGTCTTTAGATACTCTGTTACAACTGGCTCAAACAGTCTATTATGGTAGGGAATATGAGGAAAAGAAAGGCAGAAAAAGACAAAGGAACAGGCGGAAGCCTTTGAAATGGCTATGAGAACCATTCTTAAATAGCCTGAGAAAATTGCCCTCAGGGACCCAGGTGAAAAGGGATGGGCTTGCTATTACTGTGGAAAGGAGTGTTGTCACAAGCGGAATTGCCCTCAGGCATCTAAGCCACCCCTGGCTCCATGTCCAGTCTGCAAAGGACCACACTGGAAGAGAGACTGCCCCCAGACGCGCAGGTTTCAGGGGTCGGACTCTCAAGACAATCAGGACTGAAGGTGCCTGGGGGTCCGCACACAAGCTCCTGTCCTAATTTCACCTGAGGAACCCCGGGTATCAATAACTGTGGGAGGCCAATCCATTGATTTCCTTTTAGATACTGGGGCAACTTACTCCGTACTTACTGAAGCCCCTGGCCCACTTTCTTCCCGATCTGCTTCCATAATGGGACTGTCTGGTTGAGCCAAAAGATGGACCTGATAATCTATGTGAGCCTACTTCTGCTGACTCCAAAAATCCTGAGTCTGCTGTCTCAAAACAATGCCCTCCCTGTCCTGGGCTCACTCCTACACTGAATTCCACAGTCAGTCTAACTGCTGGTTCTGTGGAGTGCTCCCCTCTTCATCAGTGGAAGGCTTCCCGTGGTGGACATCTCCACTTCAAGGAAGAGACTTTCTCCAAGTCTGCAAATACCTTCAACAACAATTGCATGTGATGCCTCTTCTTAAACTGATGACATCTAACAACCTTAAGATGGACTGACATAACTATGGACATAATATGACTTTTCATTTTGATTTTAACTTGGTTTAATGACTATTTTGCCTTACATCTGTAACTGTATAATGGGGTTTTCTAACTGTCTAAAAGTTTTTAAGTTACAAATGGTTGTCCAGGCTCCTATGAGTGCCAAGCCTCCTCCAAATATTAGTTGGGGCCCCTGGATCAGAGACCCTCAATATGAAGGTTAGGAGAATATGTTGCCTCAACAATTTAGGGACTATGCCCCTAAACAGCAGGAAGTAGTTATGGAATGAAAACGATGCCCCTTTCCCTTGGCAACATAATTATCCTAAAAGAAAAGGGGGAATGAGACAATCATTTCCTAGGCAGGAAGATAAGAAGTCTAGGGGTCCCCAAGGAGAGAGGGGTCTGGAATTCTCAAGGAGGAAGAAAGGATAAACCATTTTTTCCCCTCTATATTCCTTAGGATTCAGTTCAGTTCAGTCGCTCAGTCGTGTCCGACTCTTTGCGACCCCATGAATCGCAGCACGCCAGGCCTCCCTGTTCATCACCATCTCTCGGAGTTCACTCAGACTCACATCCATCGAGTCAGTGATGCCATCCAGCCATCTCATCCTCGGTCGTCCCCTTCTCCTCCTGCCCCCAATCCCTCCCAGCATCAGAGTCTTTTCCAATGAGTCAACTCTTTGCATGAGGTGGCCAAAGTACTGGAGTTTCAGCTGTAGCATCATTCCTTCCAAAGAAATCCCAGGGTTGATCTCCTTCAGAATGGACTGGTTGGATCTCCTTGCAGTCCAAGGGACTCTCA
>SJYT01080959.1:0-28258 GCA_006410635.1 Cephalophus harveyi | reverse complement strand
AGTTCATGATCTGAGCCACAGTCAGCTCCCGGCCTTGTTTTTGTTGACTGTATAGAGCTTCTCCATCTTTGGCTGCATAGAATATAATCAATCTGATTTCGGTGTTGACCATCTGGTGATGTCCACGTGTAGAGTCTTCTCTTGTGTTGTTGGAAGAGGGTGTTTGCTATGACCAGTGCATTTTCTTGGCAAAACTCTATTAGTCTTTGCCCTGCTTCATTCCGCATTCCAAGGCCAAATTTGCCTGTTACTCCAGGTGTTTCTTGACTTCCTACTTTAGCATTCCAGTCCCCTATAATGAAAAGGACATCTTTTTTGGGTGTTAGTTCTAACAGATCGTGTAGGTCTTCATAAAACCGTTCCACTTCAGCTTCTTCAGCATTACTGGTTGGGGCATAGACTTGGATAACTGTGATATTAACAATAATATATCCTGCCTGAGGACAGTCTCTGGATTAAACCTGGCTAATTCTGTTATCTTAAAATGTAAATTTATGGGAGTAGGTCTAGTCTTTACAAGGATTATATAACAATAATGTCTCCTGCCTGAGGACAGTCTCTGGATTAAAACTTCTGGCTAATTCTGTTATCTTAAAATGTAAATTATGGGAGTAGGTCTGGTGAGGTCTTGACAACCTCTAGATATTCTTTGGATTCACTGGAGAGTATATCACTCCATTGCTAACAGTAGCAAGCAGGTACTCTTTCTGGCCCCTTCTGATGCCTATGTCAGAAGCTTTCTCTATCTCCTTTACACATTAATAAAACTTTATTACACACACACACACACACAAAAGATCATCCCCGAGAAAAAGAAATGCAAAAAGGCAAAATGGTTTGGCCTCTCACAAGGCCTTACAAATAGCTGAGAAAAGAAGAGAAGCTAAAGGCAAAGGAGAAAAGGAAAGATACTCATCTCCATGCAGAGTTCCAAAGAATAGCAAGGTGAGATAAGAAAGCCTTCCTCAGTGATAAATGCAAAGAAACAGAGAAAAGAAATAGAATGGGTAAGACTAGAGATCTCCAAGAAAATTAGAGACACTAAGGGAACATTTCATGCAAAGATGGGCACAATAAAGGACAGGAATGGTATGGACCTAACAGAAGCAAAAGATATTAAAAAGAGGTTGCAAGAATACACAGAAGAACTTACAGAAAAGATCTTCATGACCAAGATAATCATGATGGTGTGATCACTCACCTAGAGTCAAACATCCTGGAATGTGAAGTCAAATGGGCCTTAGAAAGCATCACTACAAACAAAGCTGGAGGTGATGAAATTCCAGTTGAGCTATTTCAAATCCTGAAACATGATGCTGTGAAAGTGCTGCACTCAGTAGGCCAGCAAATTTGGAAAACTCAGCAGTGGCCACAGGACTGGAAAAGGTCAGGTTTCATTCCAATCCCAAAGAAAGGCAATGCCAAAGAATGCTCCAACTAGTGACTGCACTGTTGCACTCATCTCACAGGCTAGTAAAGTAATGCTCAAAATCCTCCAAGCCAGGCTTCACCAGTATGTGAACCGTGAACTTCCAGATGTTCAAGGTGGATTTAGAAAAAGCAGAGGAACCAGAGATCAAATTGCCACATCCATTAGACCATTGAAAAAGCAAGAGAGTTCCAGAAAAACATCTACTTCTGCTTTATTGACTATGCCAAAGCCTTTGACTGTGTGGCCCACGCAAACTGGAAAATTCTGAAAGAGATGGGAATACCAGACCACCTGACCTGCCTCTTGAGAAATCTGTATGCAGGTCAGGAAGCAAGAGTTAGAACTAGACATGGAACAACAGCCTGGTTCCAAATAGAGAAAGGAGTACGTCGAGGCTGCATATTGTCACCCTGCTTATTTAACTTATATGAGAAATGCTGGGCTGGAAGAAGCACAAGCTGGAATCAAGATTGCTGGGAGAAATATCAATTATCTCAGATATGCAGATGACACCACTCATGGCAGAAAGTGAGGAACTGAAGAGCCTCTTGATGAAAGTGAAAGAGGAGAGTGGAAAAGTCATCTTAAGACTCAACATTCAGAAAACTAAGATCATGGCATCTAGTCCCATCACTTCATGGCAAACAGATGGGAAAATAATAGAAACAGTGACAGACTTTATTTTGGGGGGCTCCAAAATCTCTGCAGATGGTGATTGCAGCCATGAAATTAAAAGACGCTTGCTCCTTGAAAGAAAAATTATGACCAACCTAGACAGCATATTAAAAAGCAGAGACATTACTTTTCCAACAAAGGTCCATCTAGTCAAAACTATGGTTTTTCTAGTAGTCATGTATGGATGTGAGAGTTGGGCTATAAAGAAAGCTGAGAGCCAAAGAATTGATGCTTTTGAACTGTGGTGTTGAAGAAGACCCGAACGTTGTCCCTTGGACTGCAGGGAGATCCAACCAGATCCAACCAGAGGAAATCAGTCCTGAATATTCACTGGAAGGATTGATGCTAAAGTTCAATACTTTGGCTACCTGATGTGAAGAACTGACTCATTTGAAATGACCCTGATGCTGGCAAAGATTGAAGGCAGGAGGAGAAGGAGATGACAGAGGGTGAGACAGCTGGATGGCATCCCCGACTCAATGGACATGAGTTTGTGTAAACTCTGGGAGTTGGTGATAGACAGGAAGGCCTGGTGTGCTGCAGTCCATGGGGTCACAAAGAGTCAGACACGACTGAGTGACTGAACTGAACTGAACTTGTGCAAAAGAATTCTGAATAATTTATGTAGATACACTTCTGTCAAGGTGGTGGAGTGGGCTGTATGCAAAGCCTTTCAGGGAACACAGTGGTGAAGGGGAAACAACAGTAGCTGTACTTGAGGGGATCTGAGCAATTCCATCTCAGTCAGTCAATCCAGGTGAGCCCTGACCGTGGTGAGTCGTGTTGGTGGTGTGTATCCTGGATACAGATGATAAGAACAAACTGTACCTTGTCAGTCCCTACAAAACAGAATTCCACTTGAATCAAGAGAAAAACATGGGACACATCTCAACTGAGGGACATTCTATGAAATACCTGCCCACTGCTCCTTGAAATTGTCAAGACTACCAAAAACAAAGACGTGAGAGAAACTCAACAGAAGCATGACAGCCAAATGTATGGAGATATGATCTCCTGGGGGTTTCCCAGGTGGCGCAGTGGCAAAGAATTTGCCTGCTAATGCAGGAGATGCAGGTTCAATCTCTGAGTCAGGAAAATCCCCTGGAGAAGGAAATGGCAACCCACTGCAGTATTCTTGAATGGACAAGAATACCATGGACTCAGAAGCCTGGTGGGCTACAGTCCATGGGATCACAAACAGTTGGACACAAATCAGCGACCAAACAACACCACACAAAGGTTATTTTGACTGGGTCCATTCACACATCACCGGCAGAGATAAATGATGAACTGAGAGGTTCAGAGAAAAGGAAGTGTTTTCTCTTTGACAAATTCTTTTCTGATACTCAACACGTTGTCAGGATCTCCCCTTCCAGTCGAGGACGTGTGGGGCTCTGCATTCCCCAGGAGACTGGAGGGTACCAGCCTTCCCCATCCACCAGCAGCAGAACAACACACAGGTCCTTTGCAAGGTGGCATTTTAACTCTGCAAACACAAGAGAAAATATTTTTAGAATGATTATGTGTATGCTGCAAACAAAGTTAAAAGACCAAGAAAATGATTGCACTTCTCTGCAGGAATCGTTGTGCATATCTGCACCCTGGTTTCTGTGTCACCACTTAGCCCTGCTGGAGAGACCAGCGCTATGACTAGTCATAATAATTTTGGTGGTGGTTTCATCAATTTAAGAGTACATGGTGAAAATAAAGCATTGACAGATCATGAATCATTTATGTTCCATCTTTTCCTAAACAGATTTGATGGAGCAGCCAGTTAACGTGTGCCCCTAAGCATATGCCTTATTTTGTGCCAATGTTGGTTTTGAGCCACACAGATCATGACACACAGTTGTTATTCAGCTAACTACTGTAGCAAGAATTTGGCTTGGGGTTGCTGCTAAGGTCTGCCTGCTAAGTTTAGACATCACAGGGTCAGAAAGCAGCATCTCTTCCCTAAATTGTTCTTAGATCATTAACTGCTTCCACATTCAAAAAACTTAAAATCTCCAGCCACTCCACAACTCCTAGTTTTATTTCTGTTAAAAATCAAAAATTCAACTGAATAAATTTGAAGACCTAATTGGTTATCCTAAATGACTCATGAGTCAGGCAGCCTCTCATCCAGATTTAAGGCACTCTGAAAGTGTGTGTTTGTTGTTCAGTCATGCCCAATTCTGTGAGACACCATAGATTGTAACCTGCCAGCCTCCTCTGTTCATGGGATTCTCCAGGCAAGAATACTGGAGTGGGTAGCTATTTCCTTCTCCAGAGGATCTTCCCCACCCAGGAATTGAACACAGTTCTCCTACAGCGCAGGAAGATTCTTAACTGTCTGGGCCACTGGGGAAGCTGAGGCACACTGAGGGGTTGTACAAAAGGGGAGGATTTTATAAATAGGAGGAGGATCAGACAAGAAGGTGTTAGTAAAAGAAAGGATAGGTGGGCCAGTTTATTTTGGGAGGAGGGAACAGCAGAATCTTTGTCACCTAGACTGTCTTTCTGGTGAACCAGGAAATTTCACATGGACTGTTACAAAGGTCTGGGAGGGATTGAAATTGAAATCAAGTGTCTGTTTACTCTCCTGGGCAAGTGACTCTGGTGCTTATTACTTCTTCTAAACTGTCAGGTGTAGATTTCCTCATTATGTCCATCATCCATGGAGGATTCTGGGGATTAGACAGCAATCTTAATAAAGTTCTTAGCACAGTGCCAAGCATACAGCGAAGGCTCCATTCTCATTAACTGCTGTTGTTATGATTACTTGAACACTTTGACTCATAACCTTCCTTTCCTTCCCAACTCCTGCCAGCATTATAGTGGTTCTGAAAAAGGAGGGAAAGGGGCAGGGCACAATCTTTGAAAGAATGACATAGCCTGAGGACGAAGATGGCAGACAAATCAACTTCTGAGACTAGACCTTGATCCTCCTGATCCTCCATCAGCAAGCTAAATGACATACCTAGAGGTGCCACAACATTTCCAAGGCACTGTCCAAAGACCAAAAAATGGTTGGTGGCCCAACTCCAAGAAATCTCCAGGCTTAGTCACTCAATTGTATCCGATTCTTTGTGACCCCATGGACTGCAGCCCTCCAGGCTCCTCTGTTCATGGGATTTTCCAGGCAGGAATACTGGAGTGGATTGCCATTCCCTCCTCCAGGGGATCTTCCCAACCCAGGGATCAAACCCAAGTCTCCCCTGTTGCAGGTGGATTCTTTACCGACTGAGCCACCAGGGGAGCCCTTCCCCCAAATAGTTGAAATAATCCTCCCACTCATTAGCATGTGAAACAACCCAGCCCATAAAAACTTACCAGTGTGTATTTCAGGGCTGCCCTTGAGACAGGTATAGGTTCTTGTCTGTGGAGCAAAAGAATGGAATCCATAAACATACAGACACTCATGGTAGCAATTGAATAAAGGGGACAACAGAGGATGAGATGGTCGGATGGCATCATGAATCACAGCACGCTCATTCATGCTGCGACCCCATGAATCACAGCACCAGGCCTCCCTGTCCATCACCAACTCCCAGAGTTCACTCAAACTCATGTCCGTCAAGTCGGTGATGTCATCCAGCCATCCATCCATGTCGTCCCCTTCTCCTCCCTGCCCCCAATCCTTCCCAGCATCAGGGTCTTTTCTAATGAGTCAATTCTTCTCATGTGGTGGCCAAAGTATTGGAGTTTCAGCTTCAGCATCAGTCCTTCCAATGAACACCCAGGACTGATTTCCTTTAGGATGGACTGATTGGATCTCTTTGCAGTCCAAGGGACTCTCAAGAGTCTTCTCCCACATCACAGTTAAAAAGCATCAATTCTTCAGTGTTCAGCTTTCTTCACAGTCCAACTCTCACATCCATACATGACTACTGGAAAAACCATAGCCTTGACTAGATGGACCTTTGTTGGCAAAGTAATGTCTCTTGCTTTTCAATATGCTGTCTAGGTTGGTCATAACTTTCCTTCCAACGAGTAAGCATCTTTTAATTTCATGGCTGCAATCACCATCTGCAGTGATTTTGGAGCCCCCCAAAATAAAGTCTGACACTGTTTCTACTGTTCCCCATCTATTTCCCATGAAGTGATGGGAAAAGATGCCATGATCTTCGTTTTCTGAGTGTGGAGCTTTAAGCCAACTTTTTCGCTCTCCACTTTCACTTTCATCAAGAGGCTTTTTAGTTCCTCTTCACTTTCTGCCATAAGGGTGGTGTCGTCTGCATATCTGAGGTTATTGATATTTCTCCCAACAATCTTGATTCCAGCTTGTGCTTCTTCCAGCCCAGCATTTCACATGATGTACTCTGCCTAGAATTTAAATAAGCAGGGTGACAATATACAGCCTTGANCAAAAATAAAGTCTGGCACTGTTTCCACTGTTTCCCCATCTATTTCCCATGAAGTGATGGGACCAGATGCCATGATCTTCGTTTTCTGAACGTTGAGCTTTAAGCCAACTTTTTCGCTCTCCTCTTTCACTTTCATCAAGAGGCTTTTTAGTTCCTCTTCACTTTCTGCCATAAGGGTGGTGTCATCTGCATGTCTGAGGTTATTGATATTTCTCCCGGCAATCTTGATTCCAGCTTGTGCTTCTTCCAGCCCAGCGTTTCTCATGATGTACTCTGCATAGAAGTTAAATAAGCAGGGTGACAATATACAGCCTTGACGTACTTCTTTTCCTATTTGGAACCAGTCTGTTGTTCCATGTCCAGTTCTAACTGTTGCTTCCTGGCCTGCATACAGATTTCTCAAGAGGCAGGTTAGGTGGTCTGGTAGTCCCATCTCTTTCAGAATTTTTAGGTAAATAATATAAATGTGTGCTTGTAAACAGTTAAATGTGATGTGGTCAGTTAACACAATGATATCACTGGAACTGCACTCATAACTAATTCTGTGCTGCTGCTGGCTGCTGCTAAGTCGCTTCAGTCGTGTCCGACTCTGTGCGACCCCATAGATAGCAGCCCACCAGGCTCCCCTGTCCCTGGGATTCTCCAGGCAAGAGTACTGGAGTGGGTTGCCATTTCCTTCTCCAATGCATGAAAGTAAAAGTGAAAGTGAATTCGCTCAGTCGTGTCTGACTCTTAGCGACCCCATGGACTGCAGCCCACCAGGCTCCTCCGTCCACAGGACTCTCCAGGCAAGTGTGCTGGAGTAGGGTGCCACTGCCTTCTCTGAACTAGTTCTGTAGGCAGGCCAAATAACGAGATATGAATCGACAATGGAAGACAGTTATGTAACTGCTAAAATAATTGTTGTTTCTCTTTGCTTTTCCAGTTCCCTGATAAGGAATGTTCAAGAAATTAAGTTCACTATGAACACATGTCTTTGTGTTAATAGTGTACATTTTATTTTTAAATTTTTATATTTGCAAATTATTTCATATACTTATAGAATATGCACACGTGTGTGCACATAAAACACAGATACCTTTTTTTTTCTTTCTGCTTTGGCTTCTTATTTTCTTTTTTCTATCCTAAGAAGACTGCTTTCTCCTCTGTATGCTCTCCTAGTATGCAAACCTTTCTCAACAAATCCTGCTCCCTAGAATTCATCACCACTGCACACACTGCCTTGAATTGATATTACTATTTATTGGGTTGGTCATAGTGTTCATTTTAAAATCAGAATCCAAAACATTATGTATATAGCTAAACGATCAGACAGGGTTTCTCCAAACATCCATAGAGGTAAGAGGGTCACTTCTTGGGTGAGATCTTGGGTTTAGAGTTGCTTAGAAGAAATAGCCAACAGGACCAGTGTTTATTCTCTGGCAGCCAGGGGACTTTTATTTGCTTCTCTTCAGGGCCTGAGTTGCTAGTTATAGAAAGTAAGTGAAGAGGTTAGATCAAAGTACATCTGTTAGACCTGAATTTTATTCTCACCTCTATTACTGGCTGGGTGAACCTGTGTAAGGAACTTTATTTCTCTGAGGACAACGTTAGACTCACTGGCATCTCCTACAAGCATGAGTTCTTTTTCCTGTAGGGTGGGGAAGGCATTGTGAAAGTGTATATGGGAGTGGCTGTATTTTATACGCAAATATATGGGATGAGAAATGACTGTCTCCATCTAGCCTCATGTTCCAGAAAAGGAACTTCTACCTCCGTATGTGCAACTGAGAATTATATGACTTCAAAATGTGCTCACTGACAATATTCACATGAATTTAAAAGCTGTTTACAACAAAATGCCAACTTTACAATAAGAAATGTATCTATCAAGCTGATAGTTCCATTGACTGCTGTATTTTCTCCCCGTTGGCATAGATAGAGATGTTGTTGTTCAGTTGTATCCAACTTGTAGAGACCCCATGGACCGCAGCACGCCAGGCTTCCGTGTCCTTCACTATCTCTTGCCATTTGCTGAAACTCATGTCCATTGAGTTGATGAGATGTAGAGATAAGTATATGTGAAGAAGAATTGTAACCAGTGAACTGGTTACCAAATGAATCTTGGTTGAGAACCAGGGGAACAAGTTGGCAGGTGTAAATGACTGATTCAAAGCCATGGCATCCTAATGGATTCCTCTCTCTCTAGGCACACATTTGCCACATGCTCTAGAGACCCATGCTCTTGGGCTGGGATCTTCTTGCTCGGTTGGTGATGGAAAGGCACTGCCCATATTTGCTGCTTTGAATTTTCCTTTCTCTGTACCAACTTCAGATGGATAAGGCATGCTTCCTTGTAAGAATTTTTAGCTTCTTTGTAGAATAAAGCTCAAGTTTTAGCTGAAATACTGTTTATTAGTTTGCAAGGAAATGCTAGGTAATAATTGTATAAATGCTGTGCTGACTTTATCTGGAAGCGAGATTAAGTTTCAGCAACTTCTCCAAATGTGGTTCTGAAATATCATGAATACTTGATAAGCTCTCTCTATGAAAAGGAAGACAGTGTTTTCACTCAGCATCATTATTATTTTTCAGTTTTTCCCTATAAGAATCCTTCCTCGAAATGTTTCTTTTTGGCAGAAACTAACAGAATTATATAAAAAGATGACAATCAATGAAAACAGAAATGCCATAATAATGGGTCCTGGGAATTACGGGACTGACAGCCTGGAAATCAAGCCCGGTTTGACATTTACAATAAGGGGATGTGCCTTTATGTTCAGTGAGGGGTGGTGGAGAACGAGCAAGTGCACGGGGGTCTTATCTGGTTCTCTGCCCACTTGGTCCTTTTTCACTCTGGGAAGTGATAGAAGTTCACAGTTTTCCTGTAAGGGTGTGTAAGGACATGCAGTTCTCAGAGGAAAATGATATGTTCAATGTAGAGGCTGCAGTATGGGTCAAAAAAATGTTAATACGAAGGATAAATGCTATCTAAAAAGTCTTGGACTGGGAAAAGCCCTGGATTTTTAGATATTGGAACCACTGCATATAAAGGAAGCTATAATGGCATTTCATTTGGGTATTTAGTTAGAGGGATTTTTAAAAGGGTGAAATTTGTATACTCTGTATATTACACTCATATTTTGAAATATTTCCTTTAATTATATGTGTATTTTTCCATTTTTGTAACAGAGTGAGATGGCTAAAACCTCCCAATTTCTTTCTGTCTTCATTATATGAAAATAATCCCCAGTATCCATTTAAAGGTCAAGTATATCTAGAGTTACAAACCTGCACACTGAGGTACTAATTCCTTTTATAACTGATCTCCAAGCAAGTAGCCTGGGGATAATATTTCAATGACATTCCTCTGTGATAATGCTCCTTGTTGTAAAAAAAAAAAATTCATTTTTAAAATTTCTATGCCTTGATTAAATAGATACTGTACAATACATCTCATAATGAATGACACAAATGAAAAAATATTACTCCATGATACATTGTGTTATTGGTAGATCTGATGAAATGGAGTTTATGTTTCAGTAAGTACATTTTTAATAAGAAAAGTTACTTTCATAAAATTCATATTATAGCACTTCCTGAATTTTTAGGTACTCTTTTAGTTTAAAGAATACAGTTTGATTTTCAAACAGACAGTTTGTGGATTCTGAAAGAGTTTAAATACCTAACACACACAATGTGTTTTAAATCATCTGCCTTTTGACAGCTAACATGGCAGTATTTGGGCTTCCCTGATAGCTTTGTTGGTAAAGAATCTGCACCCTGGTTTGATTCCTGGGTCGGGAAGATCCGCTGGAGAAGGGAAAGGCTACCCACTCCAGTATTCTGGCCTGGAGAATTCCATGGACTGTATAGTCCTTGGGGTTGCAAAGAGTTGGACTCCACTGAGTAACTTTCACTTTCATGGCAGTATTTAGACTTTGAAATTTTGCCAGTGAAATTATGGAGTGACCTTCTGCAAGTAATTTTTTATCTTAGAATCCTTTGATGGCTGAATAGAAGAGTCTTGGGGTCAATAAATGGAGGAGAATGATATACTATAAATTATCATGAAAAGAAAGCACATTTTTAATTGATTAAAAAATGTTGACTTATAAAATGACTGAACCTTTTGGTCCTTTGACTAAGATGAGAGTGGTGAAATATTGGAGGGATCTGAGTCAGAGCCTAGGATGCTTAATTTTTTTTTTTTTTTTTTTTACTGAGTATCATTGCTTCACAATGTTGTGTTAGTTTCTGCTGTCCAATGAAGTGAATCACCTCTATGCACACATATATGCTCTCCCTCTTTGAACCTCCCTGCTGCCCCCTCCATCTCATGCCTCTGGGTCATCACAGAGCACCCGACTGAGCTCCCTGTGTTACAGAGCAGCTTCCACTAGCTATCTAGTTTACACATGGGTCACTCCTACTCTTCCAGTTCATCCCACCCTTCTGTTTTCTGTGTCTGCATCTCTATTGCCCTGTGCCATCTTTCTAGATTCTGTATATATGTGTTAATATGTGAGATTTTCTCTTTCTGACTTACTTCACTCTGTATGATAGACTCTAGGTCCATCCACATTTATACAAATGACCTTTCTGAGAATTTTGGACTGCAACTGCTTTACCCATTGAGAGAGGCAGTTTTGGGTATAGCACAGTAGAGCATGTTGTGGATAAATAATGCAAATAAATGACAGTGTTGCAGAAGGTGTTTCCCTTTTTATTAAACCTTAACATAAGGTTTAATCATGTTAGGTGTGATTAGATGAGCATCCTCTCCATATAGGCAGCCACAGCAACCATCTCACTGATGCAAAAATTGATAAAGAATAGGAAAGGAAGAAATGAAGGCAGAAAAATAAAGACGGCAAAAGGAAGAGAGCCGGCTAGAAATCCACAGTCACAAGTTATGCTGTGGGCAGAAGTCACTGATCAGATTTGCCGGCTCCTCCAGACTCTTGCCAAATGTAGTTATAAGCCTTTAGGTTCTTTATTTTACAGTTAAGATTTGAAACTCTGAAAATCTCAATATAACTTTTCTGTGTCATTGGACAAGTGCCACATGGTCATTTTATAGAAGGACCGTTTCTCACCCACATGGACCAGGGCTGGGGGAAAGGAGGATGGTTGATTTAAATACTCGAACTCAGAATTTACTGTGGATTTAAAATCTCTGACTTAATGTTGCATTAACTGCTGGTGGCTGCTTTACTGCCTTTAAAACATGCATACATAATTGGATACTGTAATGCTTTGCGGGTAAAATAAATACCAACTCACACTAAAATAAATACTCTGCATGATGAAGTTCATGTAGACATAAATTAATCATTTACCAGTTAACCAATATGCACAGGAAAGAAGTAGATCACTTATTAAAGGTTGCCTCATCTATAAAATGGGAAAAATAAAATGCTGATATATTTTATAGTGGTGCTGTGAGGGAAAATATATAAAATTATTGCTAAACAGTTTATAAACCATAAAATGCAGTATGAACATTAAATTAATAATATTTGTACTAATTCAGATTCAACACCCTCTGCATTAAATATATCACTTTGCCTATTGAAGCATACATATAACCAAGCTGAGGCTTTTTATTTTAATTTTTATCAGTGTCTTTGGAATTCTGCAGAGCATCACAGCAGTTACTGCTTATGTTAAAAACTCCTCAGCACCAACATTTCCAAGAAAAAATTCTTGGCTGTTCACATCCCCAACTCCACTTTTTAAAGAGAACTTTAAAGTTCTCTCCCAAAGAGCCTAATGTCTTTCACGTGTATAGACATCATAGTTATGCAGCAGATATGGGTGTGAATTTTTTGATCAGGTGGAAGTGATGAACATGCTCTGTGACTTGATTTATCCTAAATTATGAATTGAAATCGGGAAGCAATGTGAAGTTGGCAGGGAGGTGCATCACGTCTCTGCAGATTGCACTGAACTGATCTGAGCTGGAAATGTTCTGTTCTGGGACAGGAGCACAGCCCAAACAGCAGGGTTTTGGGGATATCATGCTGCTCAAAACGTTACAGGCTTTAGAGATAAATCAAGCTCCTGTGTCTCAGCTCGAGTCCAGAAATGTTGTTCAAGGGCACAAGGGAGAACTATGCAGCAGAAAACATATTTCCCTCACTCTTCTACCTCTTCTTGCTCTTCTTTAATGGAGTCTTATTATTTAGAAGACCAACCTGTACCAAACACTGTAATCCACTCAGCACATTTTTAACATTGTCAGGTGTCCCTTTGACTCTCAATGATAAAACACATCAGGCATTTCTCCACTCACTTCCCTTTTATAGGGGCCGTTAATATAGAAATACCTCCTCATCTTCCACTATGAAATGACAAATGGCTGGCTGGAGAAATCTGAAATACTGCCAGACCTTCCCTATGTATCATGTGTCACCAGCAATAATAAACAGTGACTAATCTTTGGTCATGAACTATATTTATGGCTTTCTTGTCATCAGGAGGTAGATATTTTCTCAAATCAGGTTTAAGGCTCTATATTTACATTAGGAACATGTGTGCTAGAAAAAAAATCTACCTAAGTCCAAAGGAAAATAACCCTCCCACTGTCTTTCATTTAACTGTTTGTAGAACTTGGCATTTTCATTGTATCTCTTTTTTTCCATCAGGATTCACCCAGGAGTGTTGTGATCAGGAATCTAATCTATTCCAATCCATTTACCATTTTGGTGATAATAGTCTCCTTGTCTAATGGGAAAGTAACAGGAAAAGGAATAGGGCTAAAATGCATACCTCTCTCACTTGAAGTTTATCAGAGATCAAAAGGAAACACAGTGAAACTATTTCCTAAGGCAATGGCACCCCACTCCAGTACTCTTGCCTGGAAAATCACCCCGACGGAGGAGCCTGGTAGGCTGCAGTCCATGGGGTCTCTGAGTTGGACACGGCTGAGCGACTTCACTTTCACTTTTCATTTTCATGCATTGGAGAAGGAAATGGCAACCCACTCCAGTGTTCTTGCCTGGAGAATCCCAGGGACGGGGGAGCCTGGTGGGCTGCTGTCTATGGGGTTGCACAGAGTCGGACATGACTGAAGCGACTTAGCAGCAGCAATCTTGGTTAAGGGGATTGACATTTTCTTAAAGAAACAGAGCACCAGAAGAAAAAATGGGAGAGGCAAATTAAGGCTTTGAAAGAAACAAAATAAGATCAGTAAGGCAACAATTCTACTTTAGTTCAATGTAACTAATACCAGCTGTCTGCTAGATACCAGCCCAAACCAACAAAAAACACTGCCCTCATGGAGCTTACATTCTAGTTGTGGGGGACAAACAGGAAATAAATGAGTAATAAATAAGTCAGTTATACAATTTATCAGAAGATGGTGGTTATCATGCTGAGAAACATATCAGGGAAGGAAAATAGGGATTGTGGGAAGGGGTTGCATTTTTCAAGGGTGATCAGTGAAGAGTGTACTGAGGAGTCAACATTTGAGGAAAGACTTGAAGGAGAGGAAAGAGCAGGTTCCCTGGGTTCATGTGGGTTCCCTGGGAAGGATGTCCCAGATAGGACAGAGCATGTGCAAAGGTCCTGAGGCAGGAACATGCCTCCTGTGCTGGCAGAACTGTAGGGAAGCCAGAGCAATTGTGAAACAGAGAAGGACCCTTTAGTCCTTTCCCCCAGCCCCCATGTCCTCAGCCTGCTTCTTGTCCATAGAAAAGCTTTAGCCAAAGTGAAAAGTGAGAGTGTTAGTCATTCAGTCATGTCCAACTCTTTGCAACACCTTGGACTGTAGCCTGCCAGGCTACATGGGATTCTCCAGGTAAGAATTCTGGAGTGGGTAGTCATTCCCTTCTCCAAGGGATCTTCCTGACCCAGTGACTGAACCCAGGTCTCCTACATTGCAGGCAGATTCTTTACCACTGAGCCACCAGGGAAACCAAACATTAAGTTTAATCAGAGAAGTGAGAAAATGCATAAACAAAAGAAAAGCAGTCAAATAGGACAAAGCATTCATGGTTAGTAAGCAAAGTTACCTTTAGTTCCTTCTCAAGGGCTATAGATAATATTCTGAGCCCTATCCTGTGAGGTTGTGAGTTATACTAAAACCCCCACCAGGTGGAAGATGTTAACTACATGATGACTAGACCATAGCCATGATGTAAGCTGCCATAATTCCTAAAACTGGCCTCAAGGAAATGGAAACAACCTGACCCCGGAGCTGAATATTAATCGTACTTATAACAATCAACATGATACTGGTAATCATCTCAGACCACTGGTGACCATTTCAAGATGATTGTCAGAGCTGACTGTGCTGTTTCAGCATGAAGCCCCTTCCCTCTGCCTATGAAAGCTCTTGCCCGCTGGATGTAGTTGGGAGAAATGGGGAGGGAATTGGCCTTTGGACAGGAGTTTGCCTTCTCCTCTGGTTGCTGACATCCAAAAGAAAGCAAACTTTCCTCTCCATCAGCCTTGCCTCTTTAATGTAGATTGGGAGTTAGGGATTGACATGTACATCTGCTACATTTAAAATAAGATAACCAACAGGGACCTACTGTATATAGCACAGGGAACACTGCTCAATATTTTGTAATAACCTAAATGGAAAGAGAATCTGAAAAGAATAGATACATGTATATGTGTAACTGATTCACTTTGTTGTATACCTGATACTAACACAACATCGTTAACTATACTCCAATATAAAAGAAAAATTAAAAAAAGAAAATACACTCTAGGGTGCAAAGGTGGAAGCAAGGGGATAAACTAATTAAAATGAAAAATTCAACTCTCCTTTCTGTGTAAGTTTAATGAATATGAACCAGAAATTAAGAGACAAGAGTTCAAAATTATATGCAAAGACATTGAAATTGTAACTACACAAAGTTAAAACTGGTTGGAAGAGAGAGTTCAATAAAGCAGTCGATTCATTTCCTCAGCACCAAATGTCACCAAAGTTTGAAAATATTTTGAAAATATTTTAGAATAAGTTCATGAATAACCAGTGATTAAACAAATGTAAATTTTGGGAACATTGAATATCTATTGCTACTGTTGCTGCTGCTAAGTTGCTTCAGTCTTGTCTGACTCTATGCAACCCCATAGACAGCAGCCCACCAGGCTCCCCCGGTCCCTGGGATTCTCCAGGCAAGAACACTGGAGTGGGTTGCCATTTCCTTCTCCAATGCATGAAAATGAAAAGTGAAAGTGAAGTCGCTCAGTTGTGTCTGACTCTTTGCAACCCTATGGGCTGCAGCCTACCAGGCTCCTCTGTCCATGGGATCTTCCAGGCAAGAGAACTGGAGTGGGGTGCCATCACCTTCTCCAATCTATTGCTAAGTAATAGATTGAAAAAAAACTCCCTCCTTGACATGGGGTCTGGGTTATGAACATAAACAGATGCCTATTATGATGTTGGAATTGTCTCTTCAAGTACTTTTTGGTCCTGAAAGCCAAAAAAACCAAAAAAGACCACCCGAGAAACAAAAATCAAGACCTTTCATTTGGAACTTATGGAAACTTGAAAAGTTAAGAATGTAAATCAGCAAGAAAAATGAAGGGAGTCATAGTTTGGACTATTCGTGTTTTTATTTTCAAATTTAAAACATGACTAATGGGAACAAAAGAAATAGTTGACTCTTCTTCAAGAAACAAAGAAATGGAGAAATAAAAATTCTGATAGAAGGTGAATTTAGCTTTGCAATCGTCCTTCCTGGCAGTCAGAACTATTAGGTTATGAACAGAGCTCTCTCCATTTCTCCTGGGCGGTTTGGGTTTGGAACAAATTGGACCTGAAAGAGTGTCAAAATTCACAGTAGGAGTGCCTACTCAAAGCACCATTTCTCTCTGAAGTAGGTTACTACATTCACTTAGGGAAATTTCTATTGAATTATAATTAGGTGGCTAATTAAAAAGTGGATTACCAACTATATTAAAATATGAGAGAAAAATGTGCACATCATTCATTCTTTAATTTAGAAAATCCACTGCTTCCTTAAAAAATTCTCACTGGAAAATTCCATATATAATACCCATGTTTTCTTTTTTTCTTTCCAATCAAATTTATTGAAGCAAGTCTAGGATTTTGTTTGTTGCGGTAATAGAACTAATTTGAGCTTTCCCATTAATAAAAAACGTGCCTCTACATCATAGTTATCATTCTTTAGAATGAGAACTGCTGGCCCTGAAAAATAGTGCAAGGTTCCTAGAAGAAATAATAATAATGAAAATAATAACTGCTACCATTTAGTCACTGCTAATATATATTAAATTCTAGATGTCTCGTTTAATTCTCAGTAACTCTATGTTACTGAGAGAATTACAGTTGTCACCTAATATACCTATTACCCGTGTTACAGTAATTTTATGACTATTAAACAGATAAGGGAACTAAACTCAGACAAGTTAGGCAAATTATTCAAAATCACACAGCTTAATGGTGTGAAATTCAAGCTTAGATCTTTTTGACCTAAGAAAGTGAAAGTTGCTCAGTCCTGTTTGTTTGCCACCCCATAGGCTATACAGTCCAGTACAGGCTGGAATCCTGGAGTGGGTAGCCTTTCCCTTCTCCAGGGCATCCCAACCCAGGGATCGATCTCAGGTCTCCCACATTGCAGGTGGATTCTTTACCAGCTGAGCCACCAGGGAAGCCCAAGAATACTGGAGTGGGTAACCTATCCCTCCTCCAGCAGATCTGCCCAACCCAGGAATCAAACCAGGATCTCCTGCATTGCAGGTGGATTCTTTACCAAAACAATCTTGTATTAAGCAAGAATTTTGCCTTCCTTAAAATATTGTAACATTAAGCTAAAACTGTATGGTTGCAATCAACTGATTTTGAAACTGATACTGTTCATGTACCATATAAGCAGTTAATCAGGATCTTTTATTAATGAGAAGACCATATTTCCTAGCCATTTGTCCAGACATCAGTTTATTTTATAAAGTAAATGATTGTCAGGAGACTCCTCAGCTATTACTAACAGCAAAAGTTAAAAAGAAAAAGTCACCTATTACTATAGGTTATTATTTGTCTTTCCCTATTTTCTTCTAANAGACATCAGTTTATTTTATAAAGTGAATGATTGTCAGGAGACTCCTCAGCTATTACTAACAGCAAAAGTTAAAAAGAAAAAGTCACCTATTACTATAGGTTATTATTTGTCTTTCCCTATTTTCTTCTAATTTCTAAGAAAGTAAAAATTACATGATAGCCCTTGAACTTTGATACGATGCAATTTATGAGCCTGCTACCTTAGTCACATATTAAGTGGGTCAGTCTGTTTCTAAAAACACTTAAAAATTGGCCGCTCCAAGTAGATGACTTAGCAGACTGGCACAACTGACTGCTGGGATGGGCTTCCTGAATCGCTTACTCAGTCCCCACATCAGGCAGGTGACTTGGAGTTCTTTCTCAAATAATGACAGCCATAACATCGGAACTATGCTAATTTGTATTGGAGAGCCTGTTGTATGTCAGACACTGTGCTCATTGCATATATTACTTCACTTTGCTCCAGGATTTCTCAGTTGTGGTTCCACCTTTTGGGCTGGATGTGTGTTTCTTTGTGGCGGGTTGTGGGGGGGGCGCGGTGGGGGGGGGGTGTCCTGTGCATCCTGGGAGGATTTGAAACATCCTTGGCCTCTACTCCCCAGATGTCAGCACACATACCTCCTCCAGTTGTGATAGCTGAGGCCATCTCCAGATATTGCTAAATGTCTCCTGAAGGGCAGAATCACCCCTAGTTGAGAGAGAGTCTCTCTGTTTTACTCCCTCGTACTATTAGATTAGTAATATGGCTGATGAGGAAACTGTGACTACAAGAGGTTTAAGGCTCACAGTTAGTAAATTACAGAGCACGCAGATCACCTATCTCTTGAATGCTATTTTTCTACGGTCGAAACTTATAAGTGAAGATCTGCCCTCTTTCCCATCCTCCTTTTTATTTGTTTATTTGACTGTACCAGATCTTAGTTGCAGCATGTGAGATCTAGTTCCCTGATCAGGGATTGAACCTGCACCTCCTGCATTGAGAGTGTGACATCTTACCCACTGGGCCACCAGGGAAGTCCCTTTCCCACCCTCTTCACGCCTGTATTTCACTGTGGGGTGGAGCAGTGGGAAAGAAGAGATGGTGCCTGTGCACAGAATTTCTATTGTACAGATTAATTCCACTTTAATTGGAATTTTGAAAACTAATGAAAAAAATTACAAGTGTTACATGATCCATTCTCAGGGTTTTTGAATCGATCTGATTTAATTCTTCCCAATTAGCATGCCATTATGGAGGAGTATTATGTTGAGAATCAATATTACACTAAACACTAATATTTTATTCAGTATTAAAAATTTATACAAATGGTAATACAAGTGCTTTATTCCTACTTTCTCTAAATGAGAAGAAATGCTTCCTTAGGGCAATTCCAGCTACAAAGAAAATGTTATCTTCTGAGGAGACTATTGGTATTACATTTGACATAAATCATTGCTTACATGAATCAGTAAGACTTAATTGAATGAAATTTATTTTATTGTAAAGTGTACATATTTTTCAGGATGTCAGATTGTTTTCCTTTTTATACCTATAGTGTAATCCCATGTTAAGATGACAATAAAATGACATTATTGTGCAGTACTGCTAATCCGGACAAAATATAACTGTCCCATTATGATTGTAGGATATAATTTTTTTCTTCTTCTTCTGTTTTTTTCTATTACTAACCTTTTTTTTGAGTTAGATATAGTCTTAGGCTGGAATTTGAATCTACATCCAGATTCTGCATCTTATATCTTCTTTGCAAAGAGGAATTAGTAAGCCTAATAGATAAACAGTACACTAGATAAACATCTAATAAATAACCACCTAGAAAGAGGTCAGTTAGGTGTGGTTTGAAACAGATATTTCAAATCTGCTTTCCAAACTGGGTCCCTTTGTACCTCTCCCAGCATCTAGCCTTGCCGTGGTCTCTGGTTTTAGACCCTGGGTCCCCTGCATGCATCCTCCCATTCTCCCTCGCCCCTCCCTTCATCTTGCCTGTCTGTCTGCTGCTTCTCCCCCCACAACTTCAATAGCGTCTTCAAACTTCCAAACTAGGGTAGCACCATGAGATTACCATAGTTTTGATCTCATGAAGGCATTTATGATTTTTTAAATAACTTACATACTTAAATTCCCAATTTCTCATATATTTTAAAACCAAGGAAGGAAACTATGCCTTTTAAAACATACCTAACTTTGTGAATTACTGTACTTTGTTCTTCAGTATTAGAAAAGTTTTGCTCCATATTTTAGTAATCTCCCAGTTGGGTTGGCAAGATCAGTATGTTAATATGCACATACTTTGAAAAAGCTAGTCTTCAGGAAAAGGATGCTTATAATTCCAAAGGCATATTAGAAATTAAAAACTGCCATGCAAAATCTAAGCAGGAAAAAGAAACACTGATTAAATAAAGCTAACTGAAAAATTAGAAATTGAAGGTATGTTCAGCATGGCAATCACAGTTACAAACAGGAAAATTTAAACTAAGAGAACATTTAATTGGTTGACTTTTCTAAAATATTGATTGGATTTCATTAATAAGCATTTTATGCATATGGCTATTCTGAAAGTTTCTTTAAAAATGAAAGACTTATGCTTTAATGAGACATATTATCACATGAACATATTTGAATCTGGCTTATGAAAAATAGGACTTTAGAATTTAAAATGTGTGCCTAAAATGCAAATACATTTAATTAACTGAAAACCCATAAGACAGGACTTCTTCAAATAAGCAATTACTTCAGGGACTAATCGTGTAAATAGGATCCTGATTCATTAGCACAAATACCCATATGAGAGAAGGATAAGCAAATTTTATTCTTTAGGTTATTTATGTACATGTGGTAATATCTCATTAATTTAAGAATTCAATAAATTTAAAATCTTTTGATAATTTGCTCATGAGCTGGGCTGATGTTTACCTTTTTTTGCAAACATTTTATTTATAGGTAGATAACATATGGTGTTTTAAACATTTATTTTCAATCTTATGTACACTTTTTAGACAGAATAAGCTATTTTCAATGAACCTCAGGCACTTTACAAGCTCCTACATACACCCAATCTATATGCTAATAACAAAATGTTCATATGATTCATTGTAAGAGGTCTCCTTACAATGGAGAAATCTCCTTAAGGATTTCTGTTTTATAATGTTTTGTTGAAGTTACTATATGTAGTTTAAAGTAATAAAAACCACATTTGTTTAAAGTTATCTGTAATTCAGCCTTCCCACACATTCAAATATGCCCACCTCCCTAATTCATTAGAAAAAAATGAAATTTTGCAATATTCACAGCTACACATCTAGAGAGAATTTTCCTTTTAAATATGCAGTAGAACATATACAGAAAAAATACAATGACGTGTGAAAATAAATGATTTTGTGAGTGTGGACAAAGGAGAGTGAAGTGTCTCAAATCAATTTAAGTCCTGTAGGCACAATACACTGGTGAAAACTCACTAAAATAGCCCTTTCCTCAAAAGGTGATGTCACTCACTTGGGATGACTGAGTTCCAATCACTTGCTTGCAAAGTGATAATAAGTTTTTCCAATTAAAGACAGTCAGTTCCTAGGCCAAAGGGGTGGATGCTCCAAACTAGGACATCTGGGATGAAGAGAAATGCCACAGCACAGATCTGGCATTTCTAAATCTTTCTTGTTTGTGGCCATGACTTTTCAGCATCCACATGTCAATTTTCTGCACAAGATGCTAAAGAATCTTAAAATTGTTTATAAAGCGAGTAGAAGAATTCTTTCATTTTAATGACCAAAACTCATAACGTAGAACAAAATGACTCAACATTCTCAACCAGATAATATATATTTCACACTGACACAAACCACAACTGAACGAATAAACTGAACATTCTCTTTTCTATGAAACCCACCGACGGCAAATCGAGATATTAGAAGTCATGCCATCTCCACACAAGAAGCAGTTCCATTTGTTTTTAGCATTGTGAGAAGATTAGAACTATCCATATTAGTACTTACCATACAAAGGGGAAAAACAAGCTCCAATTCCATTTTCATGACTTAATCAAGAATACTCGCTGAAAGAGGACTCTTACTGTGTGTTTCTGGATAGTTACACAACCTGGGTAGGAGAAACAAGCACAGCATGTTTCATCATCAAGGAGAAAACTTCTCAAGAAATACTAGTTTGTTATATCAGTGATTTCTCATCTGAATGAGTGCCATCCCAGCCAACTGTATGCTATTTACAAATCAATCAGGTGCCCACGAGAGTTTGAGCAAGAGAGGCTGGAATGACTACCACCACCATTAGGGAAAGAAGACGGGGTGAGAGGATGGGAGGTGGGGGGGGAGGGGTGGCCTGCATCCCACTGGGTATTTGCATGAAGTGAAGGTCCTTCACCTCACTCAGGCTCAGTTCTTCATCTGCCTTGTAGGGTACTAATGCCAGCTATTTCAGGGACTGCTCTCACAAGCAAATGAGACAATGTATAGAAAGATGTTTAGTCAACAGTAAAACTGTTCCGTTTATTTATACTCTGACTCTGTTGTAAGGATCTGAGGTGGCTTCCAAAAAGAAAAACAATGATATATGAATAAACATAAGGAAACAGGGACTTCCCTGGAGGTCTGATGTTTAAGACTCAGTAGGTTCAATCCCTGGTTGGGGACTTAAGATCCCACACGCCTTGAAGTGTGGCCAAGAAAAAAAACGGTTGAGAGTAAAAAAGGAAGATGTATACATGCTACCTACATTGGTTAGCACTTGATTGAAGGTATATTTAGACTTAAGTTTCTTGGTAATTTAGGGAAAAGGAAGACACAGTTTCTTCTTAATCTTCTATTAGAGAGGAAAAGATGCATTACTTCCCCTAAAGAAGCCAAGTATTTTATCCTCTTGATATGAAATTCATTGAAAATTTAAAGCATGTAAAACATGATACAGGGGCATTGAAATAAAATGGATTATTCTGTTTAACAGGAATAGGGCTGACGACTATGAAAACTGAAGGGCAAAGGAGTACTTCCTTTTCTTGTTTGTGCTGGGTCTTTGTTGCAGCCTGCAGGCTTCTCTCGTTGTGGCGCATGAGTTTAGTTGCCCTGCAGCTTGTGGGATCTTAGTTCCTTGACTGGGGATCAAACCTGATCCCCTGTGTTGGAAGGCGTATTCTTTAACAATGGACCACCACGAAGCTCTGAAACAGGGTAGTTTTGCTTGGAGGTAGTGCATGCCAAGTTGCTTCAGTCGTGTCCCATTCTTTGTGATCCCATGGACTATAGCCCACTAGGCTCCTCTGTCCATGGGATTCTCCAGGCAAGCGTACTGGAGTGAGTTGCCATTTCTTCCTCCAGGGGATCTTCCCGACCCAGGGATCGAACCCACATCTCTTAACGTCTCCTGTAGTGGCAAGCAGGTTCTTTACCACTAGTGCCATCTATTACTGCTATGAAAATTGTCTTACTCCTAGAGACATGCCTGATGCTTGAATTTGGGAAATCCTAACTATAAGCACAATTCACTCCCAAGTAACAAGTCATCCAAATCTCTTCCCTTGCTGCGCCTTCCTAACAAACACATAGGAGCTCCTGAGCTGAAGTCACGTTCTCAGCAGAGAACGTGGAGAATTTCTGAAGGGAGTCACTGATGGCTTGAGACCCTAGTCCAGTCAGTGTTCATTAATATAAATAGGGGGTAAAGCTGCAAAGATAACGAGCCCAAATGTGATATAGTACTGACTGCCGCACAGCCCTTTTTGTGGGGCCATTTCAAAAGGGAAAGGATGAGAAAGGGAAAGGTATATGATCTTATGATCATACTGTCAGTGAAACACATCCCAGCACGAGGCTCTTCCTTGAAATCCACATGTTTTCCTGACTTCCTTGAAATCTCACTTAAAAAAAATTTTTTTTTTCTTTGAGTCTCTGAGCAAGTAATAGCTGGTCTTTCTGCTGTACCACTTGGAACATACTACCTAAGAGTTCATATGCACTGAAATGTTTGTAGATTTTCCACCTTCTCTGCTGTCAGGAAGCCCAGCTCCAAGTAAAATATATGTACTACTAAAAAAAAAATTATTTTCTTGGCTCCGATGCATGGCATGTAGGATCTTAGTTCCCTGACCTGGGATTGAACCCATGCCCCTTGCATTGGAAGCATGGAGCCTTAACCACTGAACCACCAGAGAAGTCCCAGTCTCGCAGAAAACTCCTCTCAATTTTCTCCTTCTGGCCCCTCTGCTTCCTCCCCTTAAGCATGGACCTTCCTTCAGATTCTCTACTTGGCAGCAATTTCATTCACACCCACAGCTTAAGTTGTCTTTTTTGATGCTTCTCCAGGCTGGATCCTCCTGCACAACCTCTTCTGAATTTGCTTTTCTTTTCCTGCCTAACATCAATGGTCCTGTCACCCTCTGGGGCTTGAACACTTGGAGTCGTCTTCGGTCTTCTCCTCCATCACTGCACCTTCGTACAGAACATACCACCTGACTGTGGCCACTTGGCACATAGACGTCATTTCCCTTTTACATGTCAAAGGCCAATGTGATCAGTAATACATCTAGCCTCCATCATCTCCCTTCCAGGTAGTGTCCTCTTCTCATATACTGCTATTTCCAGTCACCATCATTTCCCAGGTTTCAGGGTGGATCCCGGTTTTCTTCCTAAACCCTCGTGCTTCCCCACTTGCTTGAAAGTGTCCAATATTTCTTTAGTCCCCAGCAGATCAACTCTAAACCTTCTCGGCAGAGAAGTTTCCAATAGCTGAGATCAGTACATTGACCACATTTAACATAACCTTTCCAGTCCTACTAAACCACTTCCCCTCCCTGTAGCCCTCTCCCCAAAAGCTGTTTCCTGCCTCCATGACTTTGTTACTAGCTTTCTGCTTCTGAAATGTTCATCTCTTAACACCCAGTTCAGATACTACCTCTTTCAGGCATTGTCCTGAATTCTTGAGTAGAACCCACTGTACCCTCCTCTACAAACCCAAAGATCCTTAAATGTACTCTCACTACAAGATTCATATTTATAATACTCTGGCTTTATTTTCAATAGCTATAAATACAGCAGTGCAAAGAGCTCTCAGAAAGTTTATAATGGCTAGGGAAACCCTGCTTTATTCACATTTCTAACTTCCATGGTATAGTATCTCATGCTTGAATATTGTGAATGCTATATAAATAATAGGTGATTAGATGGTTTTTAAATGTCAGATAGCACCATGGAATGCTCTGAACACAGGGGTAAGACATCATTTTAGAAACTCTTTTCTGAGTAAGCAACAGTTGTTTATTTAGACTTAAGTTTCTTGGTAATTTAGGGAAAAGGAAGACACAGTTTCTTCTTAATCTTCTATTAGAGAGGAAAAGATGCATTACTTCCCCTAAAGAAGCCAAGTATTTTATCCTCTTGATATGAAATTCATTGAAAATTTAAAGCATGTAAAACATGATACAGGGGCATTGAAATAAAATGGATTATTCTGTTTAACAGGAATAGGGCTGACGACTATGAAAACTGAAGGGCAAAGGAGTACTTGCTTTTCTTGTTTGTGCTGGGTCTTTGTTGCAGCCTGCAGGCTTCTCTCGTTGTGGCGCATGAGTTTAGTTGCCCTGCAGCTTGTGGGATCTTAGTTCCTTGACTGGGGATCAAACCTGATCCCCTGTGTTGGAAGGCGTATTCTTTAACAATGGACCACCATGAAGCTCTAAAACAGGGTAGTTTTGCTTGGAGGTAGTGCATGCCAAGTTGCTTCAGTCGTGTCCCATTCTTTGTGATCCCATGGACTATAGCCCACTAGGCTCCTCTGTCCATGGGATTCTCCAGGCAAGAGTACTGGAGTGAGTTGCCATTTCTTCCTCCAGGGGATCTTCCCGACCCAGGGATCGAACCCACATCTCTTAACGTCTCCTGTAGTGGCAAGCAGGTTCTTTACCACTAGTGCCATCTATTACTGCTATGAAAATTGTCTTACTCCTAGAGACATGCCTGATGCTTGAATTTGGGAAATCCTAACTATAAGCACAATTCACTCCCAAGTAACAAGTCATCCAAATCTCTTCCCTTGCTGCGCCTTCCTAACAAACACATAGGAGCTCCTGAGCTGAAGTCACGTTCTCAGCAGAGAACGTGGAGAATTTCTGAAGGGAGTCACTGATGGCTTGAGACCCTAGTCCAGTCAGTGTTCATTAATATAAATAGGGGGTAAAGCTGCAAAGATAACGAGCCCAAATGTGATATAGTGCTGACTGCCGCACAGCCCTTTTTGTGGGGCCATTTCAAAAGGGAAAGGATGAGAAAGGGAAAGGTATATGATCTTATGATCATACTGTCAGTGAAACACATCCCAGCACGAGGCTCTTCCTTGAAATCCACATGTTTTCCTGACTTCCTTGAAATCTCACTTAAAAAAAATTTTTTTTTTCTTTGAGTCTCTGAGCAAGTAATAGCTGGTCTTTCTGCTGTACCACTTGGAACATACTACCTAAGAGTTCATATGCACTGAAATGTTTGTAGATTTTCCACCTTCTCTGCTGTCAGGAAGCCCAGCTCCAAGTAAAATATATGTACTACTAAAAAAAAAATTATTTTCTTGGCTCCGATGCATGGCATGTAGGATCTTAGTTCCCTGACCTGGGATTGAACCCATGCCCCTTGCATTGGAAGCATGGAGCCTTAACCACTGAACCACCAGAGAAGTCCCAGTCTCGCAGAAAACTCCTCTCAATTTTCTCCTTCTGGCCCCTCTGCTTCCTCCCCTTAAGCATGGACCTTCCTTCAGATTCTCTACTTGGCAGCAATTTCATTCACACCCACAGCTTAAGTTGTCTTTTTTGATGCTTCTCCAGGCTGGATCCTCCTGCACAACCTCTTCTGAATTTGCTTTTCTTTTCCTGCCTAACATCAATGGTCCTGTCACCCTCTGGGGCTTGAACACTTGGAGTCGTCTTCGGTCTTTTCCTCCATCACTGCACCTTCGTACAGAACATACCACCTGACTGTGGCCACTTGGCACATAGACGTCATTTCCCTTTTACATGTCAAAGGCCAATGTGATCAGTAATACATCTAGCCTCCATCATCTCCCTTCCAGGTAGTGTCCTCTTCTCATATACTGCTATTTCCAGTCACCATCATTTCCCAGGTTTCAGGGTGGATCCCGGTTTTCTTCCTAAACCCTCGTGCTTCCCCACTTGCTTGAAAGTGTCCAATATTTCTTTAGTCCCCAGCAGATCAACTCTAAACCTTCTCGGCAGAGAAGTTTCCAATAGCTGAGATCAGTACATTGACCACATTTAACATAACCTTTCCAGTCCTACTAAACCACTTCCCCTCCCTGTAGCCCTCTCCCCAAAAGCTGTTTCCTGCCTCCATGACTTTGTTACTAGCTTTCTGCTTCTGAAATGTTCATCTCTTAACACCCAGTTCAGATACTACCTCTTTCAGGCATTGTCCTGAATTCTTGAGTAGAACCCACTGTACCCTCCTCTACAAACCCAAAGATCCTTAAATGTACTCTCACTACAAGATTCATATTTATAATACTCTGGCTTTATTTTCAATAGCTATAAATACAGCAGTGCAAAGAGCTCTCAGAAAGTTTATAATGGCTAGGGAAACCCTGCTTTATTCACATTTCTAACTTCCATGGTATAGTATCTCATGCTTGAATATTGTGAATGCTATATAAATAATAGGTGATTAGATGGTTTTTAAATGTCAGATAGCACCATGGAATGCTCTGAACACAGGGGTAAGACATCATTTTAGAAACTCTTTTCTGAGTAAGCAACAGTTGTTAAGACTGCCCAAATTTTGAAGACAAAAGTAATGAAAGAGGACCAAGAAAAAGCCCCAATATAGGTAGAAGTGTTACTTCTCTCTCTCCATTATTTTTAACAAATTTGTTTGATCAGTTTATAAAAATCAAGTAAGTGTTTATACCTGAGGAAAAACGTTGCATTTTAAAAAATCAGATCACAGAATAGTCCTTAGGCATTTGAGATTATTACACAGAATATATCTTACGGCAAATTGCCCATTAGGGATCGAAAATGTCTTTCCAGTTGGTGCCTGTCCCCCTGCTTCATACACATAAGATAGGTTACTGTTTGTTGGATGCATGAGTGCTGAGTCATCCACTTCTCTCTCGGCAGCTGCCCTCCAATAGCTCTATTCCCCTTTACAGCCAGACCATGGTAAATAATTACCACGCTCTTCTTTCCTTACTTCCTGTCTGGTCTGGAGCTCACACCACCTGAGCTGCCTTATTGCAGTGCTCACTGTGCTGGGACCCTCCCTCCACTCCGCTCCCTTGGGGTGGGCTCACTCTTTGGTGCTGTCGAGGGACAAGGAGGGAAGTTGAGGCTGCCACTCATGCCACAGAAGCTGCTGAGAACGTTCTCTGTAATGTCTCTGCCCACGGCCTCTCCCTTCCCCCAGCAGTGCCTGCAGTGGGTGAGGCCGGGCAACACTGCTTCGTGAACATTCAGTTTATTTATGCCACTCACAAGGGCACCATCGAGTGGGTGAACAGGCAGCTCATAAAGTCCTCTAGCCGCAGGTTTGCATTTTCTCTCCAAATCAGACCCCAGAACCTTGGACTGTTCGGTGTATAAATTCCACCGAGCTACACTCTGTCTCTAGAGGTCACCAACATGTCAAAATGACTTTCCTGTCTACTGTGCCCGCTCCCTGAATGTCCTCTTAAGATAGACGTAAACTATGAACATGTGAAAGAGTCTCTGACATGCTTGACTGCAGTCAGAACTGGTTACAGCTCTGTTACCCAGACATATCATTTAGTGATTTCTGTGTGTG
>SJYT01080957.1:15556-27666 GCA_006410635.1 Cephalophus harveyi | reverse complement strand
CTCAGCCAGCCATTTTTCTTTTTTGCATTTCTTTTTCTTGGGGATGGTCTTGCTCCATTCTCCTGTACAGTGTCATGAACCTCCGTCCATAGTTCATCAGGCATTCTGTCTATCAGATCTAGTCCCTTAAATCTATTTCTCACTTCCACTGTATAATCATAAGGGATTTGATTTAGGTCATATCTGAATGGTCTAATGGTTTTCTCCATTTTCTTAAATTTAAGTCTGAATTTGGCAATAAGGAGTTCATGATCTGAGCCATAGTCAGCTCTTGGTCTTGCTTTTGCTGACTGTGTAGAGCTTGTCTGTCTTTGGCTACAAATAATATAATCAATCTGATTTCACTGTTGGCCATCTGGTGACATCCATATGTAGTGTCTTCTTTTGTGTTGTTGAAAGAGGGTATTTGCTATGACCAGTTGTGTTCTCTTGGCAAAACTCTATTAGCCTTTGCCCTGCTTCATTCTGTACTCCAAGGCCAAATTTGCCTGTTACTCAGGTATTTCTTGACTTCCTACTGTTGCATTCCAGTCCCCTATAATGAAATGGACATCTTTTTTGTGTGTNACAGTGGAAACAGTGTCAGACTTTATTTTGGGGGCTCCAAAATCACTGAAGATCGTGACTGCAGCCATGAAATTAAAAGACGCTTACTCCTTGGAAGAAAAGTTATGACCAACCTAGATAGCATATCCAAAAGCAGAGACATTACTTTGCCGACTAAGGTCCGTCTAGTCAAGGCTATGGTTTCTCCAGTAGTCATGTATGGATGTGAGAGTTGGACTGTGAAGAAGGCAGAGTACTGAAGAATTGATGCTTTTGAACTGTGGTGTTGGAGAAGACTCTTGAGAGTCCCTTGGACTGCAAGAAAATCCAACCAGTCCATTCTGAAGGAGATCAGCCCTGGGATTTCTTTGGAAGGAATGATGCTAAAGCTGAAACTGCAGTACTTTGGCCACTTCATGGGAAGAGTTGACTCATTGGAAAAGACTCTGATGCTGGGAGGGATTGGGGGCAGGAGGAGAAGGGGACGACAGAGGGTGAGATGGCTGGATGGCATCATGGACTCGATGGACGTGAGTCTGAGTGAACTCCAGGAGTTGGTGATGGACAGGGAGGCCTTGCGTGCTGTGATTCATGGCGTCACAAAGAGTCAGACAAGACTGAGCAACTGAACTGAACTGAACTGAACTGAACTGATGAAGACCTTCTAGAACTAACACCCAAAAAAGATGTCCATTTCATTATAGGGGACTGGAATGCAACAGTAGGAAGTCAAGAAATACCTGAGTAACAGGCAAATTTGGCCTTGGAATACGGAATAAAGCAGGGCAAAGGCTAATAGAGTTCTGCCAAGAGAACACAACTGGTCATAGCAAACACCCTCTTCCAAGAACACAAGAGAAGACTCTACACATGGATGTCACCAGATGGCCAACAGTGAAATCAGATTGATTATATTCTTTGCAGCCAAAGATGGAGACACTCTATACAGTCAACGAAAAGAAGACCGGGAGCTGACTGTGGCTCAGATCATGAATGCCTTATTGTCAAATTCAACTTAAATTGAAGAAAGTAGGGAAAGCCATTAGACCATTCAGGTATGACCTAAATCAAATCCCTTATGATTATACAGTGAAAGTGAGAAATAGATTCAAGGGATTATTCCCTATACATCCATTCTCAAAGCCAGACAACCACTTATGTGCTTGACAGTGCTTCACCATAGATTAGATTTATTCAGATTTTTTCTTTTTAGAGTTCATATAGACGTAATTCTATCTTATCTTCAGTTTTATATCTTAAGTAATATTTTAAGTTTGATAGGAGCTGCACCTATTAAATTACAGCAAAAACCTTCAGTTAACTGCACAGTGATTTTTGGATAGGAATAATTACCTCTGAATTTTTACTGTAGGATTCTATTAAAAAGTTTTAAACTAAATTTGCTGCTTCTAAATTTGCCACTAAAAGAAATTTTTTAATCTAAGGCAGTGTTTTCTCTTCCATAAGCAACACAACTTTGTATAAGTTCTATTACTATTTTAATAGATCTGATGTTTTCCTTATTTTCTCTTTCTGATGAAAAAAATCACTTGAGGTCATTTTAAAATTCAAGTTGATGCATATGTTCCAAGCAAACTGTCATGGTTGTTTACAGAACAGGTGTGGATTATAGGTGAGCGGAACAGTTTGGAAGAACTCCCAGCAAAGGTACATGAAAAGTATTTTTAAAGAAGCTTTGACATTTCCCAAGAGATGTTGTTTCAAAGTGAAGTAAAGCACTTTAGTAATGGATCAAATATATGTTATATGGCCTATTTTAGAAGTGTACTACATTGATGAAGAAGTAGAATTTAAAAATTTGTGCACTTCATGTATGCACATATTTCCCCTCTACATCTACTAGTTTTAATAAATCTGGAATATTGACTGCTACTGGTTTCAGGAATGTTTGGAAACTGAGTCTCAAAAAGGAAATTATAATGCATATCTCATATTATGAACTCATTTTACATTTCTTTCTCAGCAAAATTGTATTTCTTTTCCTCTGACTTGTTGGGCTCACCTTAGTAAATGATTACAGAAAAAATATGAAAACTGTGCATATGGACTGCTAGCTCTTGCACTGTGTGTGCTCAGTCTCTCAGTCATGTCTGATTCTTTGTGACCCCTTGGACTGTAACCTGCCAGGTTGCTCTGTCTATGGGATTTTCTAGGCAAGAATACTGGCGTGGGTTGCCACCCTCTTCTACAGGGCATCTTCCTAACCCAGGGATTGAACCCGCATCTTCTACATCGGCAGGCAGATTCTTAACCACTGAGCCACCTGAGAAGCACTACTTGCCAAAGTCTGTCATTCAGAGTACATGATGGAGGGTCAGCAGCTTCCCTTCCTGAGAACTATGAGCACCAACACAGTTCTAGAAAGCAATCACCAAAAACATCTAATTACCAGGCCATAGGGATGACCGTTTACATATGCGCATCAAAGAAACCCAACTAAATTCTCTGAGCCCTCACTGAGCAGCAAAGCCTCTTTCAGTAAAATGACAGTTCTGAAAGGTAATCTGAAAATTCCAGCTTCCATGGAAATGACCATTTCCATCATTAAACATCACAACTGCTGAAGTTAAGAGAGGCAATGAAAATGGAAACAGAGGTTCACATAGACCACTGAGACCCAAAGATGATAGCAATGTCAAGTAAAAAGTTGGCAATGCCCAAGTAGGATGCCCCGAATAAAGGCAGTGTAAGGTTATCCTCCGAAACAACAGAATGATCTCTGTTCATTTCCAAGGCAAACCATTCAATATCATGGTAAGCCAAGTCTATGCCCTGACTAGTAACACTGAAGAAACTGAAGTTGAACAGTTCTATGAACACCTACAAAACCTTTTAGAACTAACACCCACAAAAGATGTCCTTTTCATTATAGGGGACTGGAATGCAAAAGTAGGAAGTCAAGAAACACCTGGCAAAAGCTAAGGACTCACTCAGTCATGTCTGACTCTTGTGACCCCGTGGACTGTAGCCTACCAGGCTCCTCCGTCCGTGGGATTCTCCAGGCAAGAGTACTGGAGTGGGTTGCCATTTCTTTCTCCAGGAGATCTTCCCAACCCAGGGATCGAACCCAGGTCTCCCACATTGCAGGCAGACACTTTACCATCTGAGCCACCAGGTAAGTAACAGGCAAATTTGGCTTTGGAGTACCAAATGAAGCAGGGCAAAGGCCAATAGAGTTTTGCCAAGAGAACGCACTGGTCATAGCAAACACCCTCTTCCAACAACACAAGAGAAGACTCTACACATGGACATCACCAGATGGCCAACACCAAAATCAGATTAATTATATTCTTTGCAGCCAAAGACGGACAAGCTCTATACAGTCAGCAAAAACAAGACCGAGAGCTGACTATGGCTCAGATCATGAAATCCTTATTGCCAAATTCAGACTTAAATTTAAGAAAGTGGGGAAAACCATTAGACCATTCAGATACGATCTAAATCAAATCCCTTATGATTATACAGTGGAGGTGAGAGATAGATTTAAGGGACTAGATCTGATAGACAGAGTGCCTAATGAACTATGGATGGAGGTTCGTGACACTGTATAGGAGAATGGAGTAAGACCATTCACAAGAAAAAGAAATGCAAAAAAGAAAAATGGCTGGCTGAGGAGGCCTTACAAATACCTTGAAAAGAAGAGAAGCAAAAAGCAAAGGAAAAGGAAAGATATACTCATTTGAATGCATAGTTCCAAAGAATAGCAAGGAGATAAAAGAAAGCCTTCTTCAGTGATCAGTGCAAAGAAATAGAGGAAAACAATAAAATGGGAAAGACGAGAGATCTCTTCAAGAAAAGTAGAGATACCAAGGGAACATTTCATGCAAAGATGGGCTCAATTAAGGACAGAAATGGTATAGATCTAACAGAAGCAGAAGATATTAAGAAGAGGTGGCAAGAATACACAGAACTGTACAAAAAGATCTTCACAACCTAGATAATCACGATGGTATGATCACTCACCTAGAGCCAGACATCCTGGAATGTGAAGTCAAGTGGGCCTTAGGAAGCATCACTACGAACAAAGCTAGTGGAGGTGATAGGATTCCAGTTGAGCTATTTCAAATCCTAGAAGATGATGCTGTGAAAGTGCTGCACACAATATGCCAGCAAATTTGGAAAACTTAGCAGTGGCCACAGGACTGGAAAAGGTCAGTTTTCATTTCAATTCCTAGGAAAGGCAATGCCAAAGAATGCTCAAACTACCGCAAAATTGCACTCATCTCACATACTAGAAAATAAGGCTTAAAATTCTCTAAGCCAGACTTCAACAGTACGTGAACCATCAACTTCCAGATGTTCAAGCTGGATTTAGAAAAAGCAGAGGAACCAGAGATCAAATTGCCAACATTCGCTGGATCATGGAAAAAGCAAGAGAGTTCCAGAAAAACATCTATTTCTGCTTTGTTGACTATGTCAAAGCCTTTGACCATGTGGATCACAATAATCTGTGGAAAATTCTGAAAGAGGTGGGAATACCAGACCACCTGACCTGCCTCTTGAGAAACTTCTATGCAGGTCAGGAAGCAATAGTTGGACATGGAACAACAGACTGTTTTCAAATAGGAAAAGGAGTACATCAAGGCTGTATATTGTCACCCTGCTTATTCAACTTATATGCAGAGTACATCATGAGAAATACTGGGCTGGAGGAAGCACAAGCTGGAATCAAGATTGCTGGGAGAAATATCAATAACCTCAGATATGCAGATGACACCACCCTTATGGCAGAAAGTGAAGGAGAACTAAAGGGCCTCTCAATGAAAGTGAAAGAGGAGAGTGAAAAAGTTGGCTTAAAGCTCAACATTCAGAAAACTAAGACCATAGCATCCAGTCCCATCAGTTCATGGCAAATAGATGGAGAATCAATGGAAACAGTGAGAGACTATTTTTTAGAGCTCCAAAATCACTGCAGATGATGATTGCAGCCATGAAATTAAAAGACTCTTACTCCTTGGAAGGAAAGTTATGACCAACCTAGATAGCATATTAAAAAGCAGAGACATTACCTTGTCAACCAAGTTCCCTCTAGTCAAGGCAATGGTTTTTCCAGTAGTCATATATGGTTGTGAGAGCTGGACTATAAAGAAAGCTGGGTGCTGAAGGACTGATGTTTTTGAACTGTGGTGTTGGAGAAGACTCTTAAGAGTCCCTTGGACTGTAAGGTGATCCAACCAGTCTATCCTAAAGAAGATCAGTCCTGGGTGTTCATTGTTAGGACTGATGTTGAAGCTGAAACTCCAATACTTTGGTCACCTTTTGTGAAGAGCTGCCTCATTTGAAAAGACCCTGATGCTGGGAAAGATTGAGGGCAGGAGGAGAAAGGGACAACAGAGGAGGAGATGGTTGGATGGCATCACCGACTCAATAGACATGAGTTTGAACAAACTCTGGGAGTTGGTGATGGACAGGGAGGCTGGTGTGCTGTGGTTCACGGGATCGCAGAGTTGGACACAACTGAGCAACTGAACTGAACTGAAGGTTAGTGCTGCTGGAAGAAAAGCTATGACAAACCTAAGCAGCATATTAAAAAGCAGAGATATTACTTTTCCAAGAAAGGTCTGTCTAATCACATCTATGAGTTTTCCAGCAGTCATGTATGAATGTTAGAGTTGGACTATAAAGAAAGCTGAAAGCTGAAGAATTGATGCTTTTGAACTATGGTGTTGGAGAAGACTCTTGAGAATCCCTTGGACAGCAAGGAGATCCAACCAGTCAATCCTAAAGGAAATCCACCCTTAATATGCACTGGAAGGACTGATGCTGAAGCTCCAATACTTTGGCTACCTGATGTGAAGAGCCAACTCATTGGAAAAAAGCTTGATGCTGGGAAAGATTGAAGGCAAAAGGAGAAGAGGGTTGCAAAGGATAAGGTGATTAGATGCTAACACCATCTCAATGACATGAAATTTAGCAAGTTCCGGTAGATAGTGGAGGTCAGAGAAGCCTGGAGTTCTGCCTTCCATGGGGTCGCAAAGAGTTGGATATGACTGAGCAACTGAGCAACAAACCAGGTAGTGCTACACCTTCAGACCTTCAGTCATCCAGGTGAGGGGCTGGGTACACAGCCTCATCCCTTGAGTGGTGGTGCTATCGGATCAAACCCCTGGAGGAGCCCTGTGTGTGCGTGTGTGTATACACAGCCTATTTCAAAACATCTCTTTGGGGCAATTTATTGCTGCTGATCCTCTTTCTCACATGTATTCTCTGGTAGCCAACCTGGCTGGAGAGTGGATGACCCACACTTTTCTTTTCTCTTAGGAAGCTGGGTGAAGGGGCTTTCTGCTCACATTATAAATGATTCAGTGGAAGTGGGAGGAACTTGTTCTGGATGAACTGACAATGAAAAACCTCCTAGGGGCTCCCAACTGTGCAGCTCTTCCATTTCTGTCACTTTATATTTTCCCTAAGAGCTCTTGTGCCCTTGATACTGCTGAGTCATTCCATGCACACCATGTAGGATATCTTAGTGAGTGAGTAATCTTTGCTTAGTCCCCAGATCCCAGGGCTCTTGTGGGGGTTTCTCAGCATCCACACAGCAGTCAAACCGCACTAGTTGGGTTTGTCAATTTAATGTATTAGGGATCTGGGTATTGTTTTGATAAAAGGCATTTGCTGCTGAAAAAAATTTGAAAAACATGAATAAAATGTGTTATATGCCTGGATTTGAATCCTGATTCTACCATTGTCTAGCCTTGTGGCGTTCGGTAGTTGAGCTCATCTTAGCTTCAAGTTGTCTGTAGAATAAGGGTGGCTCAGATGGTAAAGAATCTGTCTGCAATGCAGGTCGACCCAGGTTTGATCCCTGGGTTGAGAAGATCCCCTGGAGAAGGAAATGGCAGCCCACTCCAGGATTCTTGCCTGGAGAAGCCCATGGACAAAGGAGCCTGGCAGGCTACAGTCCATGGGGTTGCAAGAGTCGGACACAACTTAGTGACTAAACCAACACCATCAGGAAGCTATACTTAGCTTTTTCTAAGCTTCACTGGCTTCAGGTTTTCAAGAGAGAAAGAGCTGAATCTCCAGAATCTTTTAAGGACGAGGCTTTGTAATGGAGAGGATGTACCTTAGCTTATGTTCAATGGGCCAGAGACACCACAGTGTCAGTCCCAGATTCCAGGTGGATCAAGGGATAGGCTCTACTTTTTGATGGGAAGAGCAGCAACACATTGAAGGGGAGTGTAGACATTTAATACCTGGAGCTCTTGTATTTTTGTTGTTGTTGTTGTATTTTTTTAAATTACTTATTTTTAATTGAAGGATAATTACAATATTGTGTTGGTTTCTGCCAAGCACCAACATGGCTCAGTCATAGGTATACATATGTCCCCTCCCTCTTGAGCCTCCTTCCCATCTCCCACCCCATCCCACCCCTCTAGGTGGTCACAGAGCCCCAGGTTGAGTTCCCCGAGGCATACAGCAAATTTCCACTGGCTATCTATTTTACATATGGTAGTGTATGTTTCCATGCTACTCTCTCCATTCATCCCATCCTCTCCTTCCTACTCCCCAACCCCCCGTGTCTGTAAGTCTGTTCTCTATGTCTGCATCTCCATTGCTGCCTTTGGGAATATACATTATGTTACACAGACAGTCCTGATTCTTTCTCCTTATTTTCTTGATCTCATATAGCCCTTTCAAAACTTATTCAATAAGCATTTATTACATTCCTATTATATCCTGGCATAGTGCTAGAGGCTGGGAACAGATCAGCCACTGTCTTCAAGGAATTTTCTGTTTCATATCTGTAAAATCAGAGGAACAAGCTCTGAGTGGGGTAGGAAGGGGGATAATGACAAGAGCATGGCAGGAAGTATAGCAGTAGGAAGCCAGCAACATGGGAAGGTAGGCTGGAAGGGAAGTGGAATCACATCATTGGATTTTCCCCAAAATTGCCTATAAGAGAAAATTTTATTCTCCCAGCTGTAAACATAGTTTGTCTTTTTTTCAGGAGTAATCTGACTTCAAAGAAAGGGAAGGTCCGTGCTGGGAGTCTAAGAACTACTTAGTACTGCTGGGAAGTAGTTTTAATGTCCTGGAATACCTCCTAGAGACAGGAAATTTCCGATGATAACCCAGAACTACGGTAAGTCAAGCAAGGCCATCTGCCAGATTCAGGGTTAGTGCCAAGGTCATCCATTCAGGCAAGCCTTCCTGGAGCAATCTTGGGAGGATGTGGAGCCACAGCAGCTCCCGTGCATGAGGGGCGGGAAGAGCCTCCGGACTGGCAAATCTCATTGGAGTAAACATGCCATCTGTCACTTGTCTGGCCCATAGTTTACCACCCTGCCCCCCAAGTACTCCAGTGTGGGAGGAAAAACAGAAAACAGAGCCGGCTCTGTTCACTCCTTTGTTCTGTAGACGTGGTTGGCAGGGTGCCACCCACTCAACTACAAACCACCAGGGCTTAAAACAAGCACAGTCTCATAGTCTCTCAAATCTCATGCCTTATGTTGTATGAAGAAGGCCTGGGAAATGTACTGTCAGTTGGCACAATGGAGATTCAAGTGGGTTCACTACTTTTTAAAAATGAGATTTAAAAACTCTGATGATGATAATTTACATAACCTTCTGTTTCTATAACACTCAATTGTGAAAGTTTTCAAGTTTACTGGGCTTCCTTTGTGAACCTTTACAGTATTTTCCTAAGGCAGATGAATGACAAATAGCTTCATCACAGGTGCTCAGATGATCCATTTTACTGAATTATATCTAAAAAGACCTGGTGCGTTTTTTAATCTACATGTGCACTTGTGTCCCCCGCTCTGATATCAAGGTGCCCATCTCTTACAAAATGGCAATTGCATTTTTCCACAGCCTTTCATAACATCTGCCAGTGCTACCCAAACAAATCCTGGCATAATTAGGCAGCTCTAATGTAAATGTTTAATAGAGGCATGGGACTCTTCTCTGATTACTTCACTGCTGCAGAGAAACAGGACCTAATTTAACATTAAACCTGTAATTAGTGAATAGTGCTCTTCTGCTACGGCAAACTCAGTCCTGTGCATTTTGATAATGACTTGTATTCAGAACTGAAATTAAACTAAGCTAGAAAAATCGCACAATGCCACCTTAGGGTAGCACATGAGTCTATCTCCTGGAGGCAGTTCACAAAAAGTAAATTTGAATTGCTATGGACCAGAGTTGACTCTATTGGGGGAGCTGCAATTTTTTGTTTGTTTACCCTGGGACCTCCCACTCCTTTGGGTTATTTATTTATTTATATTTGTCGGTTGGTTGATTTACAAGACATTGTGGGGAATGTGAGTGGGTACTGCATAGTCAATGCATTTCGTTTATTTAAGAGAGCAAGGGTATAAATAATACAAGTAGGCACTGATGCTCATCTTCAGTGGGCCTCTCCATTATAGAACAAAAAGACCTTTCATCTTTCATTCTTCAAGTAGAAGCAGCAGCTTTGGTCAGATGAATGTCTCCAAGTCTCTGGTTGTTTATTTCCAGGCATTACAGTCAGGGCTTTTGTTGATGATTATGGCTGCAGGCTGAGCACTGAGCAGAGAGAAAAAGATGGCCCAAAAGGATGCATGCACCCCAGTGTTCATTACAGTGCTGTGTACAATAATGACAACACACATGCCTGGGTGTTCAGTCGCTTCAGTTGTGTCTGACTCTTTGCGACCCTATGGACTGTAGCCTGCCAGGCTCCTTTGTCCATGGGATTCTCCAGGCAAGAATACTGGAGTGGGTTGCCATGCCCTCCTCCAGGGGACCTTGCTAACCCAGGGATCAAACCCTGGTCTGCTGCATTGCAGGCAGATTCTTTAGCCATTGGGGAAGCCCAAGAACAACATGGAAGCAACCTAAATGTCTGTCAACAGAGGAATAGATCAAGAAGATGTGGTATATATATGCAATGGAATATTATTCAGCCATAAAAAGAAGGAAATAATGCCATTTGCCACGACATGAATAGACCTAGAGACTGCCATACTGAGTGAAGTAAGTCAGACAGAGAAGAAGAAATCTTATAAGACATCCCTTATGTGTGGAATCTGAAAAGAAATGATACAAATGAACTTAGAAAACAGAAACAGCCTTAAAGAACAAACTTATGGTTGCCATGGGGGAAGAATGAGGGGATGGGATAGTTAGGGAGTTTGGGATGGACGTGTACACTCTGCTATACTTAAAATGGATAACCAACAAAGCCCTACTGTATAGCACAGGGAGCTCCGCTCATTGTTATGTGGCAGTCTGGATGGGAAGGGTGTTTGGGGGAGAATGGATACATGTACATGTAAGGCTGAGGCCCTTTGCTGTCCATCTGAAACTATCAGAACATTGCTAATCGGATATACTCCAATACAAAATAAAGATTTTTTTTTTTTGTTGTTTAAGAAGGAAATCTTAATCCTATGGGAGAATGATATTGATCCATGAGCTAAAGTCATTGAGAAATGTAGGATGATGATCTGGGATCCATAGAGGACAGCAAAAAATGAGGATTTACAAGCAGTATCATTTTTATCACATGATCTTCAAAGCCAGAAAGTTTTGGAGAAAAGAGAGGGAGAGCAAGAGTGGGCTTCCAGTCATGACTGGCAAGGAGGAAAAACAGGCATAATGGCTCTAGTTCCTTGATGGTGCTGGAGGATAGAAAAGTATATACTTCAGGATTTCAGGAACTTCCTCTTCATCCCCAAGGCATTAACATGGATATATTGTTGAAATTCACTATACATTGTATTTTCTGGAAATTATACTCCTGCTTTACCATCAGTTTTTGTTGTTGCTCTTTGTTTAATGACTTTATTAGCTAATTCTGTAAAATACATAACCTTTGTTGTGTGCAACCACTGACATCTCTGCTTGGTTAACTTCATTTCAATTGCTTAGTCGTGTCTGACGCTTTGTGACCCCATGGACTGCAGCACGCCAGGCTTCCCTGTCCATCACCAACTCCTGGACCTTGCTCATACACATGTCCATCAAGTCGATGATGCCATCCAACCATCTCATGCTGTCATCCCCTTCTCCTCCCGCCTTCAATCTTTCCCAGCGTCAGGGTCTTTTCCAATGAGTCAGCTCTTCACATCAGGTGGCCAAAGTATTGGAGTTTTAGCTTCAGCATCAGTCCTTCCAATGAACACTCAGGACTGATTTTCTTTAGGATTGACTGGTTGGATCTCCTTGCAGTCCAAGGGACTCTCAAGAGTCTTCACCAAGACCATAGTTTAAAAGTATCAATTCTTTGGCGTTCAGCTTTCTTTATGGTTCAACTCTCACATCCATACACGACTACTGGGAAAACCATAGCTTTGACTAGATGGATTGGTTAACCTCAGTTCAGTTCAGTTCAGTCGCTCAGTTGTGTCCGACTCTTTGTGACCTCATGAATCGCAGCACGCCAGGCCTCCCTGTTCATCACCATCTCCCGGAGTTCACTCGGACTCACATCCATCGAGTCAGTGATGCCATCCAGCCATCTCATCCTCGGTCATCCCCTTCTCCTCCTGCCCCCAATCCTTCCCAGCATCAGAGTCTTTTCCAATGAGTCAACTCTTCGCATGAGGTGGCCA
>SJYT01080957.1:0-11633 GCA_006410635.1 Cephalophus harveyi | reverse complement strand
GGATCCCAAACCCAGGGATCGAACTAGCATCTCTTGAATTGGTAGATGGATTCCTTAGCACTGGGCCACCTGGGAAGCCATTTAATGATGCTCTTCCAATGAAATGAATGGATTTTTCAGATAATCTTTTTTTAATCCCTGTATTCACTTTCTAATTCAAAATTTGCATTTGTATTATATTCATGATGGACATAAAAGAACTTACACATTAGCCTGTGAATCAACCTCAGAAAAGTGGTAAGTAAGGTTTTATACTTTTAAAAAAATCAAATGACTAATTTAACTTCAGGGAGAATCTAGCTTTATATTTCCATGAGAGGTTTTGTCATTAAGGAAAGCTCTGAGAAAATGTACTTTCTTTGGTGCTGATATATTTGAATGCTAATTTTAAGTCCAGTTGTTGAATTGATGGGAAATGAACACACAAATATTTATAATGCTGAGAAATTAAACATTTCATTTAAATCAGTGGCAGAAATATTCAACCCTGTTTTAGTGGAAATATGAAAAAAAATCTGAATCGGTAAATATCCTCCACTCACTCAAAGTCTTCCAGAATTAAAATTTCACAGAACTTCTATAGCACGCAGTGTGTTCCTGCTAAGCTGCTCCGGTTGTGTCCAACTCCGTGTGACCCTATGTAGCCTGCCAGGCTCCTCTGTCCATGGGATTCTCCAGGCAAGAATACTGAATTGCCATTTCCTTCTTCAAGGGATCTTCCCAACCCAAGGATGGAGCCAGCATCTCTTGCATTCAGGCAGATTCTTTACCATCTGAACTACCAGGGAAGTCCCAATGAACCATGTGGTTTATATTAAACGTACAGAGGATGTGCGGTGCTTGGATCCAGAGAGATCTAAAACAAGAGAAGTTCAATCATAGGACTGGCATCTTGCTTCCTCAGAAACAAAGCACAAAACCAGCAGTCACATATTAGCATTTGTTTTTAGATCAGGCTTTATGCCATTATCAAAGTAAGCCACAACTTAATAACACTCAAACTAGGTGGTTATTTAAGCAGGAAAAAAAATAGTTGCTTAACTTTATTTAAAAAACAAAGTGGTTTGTGGTTTATTTTTCTTTAGTTTTTCAGTTGATTATGATGACATTAATAATCCCAGCATGATTAGCAAATACCACTGAGAAATTTTTCTAGGCAAGAAAAAGAAGTTAGTTAATGTTCTCCAATGCCATAGCTTATTAAATGATATGACACATCTGTAGGAAAATGCCTTAGAGTGAATACTGATGTACTTCTCTTTCTCCAGTCCCCTTATTCAATGTTTTTTTTGGTGAAAGCTGTTGTTGTTTAGTCGCTCAGTCGTGTCTGAATCTTTGAGACCCCATGGACTATAGCCCACCAGACTCCTCTATCCATGGAATTCTCCAGGCAAGAACACTGAAGTAGGTTACTGATTCTTTCTCCAGGGGATCTTAACGACCCAGGGATCAAACCCCCATCTCCTGCTTGGCAGGAAAATTCTTTACCTCTGAGCCGCCTGAAAACCCAGTGGTGAAGATCACATTTCTCAATAGCAGAGAGACTGCAAACACAGAGGTTGGGTACACAGACTTGGAAGCCACGCTACCTGGGTTTAAAACCCAGCTTGGCTATGAAGTATCTGTGTGACACTGCAAGTCACTCCTTTTTTAAAAAAATTTCTTTATTTATTTTGAGTGATTGATTATTATTTTACAATGTTGGTTTGATTTCTGTCAACTTCTTCATTTTAGTTTCTTCATCTGTAAAATGTAAAATAGTAGTGATAACCTCAGTTGGTATGAAGGCTAAGTGAAATAATGTATGTTAAACACTTTGAGCAGTGCCTGACATAAAATGTGCTATATGTGTCTGCCAATTTTATTAGATATGATTACTTCCAGCATCTATTTGGCTTCCCAGATGGCACCAGTGTTAAAGAATCTGCCTGCCAATGCAGGAGACTTGGGTTGGATCCCTGAGTCGGGAAGATCCCCTGGAGAAGGAAATGGCCACCCACTCCAGTATTCTTGCCTAGGAAATCCCATGCACAGAGGAGCCTGGTGGGCTACAGTCCGTGGGGTCTCAAAAGAGTTGGACATGACTGAGCATGCACATATATACTAGCATCTATTTACTGCTTTTGATTCTGGCAGGCTTCAAAACACAGCAAACAATTTTAAATGCATATATATCCTGCAAAGTATTTGAAGAATTTTAATAAAAGTATTTCCCATTATTTCTAAAAAGTCTTTCTATTCCAAATATTCAATTTTGTAGATACAGACATAAGAGAACAGACATTAATAATTATTCTACTTTCACACATGACCTTCTTTGAGCAACTTTGCAATATTCCCAGTGAAAGAACTGAGTGTAATTGGGCCACCAGCTCTGTAGACTTCTGCTAAACTAGCTATCTGAAAGGTCATGTCTTGTTGAAAGTACCTTAGAACACCTGAGAAGTGATTTCCTGGTTTAGAATTAGAGAAATTAATTAGGACAAATGTTCTTATTAATTTGGAAATGAAATTGAGTTATTTGAAAATCTAAAACTAGACACACACCTTTGGGAAAACATCTATGAACTGGCTGAGTTCAGCCTCATGTGAAGCATATTTGAATAAAGTGTTTTAAGAAAGCAGATGTGAAGAATTAAACTGGGGATGGTGTGAAGTGTGAAGGGTCAAAGAGACTAAAAGTAATGGATGCTGCATGTCATATGGGAAGGAAATCCATATGGGAAGAAAATCCAAACAAACCAGCAAAAGCAGTGAAATGTTTGTTCCCTTTAGTTTTTGCAGACAATAGAGAAAAATATAAGCCACTGGTTGATAATTTCACAGTGTAACATTCCATGCAAATCATTAGAAGACTTCCAACTACGAGAAGGGATTATTCCCAAGCAGAGATAATGGCAAAGAAAATATAACTGCTTGAATTGTAAGACGCTCCTGGGGGCTCAGTGGTAAAGAATTTGCCTGTCAGTGCCGGAGATGGAGGTTTGATCCCTGGGATGGGAAGATTCCCTGGAAAAACAAATGGGAACCCACTCCAGCATTCTCATCTGGAAAATCCCATGGACAGAGGAGTCTGGTGGACTAGAGTCCACGGGAGCTCAAGAGTTAAACATGACTAAGTGACTAAACAACCACCACCACTTCAGAAAGGAAGGCCATATAAATTGCGGTTGGGATGGACAGTGAGCAAGCAGCAACTTCAGTCTGACATAAGGAAAGCAAAAAATTGTGCACTGGGGTTGGGCTAAGACAGAATTCTGAGCCTCTCTCTATCTTTCATTTTGCTTCAGTAGCTTCTGTCCTCAAGGCTTCAGGGAAGAGACAGCACGTATTTCTCAAGAACGGACGTGGTCCTGGTGAATGTTATTGCTTGCCCTGGTGATGATGGTGATGTTCTTTGGGGTGCTGACTGGGCAATGGTGGGAGGATCTGCAAATCCAAAGGTTATCTTCCTGCTTCTGTAGAACAAACTAGAGACCACTGGAGTGAGGGGGAAAGAAGTGGGCCCTGCAGATTCTTTCTTAAATTTCCCTTCCATCTGATTCAAAAGCTGATTTGAAAGTATCTAAGGTTCCTTGTACGTTTGTGTGCTTAATATATAGTTTAGTGAAGGCAAATTATTATTCTTGAACACATGTTTTGTTCTTGTTTTGAATGAAACAAAACACCATTTTGAAAAAGAAACTGCCAAGTTTTTTCTTTTGTCTTTTTCAACGCTACACTTACTTGTGGCAAACAGTAGGGGTCAGACAAAGAATAGCTGTATTTTTCCAGCCGAGTTCAAACTTCAGTCGTCATTGACTTAACTGGTGTAAAGATTCTAAACTCAGCCAAATCATGTGTGCTATGGATATTTAGACAAGAATTTTTTTTAAAGATGAAGTCACCTGACTTCATTTAACTAAAATCGATGAGAATATCACACAATTTTGAAAAATACAGTGGCCTGATCATTGTGAGAAAGCTCCACTAGACAAGAGCAAAAGCTATTCTTGCTTAGTTGTAAATGTAGCATTAAGTGGGAAATGTAACAGCAGAAATACTGGATTAGGGAGCTGGGAACACATGGTAGATGGGTCCCACAGGGTTCTTTTTTATCATTTAGCACAAAGAAGCTATGCTTGTTTCAGCAGTGGGATGAGAGGTGTTCCAAAGGACGATGTCTGGGAGCAGAGAGTGGGAACCACCAAGTGAACCACTGAGGCCAACTCAAAGATTGGGAGAGTATTTTTTAACTTTTTTTTTCCTGGAGTAGAGCCAATTAGGGGCTTCCCTGGTGGGTCAGCAGGTAAAAAAATCTGTCTGCAATGTGGAAGACCTAGGTCCAATCTCTGGGTCTGAAAAGCCCCTCAAGAAGGGAATGGAAACCCATTACCAGTATTCTTGCCTGGAAAATTCCATTGGCAAAGGAACCTGGTGGGTTACAGTCCATACAGTTGCAAAGAGTCAGACCTAACTGAGCACACACACACATAGCCTATTAGCAGTGTTGTGATAGTTTCAGGTGAGCAGCAAAAGGACTCAGTCATATATATACATGTACCTATTTTCCCCCAAACTCCCCTCCCAGCCAGGCTGCCACATAACACTGAGTGGAGTTCCCTGTGTTAGACAGTATGTCCTTGTCGGTTATCCATCTGAAATATAGCAACGTGTACATGTCAATCCCAAACTCCCTAACTATCCGTTCTCCCCATCCTTCCCTCCAGCAAACAAAAGTTTGTTCTCAAAGTCTGGGAATGAGTGGAGAATTAAAAAAAACAATGCTCTTGATGTCAATGGAAACACAGTAAAGATATTTAGCTTTTAAATTGTTATAATAGGTAAATTCCACATAATTTCACACACAGGACAAAACTAACTCAATGAGCACTTTATTAAAAGCAAAGTTTTCAAGATGGACAGAGCTGCAACATCAATAGAAAGTTTTTAAAAGATTTAAAAGATGATGGGTGAATATGAGAAGTCTTTTCTTTGTCAGTGTGCCCAAAAGTAGGAAAGGAAGGCTAACTGTACACTCGGGAATTGTTGGTCAGTCACTAAGCTGTGTCCGACTCTTTGACCCTGTGGACTGCAGCATGCCAGGATTCCGTCTTTCACCATCTCCCAGAGCTTGCTCAAATTCGTGTCCATTGAGTCCGTGATGTCATCCAACCATCTCATCCTCTGTCTTCCCCTTCTCCTTCTGCTCTCAATCTTTCCCAGCATTAGGGTGTTTTCCAGTGAATCAGCCCTTCGTATCAGGTGGCCAAAGTACTGGAGCTTCAGCTTCAGCATTGATTCTTCCAATGAATATTTCAGGGTTGTTTTCCTTTAGGACTGGTTTGATTTCCTTGCTGTCCAAGGGACTCTCAAGAGTCTTCTCTAGCACCACAATTCGAAAGCATCAGTTCTTCAGTGCTCAGCTATAGTTCATCACAGGTTTTTTTTTTTTCTCTAACCCTTTGAATGATTTTTTTAAACTATAATTTTGCAGTTAAACAAGGATTTAATTAGAATTACACTTCGAATTTGCAATGATTTCCTTTAAGGAAAGACTTTCCCCATCTTTGCCACATTTAATGTACTAAATGCCCCACGCACTTAAACTTTTTTTCCAAGTGTGCTGCATTTTTGCAATCTTTATAATTAAAGAACCTGGGTGCATTTCTTTGCTAAGGAAGCACATTTGCTTAGTGCATGATAAGTGCTGATCTAGAACACTGTAGATTTTTCTTCACAACTGATACAAGATATTTTTCCTCAATTTAGCATATTGATTTTATGGTTTCTATCTTAAAATCACAGGCCTGGGAAGCGCCTTGAGAAGCAACTACATTCAGTTCCCCTGACTCCACAGAGAACCAAAGAACTTGGCATGGAGAGATCCTATTATTGTCTTCAGAAGTCCTGTGTTTAATAATCCATAAGATTCTCAGAGAAGTTTTGTTGTATCCATGTTAAATTACCAACGGTGCATAAATTTTGAGTTTCAATCCTAAGTAACTGGAATAAATTACTTTTTCTAACAAAACAGACATCCACATAGGATCTGAAGAAGTGCTGTCTATGTGAAACAAACTGAAAATATTACTTTTCTGGGCCAGAGCAAGAGATTTTCAATCAAGTGCCCCCAACTCCATAAAGTCTGTGCGGCAGTAAGCTGGACAAAAATCACGTGATCTGAGATGCAACCCTCTTGGACTCGCATGAGTAATATTAACAATCGGATTGAAACTGACAGTACAATATAAACTATGACCTGGAGTCAGACACACTGGCAGAGTAATGGGTCAGGCAAACAGACAGCAATTTCAAGCTCATCTTAGCAAGTACTCTAAGTCTCGGCAGTCATACCTGGGCTCAGCCAAGCTCTCTCACCCACATACTCCTGTAAGTCATTTCCAGAACAAGACCTTCTTTTGTCTGCTTATTCTCTAGATGCTAGTTTGCCTGATATTTGACCTTGACACATCTGATGATTTCTGATAGTGGATAGTCAAATATTTATAGAACAGGCAGAAACTAGACTGAATTGCCCAGTGGTTCAGGGAAGGATGTCATTCATCTCTATTCCATCAAAGGTGGAGAATAAGATGGGATAAAGGATGGTGGCCTGTATAGTTAAAGCTATGGTCTTCCAGTACTCATGCATGGATGTGAGAGGTGGACCATAAAGAAGGCTGAGCACCGAAAAATTGCTTTTAAATTGTGGTGCTAGAAAAGACTCTTGAGAGTCCCTTGGACAGCAAGGAGATCAAACCAATCAACCCTGAATATTCAATGGAAAGACTGATGCTGAAGCTCCAGTATTTTGTCCACCTGATTAGAAGACCTGACTCATTGGAAAAGACCCTGATGCTAGGAAAGATTGAGGGCAGAAGGACAAGAGGGCAGCAGAGAATGAGATGAGTGGACAGCATCACCAACTCAATGGCCATGAACTTGGGCAAACTCCGGGAGATACTGAGGGACAGGGAGGCCTGGCATGCTGGAGTCCATAGGGTCACAAAGAGTTGGATATGGCTTAGAGACTGAACAACAAGAAGGATCATGGACAGCACATGGGGCAGTGGCCACAGAACATGCAGTAGACCAGTTGTGAAGGGTAACAAACTTACTGTCCTAAACCTTTGAGATGCTGGGTTGTTGCTGACCACTATATGATAACCCCTTCTGACCAATACAGTATTGACTCCCAATACGGAAGTGTTGCATTCTGCTTTTCTTACTTCCCACGATGTCATTAGTATTTTCTCCATTTTACAATATTTAAAAATAATCGTCTTTTTAAAAGTGAAGTTATAGAGGATAATAATCCCTCAGGGAGATGCATCATCATTTATTTAATTAATTTCTTATGGTCAATTGAGGCTTCCCAGGTGGCACAAATGATAAAGAATCTGCCTGAAATGCGGGATACCTGGATTTGGACCCTGGGTCAGAAAGAAAACCCTGGGACCCCTGGAGAAAGAAATGGCAACCCACTCCAGTATTCTTGCCTGGAGAATCCCACAGACAGGAGTCTGGAGGGCTACAGCCCATAGGGTCACAAAGAGTTGGACACAACTGAGCAATTAACACTTTCACTTATGGTCTATTATTTACACCTTTACATAGCTCCCCTGCTTTTATATAAATAATATTAAAAATATGTAGATCAATAGAATTTCTTCAGATTGATTTCCATGAGGGGGGTTTACTAATTTCTTTATTAAATGACAAATTAGTATATATTTCTTCATGGTCAAACCTTTACATGGACTGAATCAACTTAGAGCATGATAAAAAATAATTTTAAATCAGGACTGTAAGAAATACAGTTCATAAGACATAGTATAGAAGTACTTGCCCTCTCTATCAATTCTTCTGAATATCAGCTATGGAGATTAGAGTAGTTGGCATATATAATGTCCCTTCAACTCAAGTGTTTTATTTATTTGGAGCTGAAAGTCCATCAAGACACACGCAAGCATCATGTTGGTTACCCCAGAAGCCACCCTACAGGAGATTTTCAGGCTCCCTGCTGAACATCGATGTGAATAAACTCTGCACAATCTGCTTCTTGAGAGTTCAAAGCCAACTTTATGTCAAGATAAAATACCCTTTCCAGTTTTCTTTGATATTCTACCTGCTGAAATAATTTCTTAGTATTAATTATCAAATTAAAAAGGAAGCAACATTTGGTTTTGAACTATTCGATCATGCTGACATTCATCTCTAAGGAACTGAGGACCTGGTCTCTTTACTCCAGAGATTTCTCATCCACTGTCAAAATGCCACTTCTTCAAAAACAAGATCTTAAATGTGGATTTATGGGGGAATGTTTCGGTGTGGCAACTGAACATTAAAAGCAGTTTCATCAGATATATAAGAAAATGATATTTCGGCTAGAAAATCATTGGTACCCTAGGAAAATAAGGTAGCTGATGAGAAAATGTAGAATATCAATATCATTTGAGTAGTAATCTTATCTGCCTCTTTCTCTGCTATGTCCCACTGCCTAGCACTTCCTAAGTGCTCAAACAAAATATGTTAAGTGAGTCAATAATTGAGTGAATGAAAGAAATCCTAAACCTGTATTTTCAGGACGTAATGGCTAGTGCCTTCCTACACTAAAACAACTTTATCTGATGTTTAATAATAACTTTGATAAATGAGAGTCCCAAATTATCTGTGAGCTGGTCTTCTTAGAAGTTTCTAAATAATTATATGGGGTGCTTGGTCGTGTCTGACTCTTTGTGGCTCCATGTATGGTAGTCCACCAGACTCCTCTGCCTATGGAATTTTCCAGGCAAGAATACTGGGATGGTGTGCCATTTTCTTCTCCAGGGAATCTTCCTGACCCAGGGATTGAACCTGTAGTCCTTAAGTCTCCTGCATTGGCAGGTGGATTTTTTTTTACCACTCATGCCACCTGGGAAGCCCAATTATGTGGGGGATATTATGCAAATTCAAAGTCACTAATTCTTCAAATATAAATATCAAATTTCTGTAAAAAGAGATAGCATTCTTCAAGATTAATAATTATAAAATAGGGGCATTTTTAAAGGCTTTGTACTGATTCTGAAGCTCAGGAGATTAAAGAACTTGGTAATTATCTACTAATGCCTCCTAGTGCCTGATAAATTCTAACAGAATAATTAACAATATGCTCTTATATACTTAAGGAAAAGACATGATGGACAAGAAATTTCCAGGCAATTATTCTTCTCTGGTACTAGGCAGATAAAGGAACCATTTAATCATGTAAGAAAAGTACCCGTTTACTGAAAAAGGGCTGCTAGAGACTTTTATCAAGACTCTCAAAATATAAGAAGATACTTTAAATAGAGAAAGACAAACAACTGACATCCCACACAATTGACATGTCTTTAGAGATGACAAAGCAAAGAGATTTCTGGCCACTTATTATATAAAAGTGTGGAAATACAGAAGTTTCTACTTAAAAATTTCCCTTTTTGCATGCTTATTTTCTTCAACTTGCTAAATTCACATTTATATCATATCCATACATTCTCAGCTTAAACTACAACCATACTTTCAACCTCACCTGTTTCCAGGTTAGAGAGACGACTCCACATCCCTTTCAATGCTTCTTTTGATGTTCACATTTGATGAAGAGTATGGTCTGTGCTGAGCCGGAATGGCTTGACGTACACACTTGACAGTTACATTCCACTGGTAGGTGGAAGGGGTGGAGTTTCAGACTCCAGTGTCAGCCAGGCCTGGGCTGGAATCCTGGCCCAGACAACCCTGAGTGCCCTTGAACAACTTATTCCAACTCTGGTCTATAAATGTAGGTAACCATAGCACCAATATTAAAGAGCTGTGATGGAGAAGAAATGAGGTCATGGTGGAGGTACCAACAGCTCATGCCTCACAGGACGGTAAGCATTTTCAACGTATTATCCCACTTCATCCTCACAACGGCCCTAGAAAATCAGAACTACTGTCACCCCTACTCTCAGAAGTGGAAACTGAGGCAAAATGATTGACAGACATAATGAGAACCTCATACGCATTATTACTTTTGTTGGTATGCATGGAGGACTTTTATGTATTACTTGACTAAAAACATACTAACGATCAACCAGGGTTACACTGAAACTTAAACTAGGTTGAAGACTTTACATGAGTTTCTTAATTAATTCTCACATCATTCTTCGGCAGTACCACAGTAACCTGCATTTTGCAAATGAGCAAACTGAAGTTTGAAGAGGTTAAGTTGCACATCTGAGGTATGAGAGGTAGAAAGCAAAAGAAGGGCCAAGATGAAAATCAAAGATGCAGAGGTAACCTGTGCTAGGGACGTCTCCGGTGGTCCAGTGGTTAAGAATCTGCCTGGTGGTGCAGGGGTCATGGGTTCTATCCCTGGTTGGGGAACTAAGATCCCACATGCTGTGGAGCAACTAAGTCTGGATTTGAAAACTGTTGAGCTGGAGCCCCACAACTAGAGGGTCTGTGCCCCAATGAAAAATCCTGCAAGATGCAGCAAAGATCCCATGTGCAGCAACTAAGACCTGAGGCTGCCAAATAAATAAATAAGCAAACTTTAAAAAAAGGAAAGCAACCTGTGCTACTCTACACTAACTCAAGCTTATTATCTAATATCCAGATAGTAAGCAAAGGGAGGTGTTAAATAAGCAAAAGGAAGTGGATTCAACAAAGAGGTAGATTGTGGAATAAAAAGAAAAAGAGCATCCAGAGTGACTGTAATTCAATTCAGCATGTACACATTAATCTAATAATTCTATGTCAAGCACTTGGGGCATAGAAAGTAATATGATATTTAATTGACTCTAACATGCTACCATTTGTGATGTGTATTATTTTATTTTCAATTAAGGAAAAGAGTGCTGAGAATAGTGGGAGACCCTGCTTAAAGTTGAGACAAATGTTATAAACTTGGTATAAGAGTAAAGAAGAAATAAGCTTGACAAAAAAGCGCAGGGGAAGTTACATGTCTCAATCTTACCACTGGGCAAGGGGAGAAAATAAATCTCACTTGAAAAGGTAAGCTTGGTCTTCACTCATCTATGTGGTTTGAATATACACTATAGGCTTAATCTAAAGTATTTTGGGGCTTCCCTGGTGCCCCAAAAGAATCTGCCTGATAGAATCTGCCTGTAAAGAATCTGCCTGAATGAAATGCAAGAGACCTGGGTTCAATCCCTGGGTCAGGAAGTTCCCCTGGAGGAGGAAATTGCTACCCACTCCAGCATTCTTGCCTGGGAAATCCCATGGACAGAAGAGCCTGGCGGGCTCCAGTCCATGGGGTCGTAAAGAGTCGGACACGACTAACACACAAACACACACAAAGTAGTTCCAGATTGGTAATATCTGACAGAAGCAGACTCAAATACTCTCTACAAGAACACACTGCCACTCAATCCTAAGATGATTTGAATCGCCATTTATTATAAAATGCATTCTGAGTGCAGAGTTTTTGAAATGTGGGGAAAAACTCAGAAAAGATGAAAGAGGATATGACATGTACTTCCTGCCTTTAAACAGCTTAGAAACATCTGATCTCATTATGATTAACAAGATAAAACACAAACAACAGCAGAAGTTATTAAATCAGAGTGCAGAATAAGCGTTACAGATGTGCAGCAAAATGAGAATTCAAAATTGACAAACATCTGGCAGAG
>SJYT01080951.1:100432-127837 GCA_006410635.1 Cephalophus harveyi | reverse complement strand
AGGATGAGATGGCTGGATGGCATCACGGACTCGATGGACGTGAGTCTGAGTGAACTCCGGGAGATGATGGACAGGGAGGCCTGGCGTGCTGCGATTCATGGGGTCGCAAAGAGTCGGACACGACTGAGCGACTGAACTGAACTGAGCTCCATGTATCATATCCACATATCATAGACACAGAGACAGACAAATACAAATACATACCTATGAAAGTCATATTCCCCAAATTTATGCTTTGTGCTTTCTTTTAGGGTTTTCTTATCAATATAATTAAAAAAAATAAAACCCTCCTCCTGTTTATATTACAGAAAAAACCTATTTGATGATTCAGAAATTTTACCCTGTTCCTTTTTTGGTTCTTATAATTATGTAAGGCACTGATTGGGCCAGTTACCACATGGAATATGAATATGGATAAGATGAAATTCTTTACTTCAGTGAGATTAAAAGTCATTTTCTTTCTTCACCCAATCCTTCCCAACCAGCACTTTCACTAGACAATTTCAGTAGGAAAAAAAGGTACTTATTTTAGAACTTGGGGAGGCAAGCTGGAGCCTGGGCAGATTTTCCACTTGTTGGAACTGTTCTGACCTTGCCTAAATGTACAACACTCTTTTTCATCTGGTTGCCTTTATAATGCAAAGGGCAGAGCCAAATGACTCAGAGCACAATCAGTGGGTCCAGAGTATTGAAACACTCCTCTCAATGACAAGGCCAAGTTACTTTCTTGTTCTTGAAACACTTGAAAAATGAGAAAGAACAGCAGGCTTTTAAGAGAAAACTGAGAGAGCTGGTTCCCAGTGCTTTCATGACCAAAAGAGGGTGTTAAAATGCATAGAAATGTTAAATCTCTACTAAAAAATATCAATGAATGACACATCTAGTTGCAGCTCATTCAACCTTGGTCTAAAAATCGTTTGCAATCTTAAAAAAGAATGGTTCTGAAATATAAAAAGTATTTCAGTTTTACCTCCTGAGTGTTAATGCATTTGAAAAATCAGAGGGGAAGCTGTCAAAGGGAAGTAGAATATCTGTACCACCACCTACACTCTGTCAAACAAAAATTATAATGTAGTTGTACAGAAGTATGTTCTAACGGAACACTCATTTTGTTAAAACGTGTGTGTGACCCTGTAGGTTTAAAAAGTGCCAGGTCTGACCATAAGATAAAATTATAATACCACTAGTTGGTATTCATATAGCATTTTTCTACCAAAGACCCTAAAATGATTTACATGTATAATTCAATCTTCTGTTGGTGTTATTTGGAACCTTAGCCAGTATGCTTTTAATACATCAAGCAACCTGGAAAATGATCAAGCCCCACTGTAGATGAAGTTTTTAGGGATTTAATTTCTTGGTGCAAACCTGGGAAATATGAGAGTAATGATCCCTAAACCAAGGCAACTCTTGCACCTAGGCAACATCTCCATAGACTGTTGCTACATGTGGTATGAAGGACACCATTCAAAGCCCCCACAATGTTACACTGCATTTAATATGCTGCCAAGTAACAAATTTCAAGGCGTAACTTTAACTCAATCATTTCTTTGAAAGGTTCAGTGTCTCTACTCAGAAATGATAGAGGATTTACTCAAAAAATGAAAATCTGATGAAGAGGTTACTTGAGAATTTCTAGTGTTGCAGCAACATTTTATACAATTTTTTTTTCCATTTAAAGCACTTATATTTCACATCAAGATTGCTATTTAAGGTTAAGATACTACATTAAAGAACTGTTGTGTCCTTATGATATGAGGATTGATGCAAGATAAAGCACTTCGTTGCCATGGGAATCAGTAAATAGTCTTGATCTGGGATACTAGTTCCCATTGCCAAGACATGGGTGGAAGAAGGTGGTTCCCACAGACTCTGTTTTCTCTAGACTAAAAATACTGTATGATTTCTATTAAAGGACAATTAAAAAAATTTCCTGATGGTTTTGCCTAAAGGAAACATACCCTATCATTTTCAGAACAATTAATCAGTGAGCTTGAGGCAGTATTTTGAGATTATATTTGTATGTAATATTAATTATGCCCACACTAGGTTGTACCAAAGATGCTATTGCAACTGCAGATTTTTTTAGTGTTTTTTCATGTGGTTTTAGAGAAGAAATAGTTTATGGAGATATAAACTTAAAAGAAAATTATTCCTTTTAAGTTTGATAATATAAAGCTTAGCACATTGAAGTGAAACCTTTAAAAAAGTGTTGGTTTGCAAAATACTGTTCCAAATTGTTGTGATGAACATGAATTCTATTAATATTGCTTTTATGGCCTCTAGTCAAAAAAGCCAAAGCCTTGCATTTTTCCCCTTAAGCTTATTATTAAATAATATGTCAACACAAATTTAATTAACCTGTGTGTGTGTATATATATATGAGGTTATAGAACTTGCAAAGTGATTTTACCACCAACCATTTTGCCTGATGTAGTCACCATTTTCTTAGATAGGCAGAGCTGGTAATTAGCTACTAGTCTCTTTTTGCATGGTAAGATTCAGGATTAAAAAGATAAAAATGTTTGCCTAAAGCTACGTGGAAAATAAGAGTAAGTTTGAGCACCAGATCCCAAAATGAAAACTACTCTCCCTATTCTAATGTAATATTATGAAAACAACAACATCAGCATCTCATTCAGTCATTTCCTATGAGCTCTATCATTATATCATCAAGACATGAATTTGATTCTGTGACAATAACACTAAAGTATTATCTGAATATTGAAAATTTGGTTGAACTAAATAGCAGTGAATTATAATTATCCATTGGCTGGGGCTAGGAATTCTACACATTGTCCTATAAATTAGGGTATTTATTTTAAGAAAATTTGACACACATTGAAAGAAATCACTGCAGATGGTGACTGCAGTCATGAAATTAAAAGACATTTGATCTTTGGAAGTAAAGTTATGACCAACCTAGACAGCATATTAAAAAGCAGAGATATTACTTTGCCAACAAAGATTTGTCCAGTCAAAGCTATGGTTTTTCCAGTAGTCATGTATGGATGTGAGAGTTGGACTATAAGAAAGCTGAGCGCCAAAGCATTAATGCTTTTGAACTGTGGTGTTGGAAAAGCCTCTTGAGAGTCTCTTGGACTGCAAGGAGATCCAACCAGTCCATCCTAAAGGAAATCACTCCTGTATATTCATTGGAAGGGCTGAAGCTGAAACTCCAATACTTTGGCCACCTGATGTGAAGAACTGATTATTTGAAAAGACCCTGATGCTGGGAAAGATTGAAGGCAGTGGGAGAAGGGAATGACAGAGGATGAGATGGTTGGATGGCATCACCGACTCAATGGACGTGAGTTTGAATAAACTCTGGGAGTTGGTGATGGACAGGAAGGCCTGGCGTGCTGCAGTTCATGGGGTTGCAAAGAGTCAGACACGACTAAGTGATTGAACTGAACTGAACTGAAAGTAACTAATTTTCAGTTTTGTTATAAACTCTGCCCAAATCAAATTTTATTTTCCTACTCAGAAGGTGAGTTTCCTTTCCCTTCTTTTTTTTTTTTTTTTTAAATCCCAGTGACCTCTGTGTCTTGTCAGCCTTAGTAAGTTTATCATTGTACAACTTAACCTATTTGGGGGTATTACTTTGATGGATGTCAAGCTAGCACAGCCAGGTTTAAAATATTATTGTTATTATTCCTCATGCTGTCTTCCTTTAAGGTATGTGCTTTATATAGAGTATTTATTGGGCTATTTCCAGTTTTAAATGAGTGTAATTCATCAAGGGATCAACACAAGCTAAAGAACTAAAGGGTATGCATATTGATGGACTCTGGTTCAGGAGTTTTAAAGTACGTGCTTTCCTCTACTCAAACATCACTCTTTCATGCAGGCTCGCCCCTCTCTGAACATCATTTATAAAAGCTGTCACTCGACTCGATACGGGACTCATTTTTCTCACCCGCTCCACCGGAGAGGCATCTGCTGGTTCCTGATACCCAGGTCCCTGGAGTTAAATGCTTCGTGTCTCTACTGTCTTCCTTATTATCTTACCCTTTACTTCTATGAACCACCCCCATAACTTTCCACAATCTTAATTCTCTCTTTAAATAATAGAGTTAGTTTCTTATGTTTGCAATCAGAGAATCCTGCTTGCTGTAGAAGAGCAAAAAGTAAGTATTTTAATTAGTGCTTCCTTTCTATTTGAGCAATACTGTAAAATAACCCACTATTTTTGTCACTGAGCAATATTTATTATAGCAATATTATAGTTTTCTTAAATTACTAACATTCATTTACTGAGATACTGTGCCTTTTGCTTGAATCTCACAATGTTTTTCATAACCCATTTTAGGAGGAGGGAGCCCCAGTGAAATGTACCTGTTTATCAAAGCTCCCCACAATCTTGATTATTTGGAGCTATGGGTTTCAAACTGAATCATCTGGATTTGAGATTCACTCATTTGGGTAGCACACCACTTGACCAGGCTCATTTAGAAGGCAGAGAAACTGAAGTTCTGGTTGCCTAGATAAATCTCTAGGTCAAGGACAAAAATTGTTTCTCTTTTCTCCAGCCTAGGAATCTGTTTGCTCTGCTAATTGAACTACTCCAGTCAGATCAATACCATTCCTTATCTGCAGTGAGACAGGTAAGAAATTCATTCCCAGGTGGTGGATGAGCTGCTTTTCCCTTCTGCATGCCGGCCTACTGATGTAAGTCTTAGCATAACAGACGCTACTGGCAAAAAGGTAAGTGTACTAAAATGAGAGCCATGTCCTTGCTGAGTTCCTTTACTCCTGATAGAGCATTAGTATTTCCCCCTCAAAGATCACCATTGTTGCTGCTGCTGCTGCTGCTGCTAAGTCGCTTCAGTCATGTCCGACTCTGTGTGACCCCATAGATGGCAGCCCACCAGGCTCCCTTGTCCCTGGGATTTTCCAGGCAAGAACACTGGAGTGGGTTGCCATTTCCTTCTCTAATGCATGAAAGTGAAAAGTGAAAGTGAAGTCACTCAGTCGCGTCCGACTCTTAGCGACCCCATGGACTGCAGCCCACAAGGCTCCTCCACCCATGGGATTTTCCAGGCAAGAGTACTGGAGTGGGTTGCCATTGCCTTCACCAATTCAGTTCCTAGGAAGCCTATATTTAGTTCAGGGCTCAAAATAAACACAAGCATCATCATATCCACTCTTTATCCCTTCTCCTCCTTAACATCTTTAAAGGAGGAATGATGAGAACTTATGAGAAAATAAGTTGAAAACTTCCTATTTTTCCATTAAATCCAGTCCTCCTGTGTCCTTATGTCAGTCATGATCACAATCATTTGCACAGTGATCCAGGTTGGGAACCAAGCTTTCTAACTGGTTACTGTGCCTCCTATCTGGAGTTCTTACCCTTCTACGTTGTATCCAGTATGATCTTTGCTTATTTGCAATGAACGGTTATGTTGCTTCCATGTCTTGACTATTGTAAATTGCGCGGCAATGAACATTGGGGTACATGTATCTTTTCTAATTGGAGTGTTCATCTTTTCTAGATAAATGCCCAGGAGTGGAATTGCTGAATCATACAGCAACTCTATATTTAGTTTTTTAAGGAACTTCCATATGGCTCTCTTACAGTGGTTGTATCAATTTACATTCCCACAAACAGCATAGGAGGGTTCCCTTTTCTCCACACATTATCCAGCATTTGTTATTTGTAGACTTTTAAATGATGGCCATTCTGACTGGTGTGAGGTGGTATATCATTGTAGTTTTGATTCACATTTCTCTAACAATTAGCGATACTGAGCATCTTTTCATGTACCTGTTGGCCACCTGCATGTCTTTTTTGGAGAAATGTCTGTTTAGGTCTTCTGCCCATTTTTAAATATTTTTTTGATATCAAGCTATTAAGTTGATTATATATTTTGGAAGTTAAGCCCTTGTTGGTCACATTATTTGCAAATATTTTCTCTAGTCCATAGGTTATTTTTCAATTTTGGTTGTGGTTTCCTTTGCTGTGCAAAAGCTTTTAAGTTTAGGTCCCATTTGTTTATTTTTGTTTTTGTTTCCATTACTCTAGGAGACAGATCCAAAAAGATATTGCTATGAAATATGTCAAAAAGTGTTCTGCCCATGTTTTCCCCTGGGAGTTGTACAGAATCTGGCCTTACATTTAGGTCTTTAATACATTTTGAGTTTATTTTTGTGTATGGTATTTGAGAATGTTCTAACTTCATTCTTTTACATGTGGCTGTCCAATTTTCCCAGCACCACTTATTGAAGACTGTTTTTTCTCCTTTGTACAATGTGATCTTTACCAAGTCTGGATCTGATTTTATCACTCTTCTGATTTAAGTCTTACTGTGGCTTCCAAGAGCTTTGTGGTTACTCTCAACTTCCCCAGCTTGCTATACAAGTTCCTTCCTGATTTGGCATCTGCTGTCTCTTTCAGCTTATCTTCTAGCACTGTCTCATAAGCACCTTTTGCTTTGGTCAAATTAAACTACTTGCCTCTGTCCTCAAGGATTTCATAGATGTCATTCTCTCTACTTCAAAACATTCTTACTATTTTTTATCTATCCATTACATTTTTGTTCTTCAAGACCAAGTTTTGAAAAGGAACCCTTCTGATCTTTTAACAATAAAGGTGTGTTTTCCTCTGTGTTTTCAAATCATCCTCAGCAAATATTTTAGCACCTGTCACATAAGATTACATTGTTGGGGACTTTCCTGGTGGTTCAGTGGTTAAGACTCTGCAGTTCCAATGCAGGGGTCATGGGTTCAATCCCTGGTCAGGGAACTAAGATTCTTCATGCAACATGGCACGGCCAAAATTAATAAATAAATAAAGATTACATTGCTGATTTACAGCTCTGGGTCTTCCACTGGATGTGAAACTCTAGGAGGGAAAAAGAGTGTGTTACTTTGTCTTTATATGCCCCAGTACCTAGTTGTGTGCACAGAATATAGAAAGCAATTAAATTTGCTTTGGGAATTAAAGGGGGAATTTGAAAGAGTTAATAAACCAAGTAGATAGATGATGTAGAGAAACGTTAAGTCAGCCAAGAAGGCAGACTTGCAAAGTACACTTTACCACAAACAATTCCTCCTGGCTAGTTATCTCCTTTTGCAATCTCCAATCTTTCCATCTTGCTGAAACCACACTTTTTTCAAGCCCAGCCTGCTCACTCTCCCTAGGACTCTAGGTGAGGCTCATTTCCCTCTGTAATAAGCATCTAGTATTGGGTATCATATACTCTTGCTTAACCAAGCTATTTCACTTCCCTGAATCAATTAACTCCACATTTTCATCTCTTCTAATATGTTTGTTTTTCTATTAAATAGAAATAGAAGTAAATTCCCATTAGTATTTCTGGACCTAAACATGCAACTTATCAACCACTTTTACTTGAGCTCTGGGTTGGCTGCACAGCATATGGAAGACAGAATGATAGCTATAGATCCAGAGGCTAAAGTATGAACATCAATCTTCTCACTTTCTATCTATGTCATGCAGGGTAGGGTATTGTTATCTTTCTCTTTAAGCCTTGGGCTCTTTTCAACAAAGCTAGGGATTATAATATCTTCCATAAGCAGCTCTGAAGGATGAGATCTGAAGCATGAGATCCCTACCTAACACATAGTAGTTTCTCTGTAGATTGATAGTAATTATGTATGTTAATACAAAGAATCTTTCCACTGGTATCAGATACACTGACTTCACTTGGTTTCACACTCCTAGGTCATTCAGTATTTTAAATCAAATTAAAAAAATCATTAGCACTGTACATGGGAAAACAGACTGGTTGGGGAAGGAGTATGCCAAGGCTGTATATTGTCACTCTGCTTATTTAAGTTATGTGCAGAGTACATCATGTGAAATGCCAGGCTGGATGAAGCACAAGATGAAATCAGGTTTGCTGGGAGAAATATCAATAACCTCAGATATGCAGATGACACCACACTTATGGCAGAAAGTGAAGAAGAACTAAAGAACCTCTTGATGAAAGTGAAAGAGGAGAGTGAAAAAGTTGGCTTAAAGCTCAACATTCAGAAAACTAAGATGATGGCATCCGGTCCCATCTCTTCATGGGAAATGGGGAAATAATGGAAACAGTGGCAGACTTCATTTTCTTGGGCTCCAAAATCACTGCAGATGGTGACTGCACCCATGAAATTAAAAGACGGTTACTCCTTGGAAGAAAAGCTATGACCAACATAGACAGAGACATTACTTTGCCAACAAAGGTCTGTCTAGTCAAAGCTCTGGTTTTTCCAGTGGTAGTATATGGATGTGAAAGTTGGACTATAAAGAAAGCTGAGTGCCAAAGAACTGATGCTTTTGAAACGTGGTGGTGGAGAAGACACTTGAGAGTCTCTTGGACTGCAAGGAGATCCAACCAGTCCATCCTAAAGGAGACCAGTCCTGGGTGTTCATTGGAAGGACTGATGCTGAAGCTGAAACTCAAATACTTTGGCCACCTGAATTGAAGAAGTGACTCATTTGAAAAGACCCTGATGCTGGGAAAGATTGAAAGTGGGAAGAGAAGGGAATGGCAGAGGATGGACAAGGAATGGCAGAGATAGTTGGATGGCATCACCGACTCGAAGGACATGAGTGTGAGTAAGCTCTGGGAGTTGGTGATGGACAGGGAAGCCTGGCATGCTACAGTCCATGGGGTCGCAAAGTGTCAGACATGACCAAGTGACTGAACTGAACTGAACTGAAAAGAGCATGTGAGACAGAAGGTTCTGAGTTCTAAACAAGAGAAAAAATTTTATTTCAGTTACAGTGACATTACATACATTGATGTGTGAATGTTGAGGTCACTTTCTTTCTTGATTGGAAAGGTTTTTATTATGATCCTTCAAATATAGATGTGGATGTAAATATGAAAGAAAGCAAAAAAATCCTTACTTGTTTTCCTATATTGTCCTTCCTTTTGCCCATTTACTGCATCCTTTCTTGCTATTATTTCCATGGTTCTTGCCATTATTTCTTCTGCTTGAGTACTCAGTGTTCTTATTTTTGCTCATATCTAGCCCACTTCATTATTTAGAGGGCTTTATTGAATTCACATCTCTGGCTTAATATATTTAATCTCCCATGGTTTTCTTAAAGACTACTTGTGCAAACCTTTTCCTCTTGTGCTCATGGTTTTCCATTTGCCTCTTTAGATCTAGTCTGTCCCTTTCTGTATCCTGGTCAGTGGCCTGGGAGATCAATCTTGAGAACAGAATCACCTGGATTTTCTTGCCCTCTGGCTTTCAGATGGGCTTGGTCAATGAGAGGCATTGGAGACATATGGAAGCCTGGTAGAGGAGGTAGACTGATGTACCATGTTCCTTCTGCCATACCAGCTCACTCCCTGACTGGCCAGAGTCCTGGCAGGGGCTGCCCTTCTTCTGGCCACACCTCCTGTTGGGCAGACACACATACACAGCTTCATCTCTATGAGGCTTCATTAACACTCAATTCTTCTTCGCCTTGTTATTTTATATGTGGGCATCAAAGAGCCTTCTTGATATTAGAGTTCCTGGGTACCTCATATATTCTTTTTGGTCCCTGAAGCCTGTCCCAACATCTATAAAAAGTCCCTTCATAAAATCCTTTTCAGTTACATCCTTCCTGCTGGGATCTGCCTGATTCAGTTTCAGCATATCCTCCGTGCCAGGAAAAAGATATTTGCTTGCCGGAATTTGGCTCTGAAGGCTCACAATGGGTAAGGAGATGAGATTATTTGTTAAGTGATGAGATTGAGGTCTATAGGAGTTAAATTATTGAGCAATACTTGCCCAAGATCACATGGCTGGTCAATGCATAGTCAGTTCTTTCAAATATTTATCAAAACCTAGAATTAGTCAGACAGTCTGAAGGCTCACAATGGGTAAGGAGATGAGATTATTTGTTAAGTGATGAGATTGAGGTCTATAGGAGTTAAATTATTGAGCAATACTTGCCCAAGATCACATGGCTGGTCAATGCATAGTCAGTTCTTTCAAATATTTATCAAAATCTAGAATTAGTCAGACAGTGGAGATAAAGATAAAACATAGCCCCTACCCTTAATGACATGCATTTTAGTATAGGAGAGAGATGGATAACCCAATATTTAAAATATAGCAAAGCTAAATGCCCCGTACTAAGATAATTGGAGTAGGAAAACCCAATTTAATCTAGGCTTTGCAGATGAAACCAAAAGATGAGGTAGGGGATAAAAGATGGTTATTTGAGTACAATGTAAAGCAAGCCATCAGTTTGTGTTTTCTCACCTTTTTTCTTACTGCAGCTCTAGTGATTAGAGTCTATTCCAAGGCTCATTTATTTTCTTCTGGACCGTGGTAAGGCCTACGGTAAAGTAGTATATAATCCATACTTTCTGTCCTTTAATCATTCTGTATATTATGGTCTGCATAATTTTTCAAAATGCAAATCTGGGATAATTCTCTGCTTAAAAGTAGGTAATAATTCTCAGTTTTCTGAGAGTTAGGATAAAGAAAAGGTATGATAAATAAATGCTTACATTGACTTGTTTCTGTTCAGTCTGCTTTTGTTCTGTTTAGTTTCTATTGTTTAGTCACTAAGTGGTGTCTGACTTTTTGCAACCCCATGTACTGTAGCATGCCAGGCTTCCCTGTCCTTCACTGTCTCCTGAAGTTTGCTCAAACTCATGTTTGTTGAGTCGGCGATGCCATCCAACCATCTCATCCTCTGTTGCTCCCTTCTCCTCCTGCCCTCAATCTTTCCCAGGATTGGCGTGTTTTCTGATGAGTCTTTTCTAATGAGTTTCTGTTCCCGTCACCAACTTCATCTTTGGCTACCCGCTTCTCTCTTTTTGTTTTAATCTATACAACCTTCTTTTAGTTCCTTGAAAATTTTATTCTTCTCCCATCACAAGACATACCAAGCTCCTCTGAACTTCCTATTATTTATCTGGGAATTTCTCTTCAAACTTCAAACCTTAGGTAGAAAATCATTTCCTTCAGGAAGATACCCCAGGAAATTTCCTGGCCATGTCAGGCCCCCATTTTATGCTTTCCTGACATGCTATAGCTACTCTTGGCATCATTGATCCCAATTCTAATGAAATTAAAAGTGTTTATTTTATATTTTTACATCTTGTGAACTAGTATGATTTCCATTTCTTAACCAGCTTATCTCTATCTTTAGATTCAAAGTCATACTGATGGTAAAAGCTCAGTAAGTAAGTTTTGAATGACTATATGAATGATTATGAAGAAAGAGTGAATTCTGAGAAAGTATTGTACATTAGAGAAATATGCATGTAATTTGGAGTGATGAAACATGTGGCTGGAGCCTCATTTACAAAAGCCAAATCCTGAAGGGTCTTAAATGCATAATAAATTTGGATTTACTGTTATGTGTGATAAGCAGCCTTTTTTATTTTTTAACTTGGACTTTTTCAGGTTTGTTGACTGGCTGAAGAATGATTGTTGTAGAGAGAAGCTGGAGTCAAAGAGACTAATTAAGGGGCAAATGCATTTATCTGGCAGAGAAAAATTAAGGGCATATACTGAAGTATTTCTCAAGTTTGCTGCAAATCTTAATGACCTGGATAGCTAATAAATCCCACAGAGGCCCAGGCTCCTTGAAGTGGGACAGAGCATGATCCTTTGTATTTTTACCAATACAAATTTCCCCAGGGATTTCTAATACACATACATTTCCCTGCTCCTGCTGATCAGTTTACTATAGCTTTTCCTTGTAGGAATGGGGAAAGGGGGCCAAGAAGGTGCTTCATTTCTCTCCTCTTTTGTGCTTCTTCTAAGTCCAAAGTCAGTGTTTCTTCCCTCTTGCTCCTAGTCAGATTCAGACTTCTAAGCTTCAGAATCCTCATATGTAAAATGAAGGTTCTAGACACATTCTCACTCCCTTTTAAGAATCTATAAAATGAAACAGCACATGAGAAGGTCTTTTTGATATACTGCCAGGATGCTTATTGAAGAAAGTTGCTAAATTAAATTAGAATATACTAATGATCAAAATAAAAAAATTTGCAACTATTTTTTAACTATATAAAAAGCTATATAAATCAACTTTATTTCAATTTAAAAAATAAAAGATGCTGTAAAATTGGTAAAAAAAAAATAATAATAACCATATGTTGTTTGCAAGAAAGAAATAAAAATAAGATCCCCTGGAGGGGGACATGGCAACTCCCTCCAGTATTCTTGCCTGAAGAATCCCAGAGGAGCCTGGTGGGCTACAAGGCATAGGGTCACAAAGAGTCAGACATGACTGAAGCGACTTAGCATGCATTCACACGTGCACACACACACACACACACACACACACAGAGACCAAAAAAAAACCAAACACCTCTTTGAAGGTTTTTAGTGATGTGTTCATGGGCTTCCCAGATGGCTCAGTGGTAAAGAATCTGCCTATCAGGCAGGAGATGTGGTTCTGTCCCTGGGTTGGAAAGATTCCCTGGAGAAGGAAATGGCAACCCCACCCAGTCTTTTTCTTGCCTGGGAAATCCTATGGACAGAGGAGCCTGGAGGGCTACAGTCCACGGGGTTGCAAAGAGACAGGCATGACTTAGAGACTGAACAACAGTAGCATGCTTAATCCCAGATGAGTTAATAAGATGGCAGCCCCACTTTGTAAAAAATACTAGGACTGCATTACCAAGCACACTTTTCAACTGATACTCATATATCTGAGAACCACTGAAGAAAAGAGAAAGCAGGGAGATGAAGTCTTGATAAAGTTGAATGATTAGAGACTGGGGATGGGTGCAAGTGAGGAATTAACTTTCATGTCATATTAACTTTCATGTTAATATTAACATTAACATTCATATTAACTTTCATGTCATTGGCCCTGATGGCCATTTCTGTCATTGGCTAAGAGGAGAGATTTTTGGCTCTGTATCTTTATTATTGGAATGAAAGTCCACTGTACTCATCTCATTTTATTCGTGTCTGTCACCTGCAAAGTCTATCCCAGTTGATTAGTGAAAAGTTGGGGTTAGAATAGCTCCCTATCTGACAGAAGAGATAATGTTAGAACTTAGAAATTTCTAGTCCATGATAAAGTCTCATAAATCACAGGTGATAATTTATATGCATCTTATACTATATATATATATTTATATATATTTCCCTCTATGTATGTTGTTGCTCCACTGTCAGCTTAATTTAACCATGAAAGAAAGCATGCTAAACTCACTGTGGTGATTTTTTATTTTGATAGTCTAAATATTTGCCCATTTGTTGCCAAATCTTTCATGATTCAAGAAGTTTAGTATTACCACCCAAACTCTGGATAGTATTAAATGTTTGTTCCTCATCTGATTTTAAAGAGGTACCACATACACACTAGCATAGTATTAATATTCACTGATTTTTAATGGTACTATTGAAATTTTAAAAAATGTGTTACAGAGTTAATACTAACTTGACATGTTTTTTAATGCCTGGAGAATGGTAGCATTCTCTGCAATGTGTATTTTAATATTAAGTGTAAGGGACTTCCCTGGTGGTTCAGTTTTTAAAACTCTGGGCTTCCAGTGTAGGGACCATGGATTTGGTCCCTGGTCAGGGAACTATCCCACATGCCATGTGACACAGCCAAATATGTGTGTGTGTGTGTGTGTGTGTGTGTGTGTGTGTATAAAATTGCCAGTCTAGGTTCGATGCAGGATACAGGATGCTTGGGGTTGGTGCACTGGGATAACCCAGAGGGATGGTATGGGGAGGGAGGAGGGAGGGGGGTTCAGGAGTGGGAACTTATGTACACCCATGGTGGATTCATGTTGATGTATGGCAAAACCAATACAGTATTGTAGAGTAAAAGAAAAAATAATAATAATAAAAAAATAAAAGAAAAATCTGAAAAAAAAAAAGACTGGACAGTATCCAGGGGCAGGAAGGTCCAAAAAATGCAATAGTCTGTTTTGTTATTATTCCTATATTTAATTTTACAGAAAATAATTTACCCTAAATATATTTTTAGTGAAATTATTAAAATGTCCCTTCACTTGTCAAAATGAGAAACAAGCTAGAATAGTAGAAAGGACTTGGGCATGGGTCCAGATACTGATAACCAACGGTAGGGACTTGGTCTAATCACTTAACACTCTCTGTGTGTCAGTTTCCTCAGATTTAAAATGATGGGAATGAATAGTCTCTAAAAATCCCTTCTAGTTCTACAATTCTGGGATTCTAGATTTTATCCACTGAGCATCTGCCTAGTGTTTAATAGAAATATGATTTAATCTGGGAACATCTGTTACCGTCTATAACATATTTTGCCAAGTCCTTGACCTTAATTTTACTACAGACGTCAGATGCTCCTTCCCAGAGTTTACCTTGCATTTTATCAAAGGGACATCAGTTATACTTGTGTCTGGAATAGTATCAATATGACTCAAAAAAAATATGCCAGGTTTGTTAACATTACCATTAAGTGATTTTTAAATTAAGGTTGTCCATACTATCAGTGATACTGCTGCTGCTAAGTCACTTCAGTCGTGTCCGACTTCGTGTGACCCCATAGACGGCAGCCCACCAGACTCCCCCGTCCCTGGGATTCTCCAGGCAAGAATACTGGAGTGGGTTGCCATTTCCTTCTCCAACGCATGAAAGAAAGTGAAAAGTGAAAGTGAAGTCGCTTAGCCGTGTCTGACTCTTAGCAACCCCATGGACTGCAGCCCACCAGGCTTCTCCATCCATGTGATTTTCCAGGCAAGAGTACTGGAGTCGGGTGCCATTGCCTTCTCCATCAGTGATACAGTTCAGTGCTATTTTACTATTAGAAATTACATAAACTTCTCATTAAAATTTTTATCCTCATAGTATTTATTGCAAAATAAAAGTACTTTTGTTGAAGGCATAATACTTTTTCTAAATAAACACGGATTCAAAAAGAGTTCTGTGACCTACATATTAACTTATTAATTGAATAAATATACTGCTGTTTCATTTCTCCTAATAAGCAGTATTCCCTCACTAATAATTTTAACTCTATCATTAATGTAGAAACTTGCTTCTTTCTACTGGAAGTTTTGTTTTTACGATTTTTCTAGCTTTAAGAAGTGTGTAGTTTGGGCCATGGAATTCCCCCAATTTTAATTTATATGAAATCAAGGAGATGGAATAATTTTTTTTTATCTTTGCTTTTACTATTTGCTAAGAATATAGCTCGATAGAAGAAAAAGTGCATCTTTCCATGGTTAATTATTAAGCCAGTGCAAATCTTTGATTCCAAGGGGAAGAAAGGATAATAAAAAAAAAGAAGCAAACAAATAACTTTATAGACCCAATACACTTCACTGGTTCACACTGAGTCTCTGTTTTCCAATGAGCAGATGATGGCGGGGAATGGATGGTATAGTGATTACTTTGTGAAATGTACTGAAAATTATTTGAGATAACAACAGGCAGCTCTTGACCCATAGTTATCGTTATTGAGAAATGCTCATTATTTCATGATTAATTTAATATTCAGAATAAAGTTACACATAAGAGGGTTCCCAATGCCCCTGCTATTTTATGACTGCATGTTGGAAACACATTCATTTTGCTTTATCTCATGCTTTCTCCTTTATAGTGAGACACACAAATGTCATTAAGCATTTTGGGCTTCCCAGGACTGTCTTCTTTCCTTTTGCTTCTGGTACTGTATTGTTGGTCATCATTGGTTGTATGTTTTCAGTAGCTGGGGATCAAGTGTTGATTTTCTCTCCCTAGACTTTTCAAAGTAGCTTTCTATAGTAGCCTTTTTAATTAGTCTTGTTTCTATTTCTTAGAAACCCTTGATTTCTCTATAAAGAAAACTTAAAAATGTCATCAAACATGTATCCTTACAAAAAAAAAAAGACAATATTTTGCAAAATAAATGCTAGCAAGCATAATGGAAGACTGTATTGCCTTTCTCTGATTCTTCTTCCACACTGTATCACTGTCTTCACTAATCCCTTCATCCCAGCTCAGGTCTGGCCCCAGCCTGTCTGTACTGAGGGCCTCTCTCAGCCACCTGGGGTCTTCTGCTCCCCCAGAGTTGTGTCTGCTGTGCTGGTGCTTCAAGAATCCAGGTACCTCGTGGAGGGAGGTTGAGGCAATAGACAGAGGGAAGGGGAGTAAACATATCCTTTTGCGTTGTGCTTTTCAAAAGTTAAAAAAAAAAAAAGTCCTTCTAATGATGAAGTGACAGTGTTGGTTGCTCAGTTGTATCTGACTCTTTGTGACCCCAGGGACTCTAGCCCACCAGGTTCCTCTGTCCATGGAATTCCCCAGGCAAGAATATTGAAGTGGGTAGCCACTCCCTTCTCCAGGGGATCTTTGCAACCCAGGGATCGAATCCTGGTCTCCCACAATGCAGGTAGATTCTTTACCATCTGAGCCACCTCCTATTGGCTTACTAGATCACTCTGTAGTCTGGCTGGGGCAGGAACTACCATCTCCATGGTAAAGACACCTAAGACTCATAAGGGTTAAATGACTGCGTAAGGTCATGCAGGTTGGAAGGATTCCAAGTTAGTTTCAGTCTGTATCTTCTGAATGCAGTTCAGGATTCTTTCCACTACTTCATGCCAACAATCTATTTTGGGAATACTATCAGTGATGTCTGAACTTGTCTTTGGGAAATCCAGTCATTCACTCAGGCACTTTGTGAGGTGCTTTGGTTATGGAAAAAAAAAAAAAGAGAAATAAATCTTAAAACTTTGCTCTGATGACAACTAAGAATGTTAACAGCCTATTAAAATAAGACATAAGGATTTAGGAAGGTATGTATAACCACACTATATGACCTGAAAAGCGGAGTGATTAAAATTGCTGGAAGTTTTCACTATGGAAAACATGAGTTGAATAAAAGCAGTGGACAGGTCATCAGCTCATTCTGTTTCTGAGATAGGTAAATTTTCTTCCATGAATGCAGGATAAAAGGATGAGATTGTCACTGACTTTAATTCCACACAAATTGCATAGTACCAATTGTGGAAGAAAGAGTGCTAAAATGCCTTGAGAAACGCAATGAAAGAGGTATGATTTTGGACTTTGGATCAATGATGCAATGAGTTTAGATTCAGGGGCATTTGTAGGGTTGTGGCTAAAATTAAATGAAATAAGAAAAAAAAGTTGCTACACAGTGCATTGAACATGTGCTAAAAACAATTTAGTAAATTGTTTCTGTGCTGTCAGATGAACGAGTCTGTTGGCCTGAAACAGACTGCCAGATATTTATCCAGCAAAGAAGGGCTTATTGAGGATCAGCAGAGAACTGCAATTTGAGGTCTGCAACCATAGCAGTTCTCTTAGGGCAAAGGAAGGAGAACACTTTTTTAGAGAGAAGAAAGTTGGGAGGGCTTTAGTAAACAGAGTCCATGGCTTTTCATTGAGAATTTCTCAATGAATTTCGTTGAGAATTTCTTCTTCCTCTTGGACTCTGCTATCATCACAGAGAGTGTGAGCTTCCTCTCCTGGTTTCTCAACTCTATTTAACTGAAATTTTTGTTTTTTAATTTCTTACAAGGTCAAAGAATTCAGAAAATGCTTCTGGATTTGGGAGCAGGGGATAAAAGACCCTGATGCTGGGGAAGATTGAAGACAGGAAGAGAAGGGGATGACAGAGAATGAGATGGCAGGATGGCGTCACCAACTCAATGGACATGAGATTGAGCAAACTCTAGGAGATAGTGAAGGACAAGGAAGCCTGGCATGCTGCCGTCCATGGGGTCATAAAGAGTCAGACATGACTTAGTGACTGAAAAACAACAAAAGCTTAATAGTTCACAGGAGTCAAAATTAGTTATTTTACCAATAAATAAGCTGGCAACATATTTGAAAATTTTTCTTTAAATTTTCCTTTGTAAAAGTAATTCTAAGCCATAGACTATATTATAATTATTTAAGAGGTAAGGCAAGCAACAAACAAAATATCAAGGCATACTTCAGATCAATTAAATCTGAATTTCTAAGGATGGGTCAGGAGATATATATATTTAAACTGACCAGGTGATTCTAGGGCTTACCTGTAGCTCAGCTGGTAAAGAATCCACCGGCAATGCTGGAGACCCTGCTTCAATTCCTGGGTTGGGAAGATCCCTTGAAGAATGGAATGGCTACCCACTCCACTATTTTGGCCTGGAGAAATCCATGGATTATATATCTATGTCATTGCAGAGTCAGGCATGACTAAGCGACTTTCACTTTCAGGTGATTCTAACCTGTGGCCATAGTTGAGAAATGTAAGTTTGTAATACACATCAATGGTGTTAGGTAATTTAATCACAGAGTTTCTTTTGATGACCATGATTGATGTGTGTCTATTTCAGGGTCAGTGATAAAGCCCTTCTTTTTCTTCCCATAATCCCTCAGTTTCCTGAAGAGGATCTGGCAGACACATCAGCCTGCAATGTCCCTTGAAATGGTAAGTGACCTGGAAAAGTAATTGGAGACCTGGTCTGAGCTGAAGCCTTGCAGCTGAAAGGAGGAAACAAATGTAGAGGCTTCTCAGTGTTTGACTGCAAGTCGCCATGACTGTGACTTTTTTCTTGTCTCTCTGAATCCTTTCCTTCCTGCCTTTTCTCATTACTTACCTTACTTATTACTCTGTGTCTTTTAAATTTCCTGTTTGTGTTTCTTAATTTTTTTCTTTCACTTTCTCTTCTCAGAGAAAACATACTTGCTTCAGTGTAAGAAAAGTGAGTGGACATATATCTGTTGTAATGCTGGCAAGCTCTACCAGCTTCACTTTGATTTTTTGCTCTATAACCATTTTGGAATGGCTTAGATTTTTTTTTTTTTTTTTAATTACTAGATTACCACAGTACAACTTAGCTTTTGTATTAATGTTGTGTGTCAGGAATACTTCTCCAATGTTAACTGGTTAAATTTTAGTGGTTAGCCAATGTGTTGGTATATGGTTATTCAACGTAATCTCTTAATATCATTTTACTTCTATAGAATCGGTAGTCATGTCCTCATCTTCATTTCTCATTTCAGTAATTGTTCTCTTTTTACTTAGTTCATCTAGTTAAGTATTTGTCAATTTTGTTGGTCTTATCAAAGAACCAACTTTAAGTTTCAATAATTTCCTCTATTATTTTCTGTTCTTTACATCATTGATTTCTACTCTTTCACTATCTCTGCTCTAACTTTCATTACTTCCTTTGTTCTGCTACAGTGGGGTTTAGTTTATTCTTTTTTATCTAGTTCCTTAAGTTGTAAAATTAGGTTTTTGACTTGAGACCTTTCTTGGTTTTTTAAAGTGTAAACAGTTTTAGCTATAAACTTCCCCATTAAGCACTGCTTTTGCTATGTCCTTTAAGTTTTGGCAAATTGTATTTTCATTTTCATTCATCTTTAAATATTTTCTAATTTCATTTCTAAGTTTTCCTTTGACCCACTGCCTCTTTACTGTGTTGCTGAATTTCCAAAAATTGTGAAATTTCCAGATTTACCTCTTATTGATTTCTGTCTTCCATTCTGGTCAGAAAAGATATTTTATGTGAAATCTATCTTTGATATGTATTGAGACTTTAATTTTTAATGTGTTAGTCCCTTAAAACATGCAGAAAATAAAAAGTGCTGTTACAACTTCACAGTTGTTACAATAATGCAAGCTTTTATATTTGCCCTTATTTCCCCTTATTGCAATTTTAGTTTTGCCTTATACTTTTGAGTTGCTATCTAGTGTCCCATCATTTCACTCTTCAGGTGCTCCCTTGAGCTTTACTTGTGGGTTGGGTCTAGTGGTAACAGAGTCCCTCAACTTCTCTTTTATCTGGGAATAGCTTAAAGTCTCCCTTAATTTGAGAAAGTCTTTAATATCTGACTCCCAAAAAGAGAAAAAGAGAATAATGAAATGGGGGGAGGGCACTGGGCCTTTAAATCCCCTGAAGAATCACTTCAGCTAGAGGGGGAGGAGCTGTCAGGAACGGGAGGAAGTGCAACAAAAGTAGCCACCATCACTCTGTCTATACATCTATATGAGCAGAAACAGCAATCAACAGTCAGAACACAGATCCCCAGTGCCTGGAGGACAAGGTTTGTTTTTCCCAGCCTGGTTCCCACAAGCTGTGTGCAAGCTGCTCTAGGAACATGTGCGTGGCTGCCTGGGTGGGAGCTGAGTAGCTGCTACTGTACCAAGAGCTGAGATAGACTGCAGTAAACCAAAGTTTACCGTCCATGCCTTCTCCTGGGTCTTGCATGCCTTCAATAGACTCTAGAATTTCAAAATAGTCACACCAGACAGATTTGGCCAGGGTTGCTGTCTATATGGGGAGACAGATTCCTGATGCTTCTTATTCTGCCATTCTTCCCAGAATGCCATGAATGGCTAATTTTTTTATCATCTCAATGAGAACCATTTTCTATTAATTAACTCAGCTTTCTAAAACATTATTGATCTGGAATCCCAAGGAAGAAAACTTTTCGAGAAAGATTTCTGATCATCTCAAAAGGCTTTGTTCAACCTTCATTGTCCAAAGTAAAGTACATTTTGGAGAACAAATTTCATAATAGATCTTTAGCCTTTCCCCTGTAATCCAATCTGTTCAAATTCAATACTCATATGCAAGCATTATGCACTATAGTTGGTCACAAATAGCTTTAAATCACATTTACTTCCTTTAATGTTTATGTTTATGTCAATATCAGTGTCTAAGCGATACAGTTTTTCTTCTCTTTACTCCAACAATAAAACTCAATATCAATTCCAGACACCTCTTGACTCTTCCAGCTCATGTTGGGGCTGTACATGAAAGGGGAATCTATTTTTACTTCAATAGAAAGTTTTACTAAGTATGTAACTCCATTTTTCAATCCACATTGAATGAAACATCTATGCACTTAATAGTTCATTTATTCATATATAGTCTGAGTTCTTTTTACCATTAGAACTTTCTAAGTTTTCAGCATAGTCTAGTGATTCTGATTTCTGAGATAAAACTTTAATCAATTACTAATTGACTGGTTAGGTAAAAGTTAACATGTTAGTATCTGGGAATACAACAGTAAGTTAGTCATAGATTCTTTTCTTAAGAAGCCTTCAGATTATTGGGTGGAAGATGTTGGATCAGAAGGAAACATACATGATTAATTATATTTAAGCATAGTAAGTGCCATAGTAGAAAGTACAGAAGGGGTGGATAACAAATACTGCTTGGAGGAGTCATAAAAGGACCTTACAGAGATGACACCCCATCTCAGCCTTGATAATTAGGAGTTTACGAGGCAAAGTAGATGGGGACAGTGAAATAAGTGAACAGCATATGCAATGACATATTGGCATGTTCAAATGGCAAAATCAGGGTTTTTATAAGAGAAAAGCGATGAGGGTAGATTTTGAAAAATTTACTAAAAGCCAGATTTTGAAGGGTTTTATATTCCGAACCAAAGACACTGGACTCAATTCTGTAGACAATAAAGCAGTAAAGGGAATTTTAAAATTGGGGAGTGACTTGTGAATATTTGTTTATCAAGAAGTAGAATTGACTCATTTGAAAAGACCTTGATGCTGGGATAGATTGAAGGTGGGAGGAGAAGGGGACGACAGAGGATGAGATGGCTGGATGGCATCACTGAATCCATGGACATGAGTTTGGGTAAACTCCAGGAGTTGGTGATGGACAGGGAAGCCTGGTGTGCTGCAGTCCATGGGGTCACAATGAGTTGGACACGACTGAGCGACTGAATTGAACTGAACTGAACTGAATTTCTAATAGTACGCAGAGGATTAATTAGTAGCTAGTAGCAGACCCAAGAAAGAAATGTCCTCAGCCTTGGAAAGAAGATAGAGAAGAGGATTAATACTTGAGAGACTTTCATGAAATATAATTGAATTTGCCATTGGTTTGCTTTAAATTTTGAATGGGTTTACTTAGGAGAAAGTTAACTTTGAAGTATATGAGGTCACTAGAGGTAACTAACTGGTCACTATACATTCAGGTATGGAGTTTGACAGAGAGTTGAAATAATGTGGATGTATGAGCTAAAGCAGAAAGTTCAAATGGAAAGTTAAGTTAGCCAAGGGCAAAGCTCTAATAGTAGGTTTCCATTCCAGACATTAGCTAGGTGTTATCTTTAGTAGACTCTCCTTGTTCAGAGCTTTGTAGGATTTCTGCAGGTGTGACTGAATGAATTATCTTCTGACATCATATTTCATATCTCTTTTGACTTTCTGAAAAAGAATAACCCAAATTGAGAGTATATATTTATATATTATACTCTTTTATTTTAAAAAAGAATAATGAATTAGCACAGCAACAATATTTCTTAATAATGATAAAAATTGCTTAATTATTAAAAAATATTCACTAAAAGAGAGGTACAATGGTAGAGATTATATTCACAGTCCTATAAAGTAAGAATAATTCATAATCTCACATTACAGGTGAAGTACATGAAGCTTGGAGAGTTTAGTAACTGGGATTCAAACTCAGGTTCCAAAGCTCTAAACCAGTGGTTTTAAGGTATTACTGATGCCTAGATCCACCTCCAGAGAGTTTTACTTAATTGCCTCAAATGAGGCTCAGGCATTGGTCCTAAAAGCTCCCTTGGCAATTCTAATTGCAGCCAGAGATACACACCAGTGCTTTAAGCTTTGTCACTTCATTGCCTCCTTTTGGGAAGATAGTACCACTTTGCACTAGTATCTGAATGGCTCCCCCTGGAGTTCAACCTACTTAGTGCCCTGTGGAGTTATGCAGTGTAGCAGCTGTGCTTCAACACACATCCACCCTCTGAAAAACCCTTCAAATCCATGAGTTTCAATAACTAACTGGAACTACTTTTACTTAAAAAAATTTCAGAGTTGGAAAAGTTTTTCTACCTCCTTTATGATTGTGTGATAGTTTTTAAGAACTTAAGAGATCCTATATACATATCAAGAATTACTACAAAAAGAAACATCAATATATTTATTTGATTGATTTTAAGTATAATCGATCAGTTGAGCCGCAGATGCAGAAACAGGCAGAATTCGTTAATTTTTGAAATGGAGAGCAATGCCATGGTGTTACTATGCAGGGTGCAGTTGTTGGGGGAAGGTAGGAATGATGTAGCCTTTGAAGGAGGGGAGGGGAGTTAGAACAAACTGTCACCCTCAGTTCTTATGGTTTCTTACTCCTTTTGAAAACCTTTAGCTTCATTTACTCCTGGGAGGACTTCACAAAGCTCCTGACCAACTAGAATTGGTCTAGGGATCTACTGGAAAACAACAGGACAAAATCAAGGAAGGGTTAGGATAGAGGTAGGCCGAAAGTCTAGACAGGATAATCCTGCTGTAATGTCGGGAAGATGTCCTGGCATCCTCAGATGCCATCCTGGACATTCCTGAATGGAGACAGTGGGAATGGGACCAGAGCGACAAAAACGTTAGCTCTTATGGAAAGAGAATGGGCACTAAAGACACAGTCCAATCTAGCCTGATAGTTCATTAGCTGTGTGACCTTGGGAAAAATAATTAACCTTTCTGAATTGCAATTTGCTCTTCTATAAAAGGAGGTGGTGGTACTTTCCTCCCAGGTTTTATGTGAACACCTGAATGTGAAAAGTACCCAGCTCAGAGCCTCTTTTATTGATTTCTCCACCACATTGGCCTCAGGTGAAGCACTGCTGCTACTGCTGCTAAGTTGCTTCAGTCGTGTCCGACTCTGTGCGACCCTGTAGACGGCAGCCCACCAGGCTCCCCCGTCCCTGAGATTCTCCAGGCAAGAACACTGGAGTGGGTTGCCATTTCCTTCTCCAGCGCATGAAAGTGAAAAGTGAAAGTGAAGTCGTCAGTCGTGTCTGACTCTTTGCGACCCCATGGGCTGCAGCCCACCAGGCTCCTCCATCCATGGGATTCTCCAGGCAAGAGCACTGGAGTGGGGTGCCATTGCCTTCTCCAGGTGAAGCACAGTGGTAGCCAAAGCAGAAAGTGCAAGGGAAAGGCAGCCATGGTGGTGGTAATTCAAAGAGGTGAAAATGAAGTAGGCGAGACAGGGAGCGCCATTACAGTCTCGAAAGCGCCATTATAGCCATGGTCTCACACCATCAGTTCCATTTATTTGCAGAAAAGGAACCGCCATGGTGATGTTGCAGCCTCTTAATCATCTGGGAATAATTCAGCTCGCCCAGCTTATGGAAGGATCAGCTGGATACTCTGTAAGGTCTTCTCAGAAAGAGCACAGGCTACAGTCATTTCATTTTCTAATGCTGCTGCCTGTTTTCATTTAATTAAGGAGGCTGACCTTTAGAAAAAGAGTTTATTTTTTTTTCTTCCTTTGCTTACTTATCCTAATGGAAGCTGAAAATCTGATGGTAAAAAGAGCTGAGTTTTCACTGATAAGGCTAACACATTGTTCCTATCCTTACAAAGAAATGGCACAGGCATAATTATAAATGCATAAGCCAAACTCCCTTTCAGATAAACCTAACCTTAAGCTGATGAGTAGGTGGGAACAGTAGGAAGTGAAAGATAAGCCCTAGAAGAATGTATATCAAAAAAGATTACCAAAGATCTGAGAGGCCCTGAGAACCCATATCCTTATAATGAGCTTTTACCCAAAGCAAAGTACAGTCAAATTCTTACTCAATCCTTTAAATATCTGGTGGTAGAGAAGTGACTACTTGAAACAACTGTTGTTCGTGTGGCATTTGCTGTGTGACAACCCACTCCAGTATTCTTGCCTGGAGAATCCCCTGGATGGAGAAGCCTGATGGGCTACAGTCCACAGGGTCGCAAAGATTCAGACACGACTGAGCGACCTCACTTACTCACTTACTTACTTAGAGAGAAGGGCCAGATGAACCAGTGAGAAAGGGGATGGGGACCTGTTAGGGTCAATGGCACTGCACACACTGCCTTTGCCAGTGAATTTAAGGTTCTTTCTTCATCTCAAAAGATTTAGGCGATGAAACAGCTTAGGAAAGTAACGTGAGAGTTTATTAAAGCAAGGATACGCCCTCCGAGTCTGACTTGGCAACTGAACAGCAACAACGTTCTCAGGGAGAGCTGGTAGACAGGTGAGCTGCCGCCCTCGGTATCTTTGGCAAGACAGTTATGAGGAGCCTACAAACGAAGGGGCAGAATATTCACTGAAGGAGGACTTTGGGGGTCATCCTCTCAGATTTTCATCCCAGCTCCATTTTCTCCAGGGAAGGAGGGATTTTTGTCCTTATTGAACAGAGAGCAGAAGTGTCAAGGCAACAGCGCATGCTGCGGACTTCTTATCTGTAAGGCTAATTTTATTGTAATGAGAGCACAAGGAGCAAAAGGTTACTTTAGGACTCAGGAGAGTCCCGCCTTTGCACCTTTCTTTGTCTGCTACTGGGACCCTTAACACCCAAAATGTGTGGTTTCCTGTCAGTCTGAAGGTGCCCACTTTCCCTTGTCTGTCTATGGAACCGCACTGTTTGCGAGATGCGGGATTTCCTGTCACCTGGCCCCTGCCCGCATTTCTCTGCTCACACAGCTAGCTACCTGCCTGCTGTAACAGTTTTGGTGAAGTGCTCTGTGAGATTAGCGAGCAGGTGGGGACCCTCAAGCCCTGGGTGGGACTGTAAGAACAGTTTGGTGTTGGTTCTGCCCTGGATTTTTACACAAACTCCCATGATCCTCTGCTCAGGGCGTCCAAGGATATCGTCGGAGAACCAAAGCCTGGGAGCCGCGGCTGCTGCGCTCCCGGTCCCTGTTCTTGGTGCCCTTTTCACTTTCTGTCAGGGAATACATTTCCTCTGGTCTTCACAGAGACCGTTCGCCTGGATGGAATGAGATTTTGTTACTGAAATAGAGGTGACTCAATCACCTCAAGTCCCGTTGGATGACTAAATACGGGCGCTGGTGGCGTCATTATGGGCGGAACACCACAGCGATGGCAGCTCTTTCGGGTGATGATGAACTTAAGCCACTGGAGTTTAGGAACGACACCTCCTAGTTTTATCCAATTGGTAATCAGCTATCATTGGTTTATAGACGGATGACACAAAATAATACAATATCTACTGGAACTAAGCCTTTGGTCTCGAGAATTGTGACGTTTGTGTCTCTCCAAACATGAGGACTTTTACTCCTGTACCACAACAGTAGCAAGGAAGTACTGGGGCAAAGTTGGAGTATTTGAGTCCCTTCTGTAAAATATCATTAAATATCATTACATATGCAATGGAGCAAAGAGACGAATAAACAATGTAAATAGGATCTTTGAATAAGTGCTTATAGCTAAATCTAAATCATAGTATTATACCCTCTAGTTTTCTCTGTCACTGTTACAAATAGAAAGTGAATTAGTATAATGTTTCCAGGTATATTTCCACTGTGTGAGAAGAGAGAATATTTCTCATGTTGCTGATCACCTTGCCCCAGGTGTTGGCATCACTCAATGAAGAAAAGTTCAGGAAACTATGAGACAATAGCAGTGCTACACTTAAACAGCATCTTTTCCCACTTTCCTGCCCTTGGGTGTTTTGAATCCATTGTAAATAATTTCTTTGGAGGTCACATAATTTGCCACATATACGAATGAACTCAAGAAAAGAAGTGCCATAAACAAAATAGCTTTTGTGCACCTATTAGTGTTTACTGCTACAAACACACACACATATACACCTGCACACACACACACACACATGCATATGCTCTCATTTTAAAAATACCCAAGAAATCAAAGTCATTTTCAGCTTTGAGCTCTAGTATATATTAGATTCCTTCTCAACTCAGCTCATTATAAATTTAAGTGAAATTTGAGACCAAGTAGCAGTCCTTATAGCACACTAGTCCTTAGCAGTGATATTGAGGAGTCTATCCTTATTGCAAAATTCAGACTTAAATTGAAGAAAGTAGGGAAAACCACTAGACCATTCAGGTATGACCTAAATCAAATCCCTTATGATTATACAGTGGAAATAATAAATAGATTCAAGGGATTAGATCTGATACAGTGCCTGAAGAACTATGGATGGAGGTTTGTGACATTGTACAGGAGGCAGGGATTAAGACCATCCCCAAGGAAAAGAAAAGCAAAAAGGCAAAATGGTTGTCTGAGGAGGCCTTTCAAATGGCTGTGAATACAAGAGAAGCCAAAGGAAAAGGAGATAAGAAAAGATATTCCCATCTGAATGCAGAGTTCCAAAGAATAGCAAGGAGAGATAAGAAAGCCTTCCTCAGTGATTAATGCAAAGAAATAGAGGGAAACAATAGAATGGGAAACACTAGAGGTCTCTACAAGAAAATTAGAGATACCAAGAGAACATTTCATGCAAACATGGGCTCAGTGAAGGACAGAAATGGTATGGACCTAACAGAAGCAGAAGATATTAAGCACAAACCTATGTTCGATACAGGATACAGGATGCTTGGGGCTGGTGCACGGGGATGATCCAGAGAGATGATATGGGGCGGGAGGTGGGAGGGGGATTCAGGATTGGGAGCTAATATACACCCATGGTGGATTCATGTCAATATATGGCAAAACCAGTACGGTATTGTAAAGTAAAATAAAGTAAAAA
>SJYT01080951.1:79078-93707 GCA_006410635.1 Cephalophus harveyi | reverse complement strand
TGAGTTGCTTGATTACAATATTTGCTTTACTGTGGTGGTCTGGAACCAAACCCGTGATATCTCAAAGATGTGCCTGTACAGTATTATGGACAGATTTGAGATCAAATATAGTTAAATTCTCCAGAAGAACAAGTAATCCATAAGCACACAGTAATTACAACATTAATTAGTTTCTCTGACTTAATGCTGCTTCAGCTCTGCCAGTTGTATACATAGAGCATCTTACAGAATAATCTGAAGATCTTGTTTATGCTTATCTTAGCACACATAGTTAGTACCAAGAGGACAAAAACATGGTTAAAGGAATTTTGGAGTCCTCCCTGAATTTGTCTGGCATTGCAGTAATCTAAGTAATCACTTTCTGGATCAAAATTTGATGTGATTTCTTCTAGTTTTAAAACCTCAAAATTTTTCCTTATCTTAACTCCATTCGTTTAATCGGGTTATTCATTATGAATTGGCTTCTGATTGAAAAGCAAGACTTGGAAAATATTAAGAACTGATTTTCTCCAATAATCTGTGCTCTGTCTTTAATTTTTAGGAAATAAAAGTTTGAAAATTATTTCACATTTCATTTATATTATTTGATAAAATGAATCAGAAAACTATTTTGACTTTGTGTTTCAGATGCTAAATCATGTCCAACTCTTTGCGACCCATGAACTGCAGCATGCCAGGCTTCCCTGTCCTTCACTATCTCCCAGAGTTTGTTCAAACTCATGTTCATTGAGTCGGTGATGTCATCCAACCATCTCATCCTCTGTCACCCCATTCTCCTCTTTCCCTCACTCTTTCCCAGCATTAGGGTCTTTTCCAGTGAGTCACTTTTTTGCATCAGGTGGCCAGAGTACTGGAGCTTCAGCCTCAGCATCTGTCCTGCCAGTGAATATTCAGGGTTGATTTCCTTTAAGATTGACTGGTTTGATCTTCCTGTCCAAGAAACTGTCAAGAGTCTTCTATAGCAGGACAGTTCGAAAGCATCAATTCTTTGACACTCTACCATTTTTATGGTCCAACTCTCACATTTATACAACTGGTGGTAAAACTATAGCTTGGACTATGTTGAACTTTGTGTGCAAAGTGATGTCTCTGCTTTTCAATACACTGTCCAGGTGTGTCATAGCTTTTCTTCTAAGGTGCAAATGTCTTTTAATTTCATGGCCACAATCACTGTCCACAGTGATTCTGGAGCCCAAGAAAATGAAATGTGACACTGTTTCCAATTCTCCCCCATCTATTTGCCATGAAGTGATGGGACCAGATACTGTAATCTTGGTTTCTAAATGTTGAGTTTTAATCCAGCTTTTCCACTCTCCTCTTTCACCTTCATCAAGAGACTCTTTAGTTCCTCTTTGCTTTCTTCCATTAAAGTGGTATCATATGCATATCTGAGATTGTTGATATTTCTCCTGGCAATCTTGATTCTAGCTCATGAGTCATTTAGCCCAGCATTGCATGTGATGTACTCTGCATATAAGTTAAATAAACAGGGTGACAATATACAGTCTTGACGTACTCCTTTCCCAATTTTGAACCAGGCTGTTGTTCCATGTCCAATTCTGACTGTTGCTTCTTGTCCTGCATACAGGTTTCTCAGGAAGCACTTAAGGTGGTCTGGTATTCCCATCTGTTTAAGAATATTCCACAGTTTGTTGTGATCAACACAGTCAAAGGCTTTAGCGTAGTCAATGAAGCAGAGGTAGATGTTTTTAAGGAATTCCCTTGTTTTTTCTGTAATCCTATGGATGTAGGCAATTTGATCCCTGGTTCCTCTGCCTTTTCTAAATTCAGCTTGTACATCTGGAAGTTCTCAATTCATGAAATGTGGTCTGGTATTCCCATCTGTTTAAGAATATTCCACAGTTTGTTGTGATCAACACAGTCAAAGGCTTTAGCATAGTCAATGAAGCAGAGGTAGATGTTTTTAAGGAATTCCCTTGTTTTTTCTGTGATCCTGTGGATGTAGGCAATTTGATCCCTGGTTCCTCTGCCTTTTCTAAATTCAGCTTGTACATCTGGAAGTTCTCAATTCATGAACTGCTGAAGCCTAGTTTTTTGAAGGATTTTAGCATAATCATGCTAGCATGTAAAATGAGTGTAATTGTATGATAATTTGAACATTCTTTGGCATTGCCTTTCTTTGGCATTGGAATAAAAACTTACCTTTTTCAGTCCTGTGGCCTCTGCTGAGTTTTCCAAATGTGCTGGCATATTGAGTGCAGAACAATCACACCATCATCTTTTAGGATTTGAAATAGCTCAGCTGGAATTCCATCACCTCCACTAACTTTGTTTGTAGCAATGCTTCCTAAGGCCTGCTTGACTTCATACTCCAGGATGTTTGGCTGTAGGTGAGGGACCACACCATCATGGTTATCTGAGTCATTAAGAGCTTTTTTGTACAGTTCTTTTGTGTATTCTTGCCACTTCTTCTTAATCTCTTCTGCTTCTGTTAGGTTCTTGGTGATTTTGTCCTTTATTGTGCCTGTCTTTGCAAGAGATATTTCCTTGGTATCTCCAGTTTTCTTGATGAGATGTCTAGTCTTTCCCATTCTATTGTTTTCCTCCATCTCTTTGCATTGGTCACTTAAGACTTTCTTTTCTCTCCTTGCTGTTCTCTGAAACTCTGCATTAATATGGGTATATCTTGCCTTTTCTCCTTTGCCTTTTGTCTCTCTTCTTTTCTCAGCTGTTTGTAAGACCTCCTCAGACAACCACTTTCCCTTCTTGCATTTCTTTTTCTTGAGGGTGGTTTTGGTCACCACCTCCTGTGCAATGTTATGAACATCTGTTCATAGTTCTTCAGGCACTCTGTCTACCAGTATAACCTTCAGGGATATTTTAAATTTTTAACAATGAAATTTAGCCTCAACAATGATATCTTGAATGAATGATATTTGACCTAATTTTTCTAATAAATAACATTATATATTTTAAACATTTTTAAAAGCACAACCCACTTCATCCTTTTGTTTTCACCTTTTAAAAATAATATGATTTCCTTAAGTAACTGTTCACTTTCTTTTGGTATGGCCTGCTTGACACATATCTTTCTTTTTTATCCTCATTTGTAAAATAATCATTATTAATGCCATTAGTATTTTTAATTCATTTTATGTTTAAAAACTCCCATAGATTCTCATAGGATAAACAACTATTAGATTCTTTGAACAGAAGTGAATAAATACATCAAAATGCATTTATGTAATATTTTATAAATTGCTGAGAGTATCTTCTGAGTGGCACCATCCCTAATGTGTGTCTAAATGACAGAGATGAGTCATTGCAGCTGATTCTTTGGGAATGCTTTTTCTATATCTTCAGCAGTTTAGAACAAAGTTCTGTGCAGGTTTCTCATGTCTTATTTGAACAATATGAAGGTAAGTAGAAGTAGTATTTCATGTTTCTTAACTTCTACATTTTAGTATTGAGAAACCTCTATCTAATCTAATCTGTATCATCAAAAACAACTCAAACACTTTATGTGTTAAATTTGAATATGTAAATTAAACTGATCAAAAAAGTTCAGTTCAGTTCAGTCACTCAGTCATGTCCCACTCTTTGCGACCCCATGAATTGCAGCACGTCATGCTTCCCTGTCCATCACCAACACCCAGAGCTTGCAAAAACTCATGTTCATTGAGTTGGTGATGCCATCAAACCATCTCATTCTTGGTCGCCCCTTCTCCTCCTGCCTTCAATCTTTCCAAGCATCAGGTTCTTTTGCAGTGAGTCAGTTCTTCACATCAGTGAACTACAATACAATACAATACCAAAGTATTGTAGTTTCAGCTTCAGCATCAGCACTCCGATGAATATTCAGGACTGATTTCCTTGAAGATGGACTGGTTGGATCTCCTTGCACTCCAAGGGACTCTCAAGAATCTTCTCCAACACCACAGTTCAAAATAATCAATTCTTTGGCACTCAGCTTTCTTTATAGTCCAACTCTCACATCCACACATGACTACTGGAAAAACATAGCCTTGACTAGACAGATGTTTGTTGGCAAAGTAATGTCTCTGCTTTTTAATATGCTGTCTAGGTTGATCATAGTTTTTATTCCAAGGAGCAAGTGTCTGTTAATTTCATGTCTGCAGTTACCATCTGCAGTGATTTTGGAGCCAAAGAAAATAAAGTCTCTCACTGTCTCCATTGTTTCCCATCTATGTGCCATGAAGTGATGGGACCAGATGCCATGATCTTAGTTTTTTGAATGTTGAGTTTTAAGCCAGTTTTTTCACTCTCCTCTTTAACTTTAATCAGGGAGCTCTTTAGGTCTTCTTCACTTTCTGCCATGAGGGTGGTATCATCTGCATATATGAGATTATTGATATTTCTCTTGGCAATCTTGATTCCAGCTTGTGCTTCATCCAGACTGGCATTTTGCCTTATGTACTCTTGATGAAGATGAAAGAGGAGAGTGAAGAGGTTGGCTTAAAGCTCAACATTCAGAAAACGAAGATCATGGCATCTGGTCCCATCACTTCATGGCACGTAGATGGGGAAACAGTGGAAACAGTGTCAGATGGGCTGACACTGTTTATTTTTTGGGGCTCCAAAATCACTGCAGATGGTGACTGCAGTCATGAAATTAAAAGACGCTTACTCCTTGTTATGACCAACCTAGAAAGCATGTTGAAAAGCAGAGACATTACTTGCCAACAAAGGTCCATCTAGTCAAGGGTATTGTTTTTCCAGTGGTCATGTATGGATGTGAGAGTTGGACTGTGAAGAAAGCTGAGTGCTGAAGAACTGATGCTTTTGAATTGTGGTGTTGGAGAAGACTCTTGAGAGACCCTTGGACTGCAAGGAGATCCAATCAGTCCATTCTGAAGGAGATCAGCCCTGGGTGTTCTTTGGAAGGAATGATGCTAAAGCTGAAACTCCAGTACTTTGGCCACCTCATGTGAAGAGTTGACTCATTGGAAAAGACTCTGATGCTGGGAGGGATTGGGAGTGGGAGGAGAAGGGGATGACAGAGGATGAGATGGCTGGATGGCTTCCCTGACTCGATGGATGTAAGTTTTAGTGAACTCCAGGAGTTGGTGATGGACAGGGAGGCCTGGCGTGCTGCGATTCATGGGGTTGCAAAGAGTCGGACACGACTGAGTGACTGAACTGAATTCTCCATATAAGTTAAATAAGCAGGGCGACACTATACAGCCTTGACATACTCCTTTCCCAGTTTGGAACCAGTCCATTGTTCCATGTCCAGTTCTAACTGCTGGTTCTTGACCTGCATACAGATTTCTCAGGAGGCAGGTCAGGTGGCCTGATATTCTCTTCTCTTTCAGAATTATCCACATTTTGTTATGATCCATGCAGGCAAAGGCTTTGTCAATAGTCAGTAAAGCAGAAGTAGATGTTTTTCTGGAACTCTNAGATTTCTCAGGAGGCAGGTCAGGTGGCCTGATATTCCCTTCTCTTTCAGAATTATCCACATTTTGTTATGATCCATGCAGGCAAAGGCTTTGTCAATAGTCAGTAAAGCAGAAGTAGATGTTTTTCTGGAACTCTCTTGCTTTTTTGATGATCCAATGGATCCAGAGATCCATTTTGATCTCTGGTCCCTCTGCCTTTTCTAAATCCAGCTTGAACATCTGGAAATTCTCAATTCATGTACTGTTGAGACTGGCTTGGAGAATTTTGAGCATTACTTTGCTAGTGTGTGAGATGAGTACAATTGTGTGGTAGTCTGAACATTCTTTGGCATTGCCTTTCTTTGGGACTGGAATGAAAACTGACCTTTTCCAGTCCTGTGATCACTTCTGAGTTTTCCATATTTGCTGGCATATTGAGTGCGGCACTTTCACAGCATCATCTTTCAGGATTTGAAATAGCTCAACTGGAATTCCATCACCTCCACTAGCTTTGTTTGTAGTGATGGTTCCTAAGGACCCCTTGACTTCGCATTCAACGATGTCTGGCTCTAGGTGAGTGATCACACCATTGAGGTTATCTGGGTCATGAAGATCTTTTTTGTATAGTTCTGTGTATTCTTGCCACCCCTTCTTAATATCTTCTGCTTCTGTTAGGTCCATACCATTTCTGTCCTTTATTGTGCCCATCTTTGAATGAAATGTTCCCTTGGTATCTCTAATTTTCTTAAAGAGATCTCTGGTCTTTCCCATTCTATTATTTTCCTCTATTTCTTTGCACTGATCACTGAGGCAAGCTTTCTTATCTCTCCTTGCTATTTGGAACATTTCATTCAGAAAGGTAGATCTTTCCTTTTCTCCTTTGCCTTTAGTGTCTCTTCTTTTCTCAGCTATTTGTAAGGTGTCCTCAGATAACCATTTTTCTTTTTGCATTTCTTTTTCTTGGGGATTGTGTTGATCCCTGCCTCCTGTACAATGTCATGAACCTCCATCCATAGTTCTTCAGACATTCTGTCTATCAGATCTAATCCCTTGAATCTATTTTTCACTTCCAGTGTATAAATATAAAGAATTAGATTTAGGTCACATGTGAATGGTGTAGGATTTTTCCCTACTTTCTTCAATTTAAGTCTGCATTGCAATAAGGAGTTCATGATCTGAGCCAGTCAGCTCCTGGTCTTGTTTTGCTGACTGTATAGAGCTTCTCTATCTTTGGCTGCAAAGAAAATAATCAATCTGATTTTGGTATTGACCCTCTGATGATGTCCATGCGTAGAGTCTTCTCTTGTGTTGTTGGAAAAGGGTGTTTGCTATGACCAGTGTGTTCTCTTGGCCAAACTCTATTAGCCTTTGCCCTTCTTTGTTTTGTACTCCAAGGCCAAATTTATCTGTTACTCCAGATAGCTCTTGACATCCTACTTTTTTGTTCCAGTTCCATATGATGAAAAGGACATCTTTTATTGGTGTTAGTTCTAGAAGGTCTTGTAGGTCTTCATAGAACCATTCAACTTCAGCTTCTTCAGCATTAGTGATTGGGGCACAGACTTGGATCACTGTGATATTGAATGGTTTGCCTTGGAAACGAACAGAGATCATTTTGTCATTTTTGATATTGCATCCAAGTACTGCATTTTGGACTCTTTTGTTGACTATGAGGGCTACTCCATTTCTTCTAAGGGATTCTTGCCCACAGTAGTTGATCTAATGGTCATCTGAATTAAATTGACCCATTCCAGTCCATTTTAGTTCACCGATTGCTAAAATGCCAATGTTCACTCTTGCCATCTCCTGTTTGACCACTTCAAATTTACCTTGATTCATGGACCTAACATTCCAGGTTCCTATGCAATATTGTTCTTTTTTTTTTTTTTTTACTTTATTTTACTTTATAATACCGTATTGATTTTGTCATACATTAACATGAATCCACCTGCAATATTGTTCTTTAAGCTTCAGATTTTACTTCCATCACCAGTCATAGCCTTAACTGGGCTTTGTTTTTGCTTCATCTCCGACTCTTCATTCTTTCTGGAGTTATTTCTCCACTCTTCTCCAGTAGCAATATTGGGTGCTTACTCCCTTGGGGAGTTCATTTTTCAGTGTCATATCTTTTTGCCTTTTCATACTGTTTATGGGGTTCTCAAGGCGAGAATACTGAGGTAGTTTGCCATTCCCTTCTCCAGTGGACCGTGTTTTGCCAGAACTCTTACCTTGAGCTGTCTCTTCTGGGTGGCCCTACACAGCCTGGCTCATAGTTTCATTGACAAGGGTGTGGTCTGTGTGAACAGTTTGATTAGTTTTCTGTGAATGTGGTTTTCATTCTGTCTGCCCTCTGACAGATAAGGATAAGGGAATGAATACATTCTACAACTGATAATTTAAGAAATGACCCATTAATAATGCATTTTGTTAATATAATGCAGGTATACTAAGCTCTGACTCTACTTCCAGATCTATATTAGGTATCATTTATGATATGTAAATGGTATGGCCTTTGTCTGAAGCAGCTGTTCTCTGTGAGAAGAGAAAATGTATTAATCTAGAATACAACATGCTGCTGCTGCTAAGTCACTTCAGTCGTGTCCAACTCTGTGCAACCCCATAGACGGCAGCCCACCAGGCTCTGCTGTCCCTGGGATTCTCCAGGCAAGAACACTGGAGTGGGTTGCCATTTCCTTCTCCAATGCATGAAAGTGAAAAGTGAAAGTGAGGTTGCTCAGTCGTGTCTGACTCTTCGCGACCCCATGGACTGGAGCCTACCAGGCTCCTCCGTCCATGGGATTTTCCAGGCAAGAGTACTGGAGTGGGGTGCCATCGCCTTCTCCTAGAATACAACATAGGCAATGTCAATAATTGAATGTGGACTATAACATAGGGTCTGGGAGATGGTGAAGGACAGGGGAGCCTCGAATGCTGCAATGCATGGGGTCACAAAGAATCAAGCACAACTGAGCAACTGAACCACAATGTCAATAATAATAGCAATAAGGCAAGAGCAGGTAAAAACTATGTTATATCTGATTTGGTGAGGCAAGCAGTAGAACTTGAATTGTGTGTGCAAGAAGAGATAAGCTTTGTATAGATAGAGGGTCAGGGTGGAGAACATTTTAGGCTGGAAATTAGTATGAATGAGAGCAGAGTGATAAGAATGTGGGTGACAGAGCTGTTTGCATTAGTTCCCTTGAAACAGAATATGTAAGTACGTGTATATATATATATATATGTATGTGGAAGAAGGTAGGAGTATAGTGGAATATTGGAAAGAGTCCATGGCTTGTTTTTGGAAACTAGGAGGGCAGTTGAATCTTGAATTTCATTCTGAACCTTATTCTATAGATAGTTCTAAGCTTCCAAAGACTTCTGAGCTAAACAGCTGCTTTATATAAAGTAGTTTTTTTTTTTTTTGTAATATTAATCTGACAATGTTTTGCAGATTGCTTTAGAAAAGGAAGAAAAGAAAGCTCAGTGAGGAAAGTATTCAATAATTCAGGCACAATAATAGATTCAGACCAAAAATAGCATGGAGGAATGGAAAAGATGAAAGTTCTAAATGGTGATTTTAGATTTTTCAGTTCAAGGCAAGCAGAGAGCTATCTTGTAAAATTTGTCTGCTCTTTTTAAAGGTAAATTTTCCACCTTCTTTCTGCCAATATGCCTGTTTATATTCTGACCTGATATTCTGATAGTGAATGTATTTTGGGATTGTTCTTTGTGTCTTTCATTCTCATTACAAAGAACTAGTCCAGTGATGATGCCTGTAAATCTCTTAGGCAATCTGAGGACAAAGAAACTAGCTTGGCTGAAGAAAAATAGACCTGTCTATCTGAATGTTGTGAAATATTCTAAGTGTTTTTTAAACCTATTGGGCCACACATATTATAATCCACCTCTGAGTTTGTGAAATTCAAGAACTCTAAAGTGTTCCATTTCAAATTTTCCCTATTTTATGGGTAACTGTGGACAAGTCATTTAACCTCTGGTTTTTCTCATTTCTAAAATGACTTGAGCAAAATAGCCTAAGAAAACTGAATGTGATAGCATATATAGAGTACTTCACACAGAGTCATATTACGTAATCAATAATTATTAGCAATTATTACCTTTCAGAAAAGCATTTTTTAAAAATGTGAAACCAACTATCATAGTTTCCCTTATTTGCAGTTTTTCTTCCAAGGCCTCAGTTACCTCTGATAACTGCAGTCTGAAAATACTAAATGGAAAACTCCAGAAACAAACCCTTCACAAGTTTTAAATTTCCCACAGTTCTGAGCAGAGTGATAGACTCTTTCATTGTCTGGCTCCAACCTGCTTGGGACATGAATCATCCATTTGTCCATATCTCTGTCCATTAGCTACTTAGAAGCCACCATCTGGTAATTAGAACAAGTGTTATGGTATGATAGTAAAGTTCAAGTCACCCTTATTTTACCAAATAATGGCCCCAGAGCATGAGAGTTGTGATCCTGGCAATTCACACTGTGGTTCCAGCCTGAAATAGCCTTCATCTCACTGTTCATCTACATAAAGCTTATTTCTTCTTACACATGCAATTCAGGTCCCACTGCTTGCTTCACAATAAAGTATTTTGTGTGTAAGAGAGACCATATTCAAAAAGTAATAGTACTTTTTATTACTATTGCTACAGTATTTAGTTATAATTTTTTATTAATAGCTTGTTATTATTTATTGTTGTCAGTCTCTTACAGTGTGTAATTTATAAGTTAAACATTATTGTAGGTATGTATGTATAGGAAAAAACATAGTCTACACAGGGTTTGGTACTCTCCACTGTTTCAGAAATCCACTGGAGGTCTTGAGATATATCCTCAGCAGATAAGAAACTACTGTACAATTCATGATAAGTGTGTAATTACTGATGACCACATTGAGTTTCAGTCTCTAAATTACTTTTAAACCATTATTTCAGTTGCTTCAGTAGCAATAACTTGTCAATATCACTTTAGTTTGATGTAATCTTGATACAGTATGTACTAATGATCATTGACTCAAATTAACAATAGGATATGGAGATAATGTTTGGCTCAGTTCATGAAACTTTCATTGAAAACTGTACTGTGTTAAACATCTGTCATGGTTTTTGACCTCAAGGAGATTGTAGGCAAGTAAATAGACACATGTGTAAATAATATAATTGCAGTATAGTGTCATATAAATATAGGCATAAGGAGCAGGATTAGTGCAATTTATTATCTTGGGGAACGAAAATAACTTAGCAAAAGAGTGACATACAATTTAGGGTTTTTAGCTATTAATCTATTGAATGTCATAATTAGACTTGTTTTATAGGGTATTGTGGGTAGAAGTTGGAGAGAAAGTGCATTTGTAAAGCATGATTATCTAGGAAATGTGATGCATTCATAGTGCTCTATTTCCAAAGTGCTAAAGCAAAAATCTATAGTTAGGGCAATAAAAAGAATAAGACTTCAGGTCAAAAGGCAAGATCTAGACTAGTGCTGTCCACTATAAATGTCAACCACATATGTAAGTAAGTTTTCTAATAGCTAGATTAAAAATATGGATAAGCAAAATTAATTTTATAACATATTTTATTTAAACCAATATATCTAAAATATTCCCAGGTGGTGCAGTGGTAAAGAATCTGCCTGCCAATGCAGGAGACATGAGTTTGACCCCTGGGTTGGGAAGGTCCCCTGGAGAAGGAAATAGCAGCACAATCCAGTATTCTTGCCTGGAAAATTCTATGGATACAGGAGCCTGGCAGGCTACAGTTCATGGGGTTCCAAAGAGCTGAACACAATTGAGATCACACAGAGAAATCTAAAATATTACCATTTCAACTTGGTAATTCATATAAATAATGGGATCTTTTGCCCTTGTAATAATACAGAGTCTTAAAAATCCATATGTATGTAGCATTTACAGCACATTTCAAATTGAATAAGTCATATTTCAAGAACTTAATAGTCATATAAGGTTAATGACCTCTATGTTGAAGAGTATAGGACAGACTCAGACAATGAAGAGCTTGAACACCCTATTGAAGAATTTAGACTGTTGACCTTTATTAATATGTAAAGTCTATTCATCTGATCAGTGTTAGAATTATATTTTCTCTAGTTATTGAGGATTTTGATGGCTAGCAAAAATATTTGTCCAAGAGACATGAAACTATTTGCATTCTGCTGTTGATCAATCAACACTAGTCAGGAAAGAAGAAAAGACAAAGTCATACTTAAGGACAAAATGGGATTTTTACTCCAGTTCTCCATAGAGGACACAGGGAGCTTGGCTGGGCCTCATGTGTGTGTGTGTGTGTGTGTGTGTGTGTGTGTGTTTGTGTGTGTGTGTCAGTTGCTCAGTTGTGTCTGACTCTTTGCAACCCTATGGATTATAGCCCACCAGACTCCTCTATCCATGGGATTCTCCAGTCAAGAATACCAGAATGGGTTGCCATTCCCTTCTCCAGGGAATCTTCCCCACCCAGGAATTGAACCTGGGTCTCCTGCATTGTTGGGACCCCATGGAGAGTACCAAAACCAAGTCATCCTGATCTAGAAGTAAAGCAGCCTCAAAGGTCAGTTTAAGTACTTCCACATCAGAACTCAGACTTAGATCTTACTATTCTACAGTGAGAAGAGGATAGGCGCACACACTCACAGGAAGTGCTGAAGGAAAGGATCATGTGAGAGACAGTCAGTATTTGTGGCGAGGAGTGAGCTCTTTTTAGGTTGTTGTTAGAGTCCTAGTCTTGAGAGAAAACATCTTAAGTGAGAAAGTTTAATGTCTTAAATGAGAAAAATACTAGAGTCCCCCTGATAGCTTACCATTTAACCCATTTGTCCCAGACCACTTAACTCTTCAGTCCTAATGTGTGGAGAGAAAAGTAGTTCTGAGTACCACACCATGTGTCTTTCAACTTGTTACCTAACATGATGGCTTCTAGCTTAGCACAACGGCCAATAAATTGTCAGTAGTTAGACACCGTGAAGTATAGTGCCTGTGCTCACAGAGATGGGATTTCTTGACCCATTTCTGGGAAAGAAGTGATGAACTCTTCATGAAGGATGTTTAAACTTCACCCTAGGGGCCAATGGAAGTTTCTAGACATATTTCTGAATAGTCAAATAATTTAGAATTAAATATTTCTTGGCTTCAAAGGGTGAGAGAAGCATTATTATTATTTTTTTAATTTTGTTTTACCAAATGTTGTAGCATACTGGTTATAAGCTGGGAAGGCCATACATCCCGTTTGGCATGTGATAGTTTTAGTTAATTCCAATGCTGGCCCCACCTCCCCCAGGATTCTATTTAGTTTTTCATTTATTACATTAAAAATAGTAAGTTATTACTAGTAATTGCATTAAAATAAACCAGAATGAAGTTATTATTCTTTGAATTTATACTTTTAGCTTCTGTCATAGTTCCATCTAGTAATATTTGATATACATGTATAGTAAATAAAATTTTTAGCTTTAAAAAGTCATGAAATCTTAAAGAACAGCAGTAACCCTTTCCTACCCCAAACCTTTACAGAATTTATCAAACTTATCTCTCTGACTTTTGTCTGGTAGGTAATTGCTGATAAACTGAAGTGTGTGTTGACAGGAAAAACTAGGGAGCAGTTTATTTTTCTGGTTTTATTTGATAATGGAAAAAAGCACATTGTAACTTATGCCAGCCACTTTGTGCTAAAGCCAGTTGTGCTGTGACCTGTGTCACTGGCCTCAAGATGCACGAGGCCTCCAGGCAGCCAGTTAGCAGAATCAGTGGAAAATTATAGGCTACTTGTATGTGAAATATGTACAGGATATAGAGGATGAGTAGCTCAGCCATAGAGTTTATAGACAACAGTATGAAATATAATAGTTTTGTAATGTAAACCTACATTATTTGTTTTTTTTAAATCTTTTTGAAAGATACTATTTAAAGCAGTAATGAGCTCGAAAATTGAAAATGCTGGAAAAATAAAAAAGGAGTACTATATTTGCACTTCTCAAGAAAGTTGATTAATGCTAAATTGACAAATAATTTGTCAACATTTACTGTTCTTTGAGGGTTGTGGTGATGTCAGTGAACACAAGAAACGAATCTGCTGAATAAGCCTTTGCATCTACTTCAAAAGTTAATAATTATTTTAAGATTTCCAAGAGAATAATTTTACACATGGAGCTGCAAGAAGTACATTTTGTATCACAGTATTATTTTTCATTTTGATCAAGGAGTTGTTTTTATAAATGTCACTAATTTTTAATTTTAGGTTTTCTTGTGTGTGTTTGAAAAGCATTAGCATATCAGTTCTATTAGAGGAAATATTTGGCAGCATTAAATGATGTCAGTATTATTTCAGTCATCTGATTCCAAAGAGGAAATAAATCCCTAAAATAAATCAATTTTTAATTTAATTCATAGAGTCCAAGCAATATTTTAAAACTTCATTTAATAAAAGGTGAAATATGTGGCAACTGTGTAGATGCTGGGCCTTCCAGATGGTGCTAGTGGTAAAGAACCCACCTGTCAATGCAGATGACACAAGAGATACTCCTTCGATCCCTGGCTTGGGAAGATCCCCTGGAGGAGACCATGACAATCCACTCCAGTATTCTTGCTTGGAGAATCCCATGGACAGAGGAGCCTGGTGGGCTCCATAGAGTTGCAAAGAGTCGGACATGGCTGAAGTGAATTAGAACGCACATGTAGATGCTATTGCAAAGTTTTGAAAATGAAAACTTCTAAATTTTGATTGTGTTTGTTTTGAATTTTGGGAAACTTTAACTAATGAGTAGAGTGCCAAAAATTTTCAAATTTTGAAGTTTTAGTCAATTGAAGTTATTGAGAAAAAACTAACAGGAATATATTGAAATATATCCTTACAAAAACAAGGAGGAATGGAATCAATCTGTCTCTTATACACATCTAGATGTGTATAAGAGACAGGCTTTGTATAGATAGAGGGTCAGGGTGGAGAACATTTTAGGCTGGAAATTAGTATGAATGAGAGCAGAGTGATAAGAATGTGGGTGACAGAGCTGTTTGCATTAGTTCCCTTGAAACAGAATATGTAAGTACGTGTATATATATATATATATGTATGTGGAAGAAGGTAGGAGTATAGTGGAATATTGGAAAGAGTCCATGGCTTGTTTTTGGAAACTAGGAGGGCAGTTGAATCTTGAATTTCATTCTGAACCTTATTCTATAGATAGTTCTAAGCTTCCAAAGACTTCTGAGCTAAACAGCTGCTTTATATAAAGTAGTTTTTTTTTTTT
>SJYT01080951.1:34540-61578 GCA_006410635.1 Cephalophus harveyi | reverse complement strand
TGATGAGCAGGGAGGCCTGGCATGCTGTGATTCATGGGGTCACAAAGAGTCGGACATGACTGAGTGACTGAACTTAACTGAAAGTGTATATATATGCACAGTTATATCTGATACATCTAATTGTTTATAATATCAATATTATTATAGCATATATATTTTCTCTCAAACATTTTAATAAATATTTTATGTTTTCCTCATGTCAAAGTACATGGAACATCTTCATCATTCTTAAAAATTATATTGTGTTCTATTATGAGAATGAGCTATAATTAGTTTCTTTAATTTTTATTGATAATTATTTAAATCATTCTTCAACTACTGCTTCTCTTATTATAAACAAAATCTTGCAATAACTCTCTTAGTATATATGTCTTTGTTCTTATTATATTTTCAAAGTAGAAGCAGTAAATATAATTGGGACATGGTTATCACTTACTTGTGTTATACAAGTAAAGGATAAACAATATATAAGTGACATTAGCAATAGGGCAATACAAATTGATCTATGTTTAGAATTCCCTTACAGGAATTAGATCACAAGAAAATAGTGCAGTCAGATAACTAAGAAACATCACTCTATTCATCAACCAAGAGAATAATGGTAATGGTGATGCTGATAAATTTTATTAAAAGCTTGTGATGTGCCAGTGAATGAGTTAAACCATCTTACATAATTCCTACAAAAACTCTATTAAGAAAATAATATTAGTATGCTCATTTGTAAATGAAGAAATTAGGTAAATTTATTTGACCCAGGTCACATAATGGAATCTATTTGCAGAGCAAGAATTCAGTTTCATTATATATAATCCCAGAGGAGATACCCCACGTCCAAGGGCAAAGGAGAAGCCCCAGCAAGATGGTTCAGTTCAGCTGAGTCACTCAGTCATGTCCAACTCTTTGCGACCCCATGAACTGCAGCATTCCAGGTCTCCCTGTCCATCACCAACTCCTGGAGTTTACTCAAACCCATGTCCATTGAGTCGGTGATGCCATCCAGCTATCTCATCCTCTGTCATCCCCTTCTCCTCTTGCCCTCAATCTTTCCCAGCATCAGGGTCTTTTCAAATGAGTCAGGTCTTCGCATCAGATGGCCAAAGTATTGGAGTTTCAGCTTCAACATCAGTCCTTCCAATGAACACTCAGGGCTGATCTCCTTTAGAATGGACTGGTTGGATCTCCTTGCAGTCCAAGGGACTCTCAAGAGACTTCTCCAACACCACAGTTTAAAAGAATCAATTCTTCTGTGCTTAGTATTCTTGCTTTGAGAACACCATGAATGATATGAAAAAAAAGCAAGACTTTAGGAGGGGCGAATTCACATTTAGAATAAAACCCCAGGCTCAGAGGGCTCAAACAAACCTTGTGCACCCCAGGACCCAGAGACCCCACAGAGACTGAGACAGAACTGTGTCTGAGTGTCTCCTGTGGAGTTATGGGTCAGCAGTGGACTGTCATAGGGGCAGGGGCTCTGGGTGCAGCAGACTTGCGTAAGCCCTTTTGGAGGAGGTAGCCATTAACCCCACCAAAGAGCTGCCAGAACTTACACAGGACTGGGAAATAGACTATTGGAGGGCACAAACAGAAACTTGTGTGTACCAGGACCCAGGAGAAAGGAGCAGTGACCCCCACAGAAGACTGACCCAGACTTGCCCAGGAGTGTCCAGGAGTCTCCAGCGGAGGTGTGGCCTTGGAGTACTGAATGAAGCTGGGCAAAGGCTAATAGAGTTTTGCCAAGAGAATGCACTGGTCATTGCAAACACCCCCTTCCAACAACACAAGAGGACTGTACACATGGATATCACCAGATGGTCAATACCAAAATCAGATTGATGATATTCTTTGCAGCCAAAGATGAAGAAGCTCTATACAGTCACAAAAACAAGACTGGGAGCTGACTGTGGCTCAGATCATGAACTCCTTATTGCCAAATTCAGACTTAAATTGAAGAAAGTGGGGAAAACCACTAGACCATTCAGGTATGACCTAAATCAAATCCCTTACAATTATACAGTGGAAGTAACAAATAGATTCAAGGGATTATATCTGATAGACAGAGTGGCTGATGAACTATAGATGGAGGTTCATAACATTGTACTGGAGACAGGGATCAAGACCATCCCCAAGAAAAAGAAATGCAAAAAAGCAAAATGGCTATCTGAGGTGGCCTTACAAATAACTGTGAAAAGAAGAGAAGAGAAAAGCAAAGGAGAAAAGGAAAGATAGACCCATCTGAAAGCAGAAATCCAAAGAAAGCAAGGAGAGACAAGAAAGCCTTCCTCAGTGATCAGTGCAAAGAAATAGAGGAAACAATAGAATGTGAAAGACTAGAGATTTCTTCAAGAAAATTAGAGATACCAAAGGAACATTTCATGCAAAGCAGAGCTCAATAAAGGACAGAGATGGTATGGACCTAACAGAAACAGAAGATATTAAGAAGAGGTGGCAAGAACACACAGAACTATACAAAAAAGATCTTCATGACCCAAATAATCATGATGGTGTGATCACTCACCTAGAGTCAGACATCCTGGAATGCGAAGTCAAGGGCGCCTTAGGAACCATCACTATGAACAAAGCTAGTGGAAGTGATGGAATTCCAGTTGAGCTATTTCAAATCATAAAACGTGATGCTATGAAAGTGCTGCACTCAATATGCCAGCAAATTTGGAAAACTCAGCAGTGGCCACAGGACTGGAAAAGGTCAGTTTTCATTCCAGTGCCAAAGAATGCTCAAACTACCACACACTTGCACTCATCTCACACACCAGCAAAGTAATGCTCAAAATTCTCCAAGCGAGGCTTCAACAATGCATGAACCGTGAACTTCCAGATGTTCAAGCTGGAGTCAGAAAAGAAAGAAGAATCAGAAATCAAATTACCAACGTCTGCTGGATCATCAAAAAAGCAGGAGAGTTCCAGAAAAACATCTACTTCTGCTCTATTGACTATGCCAGAGCCTTTGACAATGTGGATCACAACAAACTGAAAATTCTGAAAGAGATGAGAACATCAAACCACCTGACTCGTCTCCTGAGAAATCTGTATGCAGGTCAGGAAGCAACAGTTAGAACTGGACATAGAACAACAGACTGATTCCAGATAGGAAAAGGAGTACGTCAAGGCTGTATATTGTCAACTTGCTTGTTTAATTTATATGCAGAGTACATCACGAGAAATGCTGGGCTAGATGAAGCACAAACTGGAATCAAGATTGCCAGGAGAAATATTGACATGCAGATATGATACCTCAGATATGCAGATGACACAACCCTTATGGAAGATGTGAAGAAGAACTGAAGAGCCTCTTGATGCAAGTGAAAGAGGAGAAAGGAAAAGCTGGCTTAAAACTCAACATACAGAAAACTAAGATCATGGCATCTGGTCCCATCACTTCATGGGAAATAGATGGGGAAACAGTGGAAACAGTGTCAGACTTTATTTTGGGGGGCTCTAAAATCACTGCAGATGGTGACTGAAGCCATGAAATTAAAAAACACTTATTCTTTGAAAGAGAAGTTATGACCAACCTAGACAGCCTATTAAAAAGCAGAGACATTATTTTGCCAACAAAGGTCCATATAGTCAAACCTATGGTTTTTCCAGTAGTCATGTATGGATGCAAGAGTTGGGCTATAAAGAAAGCTGAGCTCCCCAAAATTGATGCTTTTGAACTGTGATGTTGGAGAAGACTCTTGAGAGTCCCTTGGATTGCAAGGAGAACCAAGCAGTCCATCCGAAAGGAAATCAGTCCTGAATATTCATTGAAAGCAGTGATGCTGAAGCTGAAGCTCCAATACTTTGGCCACCTGATGCGAAGTTCTGACTCATTTGAAAAGACTCTGATTCTGGGAAAGATTGAAGGTGGGAGGAGAATGGGACAACAGAGGATGAGATGGTTGGATGGCATCACTGACTCAATGGACATGTGTTTACTCAACCTCCCATTACCGGGAGTTGGTGATGGACAGGGAGACCTGGTGTGCTGCAGTCCATGGGGTCGCAAAGAGTTGGACACGACTGAATGACTGAATTGAACTGATATATAATCCCATGAACAAGTGTAGCAATAAGAGTAGAAAGAGCACCAAATAGAAATATCTGCACCCCAGGTCCTTGTTGAGGTTGGCTTCTCGCTATTAAAATGACATTGGTCACAACCATAATGAGTCACATAGTGAGAAAGGAAAAACTCCAGGCATTTGGTCAGGGCCACTCTATTTCACCCCCACAAACACCTAATTCAAGGTGGTATTTTTCTGTTTAAATGAGCTTAAACACATTCAAATAGTTTGTAGTTCATAAAATGGAAAAATGAGAAAATGATGAGATTGTGATGATTAAGTGTTAATCATTACGATTTTTGTTTATTTCAGTTATAAAAATATAGATATCCAAGAAAATAAAGGCCAACTGAGCCAATTAATTCTATCAAAGATTCTATGATAAAGTTTTTTAGTTATATCGGAGTACTACACGCTGAAATAAAAAAGTGGGAGAAAGCCTAGAGAGGAACTGAAATACTGCTCAATATTTCTTTAATCTTGTTCCTATCCAATGATGGCTTCTTTAGACTAGACCTCTGGAAGAATTCTCTAGTGGCTCCTAGGTGGCACAGTTGCAGAGAATCTGTCTGTCAGTGCAAAAGATGCAGGAGACATATATTCGATCCCCGGGTGTGGAAGATCCTCTGGATGGGAAAATGGCAACCCACTCTAGTGTTCTTGTCTGGCGATTCCCATAGATGGAGGAGTCTGGTGGACTATAGACCATGGGGTTGCAAAGAGTTGGATGTGATTGAGCATGCATGCAATTGTGACTGAAGTCATTTTTAAAAAGTAAAGAAAGTCAAAGTTGCTCAGTCGTGTCTGACTCTTTGTGACCCCATGGACTATACAGTCCATGGAATTCTCCAGGCTAGAATTATGGAGTGATTAGCCATTCCCTTCTCCAGGGGATCTTCCCAACCCAGGGATCGAACCCAGGTCTCCTGCATTGCGGGCAGATTCTTTACCAGAAAAGTAAAATGCATGTATTGTAAACTTTCAAGACAACCACTTAGATATTGAATCAACATGTTTGCTTCACTATTGGTTTCCTTCTTCTCTCTTACCTCTCAAAAATGTAGGATTGTTTGATCTTTTTACCTCAAAAGTTTCAGTTAAGTCTGTCCCTTTTGTACCATGATTAAAAAATCTACATTGATAACAAAAGATGAAAAGTTTTCTTCCACTCTGGGATGCAAGCCAAGGAAACCAAATAATTTACATTGAGGTAGAAATGAGGCAAAGGACATGTTTCCTAATTAAGGAACGTAAGGGTTGAAGTTGGTAGTGCAAGATTTTAGGGAAGAGCAAGAAGAAGCTTCCCTGAGCAACATTCCACATCCCTCTACCATGATTCCCAGGTAAGGAAGTGACAAAGAGTCAAAAAGTGGTAGCTATGAACTTGTATGAAGTCAACATGTTTCAGATTTTCAATATTTGTTGTTCATTACTGTTGCTGCTGCTGCTAAGTTGCTTCAGTCGTGTCCGACTCTGTGCGACCCCATAGACGGCAGCCAACCAGGCTCCTCCGTCCCTGGGATTCTCCAGGCATCCTCTACCATGATTCCCAGGTAAGGAAGTGACAAAGAGTCAAAAAGTGGTAGCTATGAACTTGTATGAAGTCAACATGTTTCAGATTTTCAATATTTGTTGTTCATTACTGTTGCTGCTGCTGCTAAGTTGCTTCAGTCGTGTCCGACTCTGTGCGACCCCATAGACGGCAGCCAACCAGGCTCCTCCGTCCCTGGGATTCTCCAGGCAAGAACACTGGAGTGGGTTGCCATGTCCTTCTCCAATGCATGAAAGTAAAAAGTGAAAGTGAAGTTGCTCAGTCGTGTCCGACTGTTCGAGACCCCATGGACTGCAGCCTACCAGGCTCCTCCGTCCATGGGATTTTCCAGGCAAGAGTCCTGGAGTGGGGTGCCATCGCCTTCTCCGGTTCGTTACTGTTAACACTATGTTTATGTGAACTCTTATAAGAATGCATCTGGTTCAGAAGCCCTCAGAAGAAATCTTGTCTTGGAAAGTTTCTGTCTCCACATATATCTACATATTTGTATCTGTATCTGTCTACTTGTGTATCTATCTGTCTTCTTATTGCCTGTTGGTTTTTTATGTTATTTGTTTTCTGATGCTGCTTTTATCATGATAAATATGTTGTTACTTTGAGCTGCTAAAGTTAAGGAATAAGGGGTAGCATCAAAAAAACTGATGAAAGGAAGTGATTACCTTTTCTTTTGATTCATTTCCCTAGTCAAGGCACAGAAAGCAAGCTTTTTAAAGGATGAAAAATAAAATGAGTAGAGGAAACTTTCCATGGGCTCTCTTCTACTCAGCCACATTTTATCTGTTGGCTATTTATATTTTTACTCACTGTAGCATCAGGAAGCTGAAAGTTGGGAAAACCAATCTTTAGAAATGCATTTGGGGCTCACTCAAACTTGATTTTGTACATGGAATTGTTGGCCAATTTATCAGATAAGGGCAGATTAACACCACTACAGAAATAATGAAAACAACAACCTTCAACAACTGATCCAATATATTTTCCACTTTTATAAAAATATAATTTTACCAATAAATGTTAGTTGTGTCTGGGGAAGAGATTGTGGGGAATGAGTTCTTAACTGGATTTTCCCTGGTCGGTGCTATAAGCTTTTCTAGTGTGTGTCTGAACCTTTTCTGAGCTGCCATGACTACGCTGGACATTCCTTTTTAATTTTTCTTCAAGGAACTTAGGAGTGCTTGTTGGGAGCAGATACATAGATGAGGTAGCAAAGAAAAGATAAAGAAAAGGAGAGAGGGGAAGGTAGAAAATCTGTGTCTTAAACATTCTCACAGCTATTTCATTGGAGTTTCTTTTCAAATAAAAATTTGTTTTGAAGAATGGAACAGTCTTCATTATTTCTAGTTTTATTGCTTTTGGTTAATTTAAATGATCTTGGAAAGAACTTTAAGCTGTATGATACCACTATCTATTCTCTAGGTACACAAAAGTAACATTTAAATATCCCGATTGTTCTGGTTGAGTCTATAGATCCAATTTACTCTCTTTTCCTGTTTAAGTAAAATTATACTCCTAAAAAGTATTTGGTATAAGCATCTGCTCACTCTTTTTATCTCTTTCATTGCCCAGGAACGATATTCGTTTCAACCCTTTTTGTTCTCTTCTCACTGCCATTGGAACTTGACTAGAGTTCTAGCAGGGCATGCCTAAGGTTAGGAGATGCTTATATAGTCCCACAGCGGCAGCTCTCTGCATACCAGGCAATCTGCCATGAGATAATGCCTCTTTCATATAGGAACATGGGGACCTGATAAGACTGTCACTAAGAGAATGTGGAACAAGTTATAGGGCATTCCAATTCTACAAAAAAAGTCATGGGATTTATCATAAGGCAATGAAATAAGTACGTGGTGGTGTTTTGACTGTGTCTCTTCACTGTAATATATATTAGGTATCTGTTACTAACCTAAATGAGAATAGAAAATTATAGTTCTATGCCATCATTGTAAGTTGTCTTTTATATAAAAATGTAGAGCTCAAAAAAGAAGAGCCACAGCTCTGCTAATAGACCTTAACTGTAGATTCTTCTTTATTAGTGCTCCCTAAGAACAAAAGGCCATGCAATTGAAAGAATTAAAGAAGAAGACAGTAAAAGACATTAAGGAAAAGAATAAGCTCGTGGATGAACAACAGAGAAACTTGGAAGGGTACTTTTTGAATTACTGAATTTTTTACTGAGTAGAAGTAAAAGGGATTTTACTGAAAGATATTTTTAACTCTTGCTCTTAGAGTTCTGAGAATTTCATTTTCATTAACTTAGAAAAAGACCCATTAGTTAATTTGGGGCATAGTAAAGAGAAGAATTCTCTTAAAAATAGGTCTGCATGTATACCTGTTGAATAGCCAGAATTTGGAATACTAACAAAAGCAAACACCGGCAAGGAAATGGAGCAACAGGAACCCCATTCATTGCTGAGGGCAATGCAGAATGGTGCAGCCACTTTGGAAGACAGTTTGCTGGTTTTTAACAAAATTGAACATACTCTTCCAATACAATTTAAGAATGTCATTCCTAGGTATTTACCTGAAGGAGGTAAAAACTTATCTCCACAAATGCACATGCATATGGATGTTAATAGCAGCTTTATTCATAATTACTAAAATTAAATCAATCATTAGTCCTTCAGTAGGTGAACAGGTACATAAATTATAGTACATCCAGATAAGGAACTACTAATTAGGGCTAAAAAGAAATAAACTGTCAAGCCATGAGAAGATATAGAGGGATTTTCACCTCATATTGCTAAGCAAAAGATAACAAACTCTGTAATACCAACTATATGACATTCTGGAAAAGACTAAACAATGGAGACATTAAACAAGACTAAACAATGGAGACATTAAACTGATCTGTTGGTTGACAAGGGTGAGGGTAGGGAGAAGGGATGAACAAGGAAAAACCCAGAAAATTTTAGGGCTATTAAAATGATGGCTATATATCATTATTCAGTTCAGTTCAGTTGCTCAGTTGTGTCCAACTCTTTGCAGCCCCATGAATCGCAGCATGCCAGGCCTCCCTGTCCATCACCAACTCCTGAAGTTTACCTAAACTCATGTCTATCGAGTCAGTAATGCCATCCAGCCATCTCATCCTCTGTCATCCCCTTCTCCTCTTGCCCCCTATCCCTCCTAGCATCAGGGTCTTTTCTAATGAGTCAACTCTTCGCATGAGGTGGCCAAAGTATTGGAGTTTCAGCTTCAGCATCAGTCCTTCCAATGAACACCCAGGACTGATCTCCTTTAGGATGGACTGGCTGGATCTCCTTGCAGTCCAAGAGACTCTCAAGAGTCTTCTCCATCACCATAGTTCAAAAGCATCAATTTGTCTAACTCAGCTTTCTTCACAGTCCAACTCTCACATCCATACATGACCACTGGAAAAACCATAGCCTTGACTAGACGGACCTTTCCTGGCAAAGTAATGTCTCTGATTTTTAATATATCATTGTACATTTGTCCAAATTTGTAGAATGTACAACACTAAGCAGTGAACCATAATGTAAACCATGGGCCTTGGGTGATTATGGTATGTCAATATAGCTTCATGTTTGGTAGCAATGCAGCATGGTGCTAATAATCAGGAGACTATGCATGTATGGAGTTAGTCTCAAAGTGGTGTCTGACTCTTTGTGACCCCGTGGACTGTAGTCCACCAGGCTCCTTTGTCCATGGAATTCTGCAGGCCAGAATACTGGAGTGGGTTCCCAGTATTATATCCCCTAAAGTATATCCCCTAAAGAATTCCTTTCTTTTGGGATCTTCCCAACCCATGGTATGGGGGTTCATTTCTTAGTGTTGTACATTCTACAGATTTGGGCAAATGTATAATGATATATTCCCTTGAGAACAGAAAGGCTACCCACTCCAGTATTCTGGCCTGGAGAATCCCAAGGACTGTATAGGTGGGGTTGCAAAGAGTTGGACAAGACTGAGTGACTTGTACTCACTTGCTCATAATGATATAAAGCCATTGTTTTAATATTATACAAAACATACCCACTCCAGTATTCTTGCCTGGAGAATGGACAGAGAAGCCTAGTGGGCTACAGTCCATGGGGTCGCAAAGAGTCAGACATGACTGAGTGACTTAACACTTTCACTTTCGTTCTTGTATGGAGTTAGGGGGTATACAGGAGACCTCTGTATCTGTCATTTACTTTTGCTGTGAATTTAAACTGCTCTAAAAAATAAAGTCTTAAAAAAATAGGCCTATATATACACCTTTGATTCAAGAGTGGTCTTTAGCTGAGAATTCCATCCTCCTCAACACTGTCACAATTTGGGGGTGTAATCTTAAGAAAGAAAAAAGACAAGAAGAACAATTGCTTAGATATACTTTTTTAGTATTTGGAATGATTTATGTTGTTCAGTACTTTGGCCACTTCATGCGAAGAGCTGAGTCATTGGAAAAGACTCTGATGCTGGGAGGGATTGGGGGCAGGAGGAGAAGGGGACAACAGAGGATGAGATGGCGGGATGGCATCACCGACTCGATGGACATGAGTTTGGGTAAACTCCGGGAGTTGGTGATGGACAGGGAGGCCTGGTGTGCTGCGATTCATGGGGTTGCAAAGAGTCAGATACAACTGAGCAACTGAACTGAACTGAACTGAACTGATGTTGTAAATAGCTTATTCCTACACCCTCTCCTTACTACCTCTTTAATTATTTATGCATTTATTTCTTACTTTCTGAATGTGAACATTGAACTTTGAAAGTCTAAAGAAAGAAAATGGTCTAGAAAAAAATTTACTTTCCCATAAAAATATCTTTCATTGTATCATAGGAATAAATAAAGGTTTGAGTGTAAAAGAGAAACAATAAAAATATGCTTGTATTCGTTGATTGAAAACAACATATCAACGTATATATCCTACTTCCCTCATCTGTGAGAGGTATCTTTTTAAAAAAGTTAAGTGATGCCAAATCTCTATTGGTGTATGAACATAAAGATAGAAGCATGTAATAAACTCAAACAACCATCAACAATTTATTGAGAACAAGTTGTTTAGATGTGTTAGATATGAATTTGTACCTTATATTTTTTCATTGCTGAGAACCCAGATTCTCAGCTGATTATTTCTGTCAGTTTTATATCCTTCTTCTTTTAAAACATTTAATAAGTTATTTAAGGCAGCAGAATGACTACCCTGTACTGGAACCACTCACAAATGATTACAGTGCAACAGACATTGCAGTGCGTGCTTTGAAATGTGATTGTGGAAGATGAAATTCTGCAAAACAGACAGGGGACAATATGAGAAATGACTTGAAAATCAGACAACCTTAGAGATCTCAGGCACCAGTAAATTTTTACTCTATGTGGTTGACACAGAGGAACTGTCTGTTAATAGTCATGACCATCGTTAGATATTCAACTTGCTGGTTGAAATCTCCAGATCCTGTGACTTTCTAAGAGAAAGTTCAGAAACTCTCAGGAGGGTACTTTTGTGATGTGAGGGGGGCAGGCAAGAGAAACAAAAAAGGGAGAATGGTCAGTGTATACTTCTATTGAAATGCCTGTAGAATTTGCTCTGAAAGACACTAGTCCTAAAACATGCAGTTTTTTTCTTTTTTTGGTATAAGTGATATACTAACTTAGAAAATTGTTTTATTAAAGTATAGTTGATTTACAACGTTGTATTAGTTTCAGATGTACAGCAAAGTGATTCAATTACACATATACATACCCACTATTTTTTAAAATTTAGATTCCTTTCCCATGTAGGCCTTATGTAGTTTGAAGAGTTCCCTGTACTGTGCAACAGGTTCATATTAGTTATCTGTTTTGTATATAATACTGTGTATATGTAAATCCCAATCTCCCAATTTGTCCCTCCCCACTTGCATCCCCTGGTAACCATAAATTTGTTTTCTCTATCTGTGACTCTACTTCTGTTTTGTGTATAAGTATATTTGTACCTTTTTTGTAGATTCCACATACAAACAATATTATATAATATGTGTCTTTCTGTGTCTGACCTCACTCAGTATGACAATCTCTAGGTTCATCCATGTTGCTGCAAATGGTATTATTTTGTTCTTTTTTATGGCTGAGTAATATGCTATTGTATACATGTACAACATCTTCTGTATCCACTCATCTATCAGTGGGCAGTTAGTGCTTCCATGTCCTAGCTATTGTACATAGTGCTGCAGTGAACATTGTGGTGCATATATGATTTTGAATTATGGTTTTCTCAGGATGGGCTTCCCTTGTGACTCAGCTGGTAAAGAATTCGCCTGCAATATGGGAGACCTGGGTTCAATCCCTGGGTTGGGAAGATCCCCTAGAGAAGGGAAAGGCTACCCATTCCAGTATTCTGGCCCAGAGAATCCCATGAACAGTCCATGGGGTCGTAAAGAGTCAGACACAACTAAGTGACTTTCACTTTCGCTTTCTCAGGATATATGCCCAGAAGTGATATTGCGGTGTCATATGGAAGTTCTTTTTTAGTGTTTTAAAGAGCCTGTGTACTGTTCTCCATAGTGGCTATACCAATTTACATTTCCACCAACAATGTAGGAGGGTTCCCTTTTCTCCACCTCCACCTCCCTCTCCAGTTTATTGTTTGTAGATTCTTTGATGATGGCCATTCTGACTGGCATTACAAATAGCTATGAAGAGAAGAGCAGGGAAAGGCAAAGGAGAAAAGGAAAGATATACCCATCTGAATACAGAGTTTGAAAGAATAGCAAGGGGAAATAAGAAAGTCTTAAGTGAACAATGCAAAGAAATAGAGGGAAACAATAGAATGGGAAAGACTAGAGATGTCTTCAAGAAAATTGGAAATAGCAAAAGAACATTTCATGCAAAGTTGGGTACAATAAAGAACTGAAATGGTATGGACCTAACAGAAGGAAAAGAGATTAAGAAGGGATGGCAAGAATATACAGAAGAGCTATATGAAAAAGGTCTTCATTGCCGGGAGCCAGCGTGAGGAACTCTGCCCATGGCAAAGGTCATGAGGAAGGAGGCTTCGGCAGGATCAAGCCTCAGGAGACCCCCTGTTCCCAAGCATCTACCCCCAAAACCAGAGTCTGTTTTATGCTCTCACCTACACCTCTGACTTTATGGGGGGCTCTCCCCCATCACCATTTCTCTCAGAGAAGGAGTTAACTTGCAGCTCCAGTTTATAAAAATTCCTGGGTGTGACAAGAGTGTGTCAACTTACAAACTCCTCTGAAGGTTCTCTAGCCTGCCTGATCAGGTTCATCCAGCCACATGTGATTGTTTACAACCTCCCAACAGTGAGAGGCACGAGATGCTTTAAAACTTTCTAAATACAGACTCTCTTGAGAAGTTAGAAAATTATTAGTATAGTATAGTGGATTGATTAGAAATTATATTGGTTAAGGTTTTTTTCATTTGTTGTGCCAATAATTACTGCTAATTCCCTGCCCTGGGTGTGACAAGGGTGTCTCAGGTCAAACCTCTCTGCTGACAGACTAGCTTGTGTGACAACCTCTCAACCATAAACAGGACAGAGAGTTTGGAGTATTTTGAAAGTCTTAATTAGCATAGGGCTTTTCTCATTGTTGAGTCAATGATTGCTGCCAGGCCTCTATATCCTTAGGCACCTGGGAATATATTAATCAATTGATCAGTTTCTGGAAAGACTGATTCCCCCATGTTGTTTCTTTCTTGCTCCCCGTTTTTCTGGCTGAATTCTCATCTGGAATGTGGTTACTCACCAAGCCTGCTAATTTTGCCTGGGCTTCTAAGATTGGACCGGGGAGGCCTCAGTGCCTCCTCTCCTTCTGGAGAATGGAAAGATGCCTGTGGCCTACGTAGGTGGTGATTGGTATTCCATGTAAAACCAAGTTATTCAGCCTCTTTTTCTCCACTAATTTTCCTACTACACTATCCATTTCTAATCTCTCTATATATCTGTAATTAAATAAGTTTTTTCCTAGGACGCCTACTCTGTCTCCCCTTCGAATTACCCTGGATCCACCGGGGCTGGACCCTGGCACTTCATGACCTGGATAACCACAGTGGTGTGATCACTCATCTAGTGCCAGACATCCTGGAATGTGAAGTCAAGTAAGCCTTAGGAAGAATTACTACAAACAAAGCTAGTGGAGGTGATGGAAATCCAGTTGAGCTATTTCAAATCCTAAAAGATGATGCTGTGAAAGAGTTGCATTTAGTATGCCAGTAAATTTGGAAAACTTGGCAATGGCCATAGGATTGGAAAAGCTGAGATTTCATTCCAACTCAAAAAGCACAGTGTCAAAAACTGTTCAAACTACTGCACAACTGTGCTCATTTTACATGCTAGCAAGGTAATGCTCAATATCCTTCAAGCTCGGCTTCTATAGTAGGTGAACCGAGAACTTCCAGATGTACAAGCTTTAAAAAAGGCAGAGGAACCAGAGCTCAAACTGCTAACATCTGTTGGATAATAGAAAAAGCAAGCGAATTCTAGAGAAACATCTACTTCTGCTTCATTGACTACGTTAAAGTCTTTGACCGTGTGGACCACAACAAACTGTGTAAAATTCTTAAAGAGATGGAAATTTCAGACCACCTTATCTGTCTCCTAAGAAACCTTTATGCAGGTCAAGAAGCAATAGTTAGAACTGGACATATAACAACAGACCGGTTCCAAATTGGGAAAGGAGTACATCAAGGCTGTATTGTTACCCTGCTTATTTAACTTATATGCAGAGTACCTCATGCAAAATGCAGGGCTGGATGAAGCTTAAGCTGGAATCAAGATTGCTGGGAGAATTATCAACAACCTCATATATGCAGATGGCACCACGCTAAAGGCAGAAAACAAGAGAAACTAAAGAGCCTCTTGATGAAGGAGAAAGAGGAGAGTGAAAAAGCTAGCTAAAACTCAACATTCAGAAATCAAAGATTATGGCATCCAGTCCCACCACTTTATGGCAAATAGATGGGAAAAAATAGAAACAGTGACAGACTTTATTTTCTTGGGCTCCAAAATCACTGCACATGGTAACTGCAGCCATGAAATTAAAAGATGCTTGCCCCTTGGAAGAAAAGCTATGACAATCCTAGACAGTGTGTTAAACAGCAGAGCCATCACTTTGTGGACAAAGGCCCATACAGTCAAACCTATGGTTTTTCCAGTAGTCATGTATGGATGTGAATGTTGAACTATAAAGACCGAGTGCCAGAGAATCGATGCTTTCGAAATGTGGTGCTGGCGAAGACTCTTGAGAGTTCATTGGACAGCGAGGAGTTAAAACCAGTCAATGATAAAGGAAATCAACCCTGAATATTCATTGGAAGGAGTGAAGCTGAATCTCTAGTAGTTTGGCCACCAGATGTGAAGAGCAGACTCATTGGAAAAGATCCTGATTCTAGGAAAGATTGAGTGCAGGAGAAGGAGGTGATAGAGGATAAGATGGTTGGATGGAATCAACAACTCAACAGACATGAGTTTAAGGAAACTCTGGGAGATAGTGAAGGAAAGAGAAGCCTGGCATGCTGCAGTCCATGGGGTTGCAAAAAGTTGGACACAACTGAATGACTGAACAACAACAGTATTCTGACTAGTGTGAGGTGATACCTCGTAGTTTTGATTTTCATTTCTGCAATAATTAATGACATTGAGCATGTTTCCATGTGTTTGCTGGCCATCTCTGTGTCTTCTTTGGAGAAATGTCTATTTAGGTCTTTCATACATTTTTTGGTTGGGTTGTTTCTTTTTTTGTTATTGAGCTACATGAGCTGTTTGTGTTACATATTTTGTAATCCCTTACCAATTGCTTCATTTGCACATATTTTCTCCTACTTTGAGGATTGTCTTTGTTTTGTTTATGTTTTCCTTTGCTGTGGAGAAGGCGATGGCACCCCACTCCAGTACTCTTGCCTGGAAAATTCCATGGACAGAGGAGCCTGGTGGGCTGCAGTCCATGCTGTCGCAAAGAGCTGGACACACTGAGCGACTTCACTTTCACTTTTCACTTTCGTGCATTGGAGAAGGAAATGGCAACCCACTCCAGTGTTCTTGCCTGGAGAATCCCGGAGACGGGGGAGCCTGGTGGCTGCCGTCTATGGGATCACACAGAGTCGGACACGACTGAAGTGACAGCAGCAGCAGAGATTTGTATGTTTAATTAGAGACCATTTGTTTATTTTTGTTTTTATTTTCATTATTCAGTGGATCAAAAAAGATCTTGCTGTGATTTATGTCAAAGAGTGTTCTGCCTGTGTTTTCCTCCAAGATTTTATAGTGTCTGGCCTAACATTTAGATCTTTAATCCATTTTGAGTTTATTTTTGAAACACATGAATTTTTAATAATGATACAAATTCTGGTTAAGACCCTCGACCAGACAGTCAAGTATATATTCTGTGTATTCAATCAGTATATATTCTACTTGAAAGAAGCCAGCTTTGAACTTCCTCCATTTGCTCCATTGGGCCTTTCACATTACCATGAAAATAAGGGGAACAGTTCCTGGCACCTCTCTGTCAGGGATGTATGTTCATGTGTGTTTTCAGGGCATGACTGCACTATGACACATCTGTTATTTTACAAAAATGCCTAATGAAATTTGTTTCTAAAGGTAGTGTGCTTGACTCTGGAATCAAATAAGTTTAGAATGAGTCAAAGACACTTGCTTGACCTCTGAGCATACATAGTTTGTAATAGGAAACATGTTAACTATGAATTTCAATATGTTGCAAAGTTCCCTAATTTGAAGTTGTATTCTGTTCCTCAAACATTAAAAAATTTGGAGGTGAATGAATGGTCTTGACGGACATGTGGCATCTTTAGGGAGTATGCAGCGGATGCTTGTCAGCAATACACATATAAGGGTTAGCGTTTTAAGTTTAGTTTCGTGTCATTATGCATACTATGATGAAAGGGATGCACTGATTGAATGATCACATCCTGGTTCTCATTCACTTCACCTGACATCCTGTGATTAAGGCAGAGGCCACAACCCTATGGTCATTAGTAAAGGATTCTGTGAGTGATTATTTGGGGTTTTTCAACTTTAATAGGCTTTTTTTTTTTGTCTATTACCATTGATACCACGACTGTTACAGAGTCTGCCTGGGGGTAGATATACGTATTTGTTACTAAATATGTTTAAGGCTATTATAGAGATGAGTAAGAAAAGAAAAAAACAAAACAAAACTCCATAGTGTGAGAGTGGCTGATGTTTCACCCAACTGCCTTCGACAAATGGCAGATTTTCCCTTAGGAGAGGCATTCAATTCTATTTAGGAAATCGCTTGTTTGGGGTCATGCCTTAGGGCATTGTACAGAGAGGGGGAAAAAGAAAGAAAAATGATACACAAAAACCAAAAAGCTCATAAGAACTTGTAGGTTTTGGTTGATAGGCCAGAGGATTAGAGGACTCAGGAACTGCAAACAAGAGGGTCTAGACCAGTAATTTTCAAACTAACTACACATAAGAATTACCAAGAGGAACTTTTTACTAATACTTATTTCTTAGTTTCTGTCTGCAAAGATTCTAATTTCCTGGGTCTGGGGGGAGTGGAGATGGGGCTCAGATAACAACATTATAATTTAATTAAATATCTCTGGTGAAACTTCTAATTCTCCAGCCAGGGAAGAGAAACAGTGGGGAGAAGTTGACCGTGGCTGAACGAAGTTTATGGGAAGAGATGAACAGTAAGGAGTTTCCAAAACTGGCAAGGGAAAAGGAACTTTAAAATAAGAGCTGGATATTATGAATCTTAACATTATTTGTTGTTCTGGCTGTTGTATCCTTCCCCTGTGCTGGTGTTTTGTCTTTGGTGAGCTGTGTTACATGCAGCAATCCTGTATTGAAGGGGCTGTTGGGAATGGGAAGTGAGGGTCCAGTCCTAGTTAGAACTGGTGCCAGGAAAAGAATAACAACTGTTAGAGTTGAAACAAAAGATCCAGAGCGATCAACCATGAAATGAGATAATTAGAAGAATATAAGATACCTGGTATGTTTTTAGGTCTCTGGACTTCCCACTATACATCTTCCGTTTGTTGTTATAATTATCATCGGTAACTAGTATAGGTGAGGTTATTTGCTATCCTAACAGTAGGTAGAAGTAATATGATTGACTTAGCTCATGGATTTTAAGGTTGTGCTAGCGAACTTGGACTATCCCTGTAAAATTTAAATGGATCCTACTTGAGTCATAGAAATATGTATTTACTCTTCATTTTGTCTAGAAAAATCATCTAGCAATGTTGTTATCACTGTACTGAAAGCTGTATTGTAAAGATGCTTTCCAAATTTTCCCATAAATAATATATTTTTATGACGAATCATAACAATCTAATTTCCCAAAGGCATTGTTAAGGGTCGGTGTTGTGGTTACAGTGCTCTCAGCCATTCAATAATTCACCATTGTAGGTACTGCATAGCCTGTCTGTAGGGCTCATGTACTCTTTTTAGATTTGAGTTCTGATGTTCTCACTGAAGAACTAGCCTAAAAATAGCAAACAGAGCCTCTCTGTGCTTATCAGATGGCTGCACATCTTTTGGAAAATTCATGGGGGAGAGAGCTACCAGGTGTACTGTGTCTCTTAACTATGGGTGAGGCTAAGACTGAGAGTCATGGATCTCAGAGGAAGGCGCTGGCTGCTTCCTCATCCAGAAAGTGTTCCCTTTTGCCGACTCATTTCAAAGTGGAGGCTCTGCAATCATAGTCCACTTTCCCCCAAACAGCCTCTCTGGACAGAAGGCCCACTGCCTGATTAATCTCACCTTCATCAAAACAGTAGGGAATCAGCAAAACACTCCATGTGAAATCTGAGTCTGAACTCACATGCTGTTTGGAGGCTCAGGGGGCAGGTGCACTCACGCTGCTGTGTGGGAGCATTTGTTCTGAAGGGGATGTCGTGTTGATTTTGCATTTTCAAGGTTCTCTTGCTTTGAAATAAACCCAGTGAAAACTGACTGGGGTAATTTAAAGAATATCAATTAAGGATCTTCAGATGGGACTGCAAATAATTATCATCTGGGAATCCCTTTTAAACTGCTGCTTTTCATAGCCCAGTGAAGCTTTCTGGAGTCACAGTCCCTGGGGGAAAGGCCCAGAAATATTTATTTTTAATCAATTATTTCATTGATTTTGATGTACAGTCAGATTTGGAAGTCATTTCTTAATCTATCTGAGATAAATTAAAATAAGTACAAGAATAACATAACAAGCTGAAGGGGAGAGAGGAAGCTGAGAAAGAAAGGGTGTGAGAAAGAGAATGAGAAAAATCATTGTAAAAAATTAATAATGGGAAAAAAAGCAAGAGATATAAACTTCAGACAGAAGGAAATATTAAGCACTACAGCAGGCAGCTGCCAACTGCGATTTGTTCTGGTCTAGAAGAAAGGAACCAGGAAAACAATGTTTCCTAATCCACAGGGGCTGCAATTACTCGTGCATTCGTCATTTGTATACTAAGAGTAAATTAACTGTAATAAGACATTGTCACTGAACAAATGTTTCCTGCTTGGAAAATCAGTGCTTCGGCTTTGCCCCTCCTTTTATGCTCCGGCGGGAGAGCTGAACATTATCTTGGGTCAATGTTCTCTTCTACCAATGTTATCATTTAATTATATCTCCATCACAGCTAAGCTTCTAAATGAAATATTTCCTTAAAAATGCATGCCTTCAATAGGAACATGTAAAATAGGAAAGTAGAAATGTTTCAAATCCATAAGACTCAAAGCACCATCTTATATCATGGGACCCCCCACAGGTGGTAGCAAAAGTCATCATTTTGATTCCTATTGAACAAAACCCAGTTCAGTCTGAAATATTAGAGAATGAGGAAAAGCCTATTATTATTTTATTTTAAATATAGAAAACTTACAAGAAGTAGAAGTGCTCTTAGGTTAAGGGTCAACATGAGAAAAAATATAAACTAAACTAAAATTGCTTTTGTAAGTGTGAGTAGATCATTTACATGTAAGAAATAAGTTGAACTTTATTGGATTTTCATTCATTTCTGCCACTCTTACATCAAAACTCTACCTTGAGGTCTAGTGTCTTTGCAAAGAAATCTGTGCTCATTTTATCCTGAAAAATAAGGCCTTTCATCCTCTGAGTTTTATGGTTTCTAGGAAAAAAAGAAAACAAAAACAAAAAAAAGCACCATGGACTTTTTTCATTTGTTAAAGGGGCAGAGTAATAGTATCTACTATGTGAAAACTGAGTGAGTTAATATATGTAGAGTTTGGGAAAACATCTGACCCATTGTAAACTGCACAAGTGTTCAGTGTGACTCTTACAAAGGCTAAGATTCTCCTATGAACAATTTGGATTCATGTCAATGTATTGCAAAACCAATATGGTATTGTAAAGTAAAATAAAGTAAAAATTTTAAAAAAAGAAAAAAAATATGCAACCCTTGGACTATATGTTTCAACAGAGACTGAAAAATCAATATAAAATCACTAAAAAAAAAAAAAATCAACATGAGAAAAAATATAAACTAAACTAAAATTGCTTTTGTAAGTATGAGTAGATCATTTACATGTAAGAAATAAGTTGAACTTTATTGGATTTTCATTCATTTCTGCCACTCTTACATCAAAACTCTACCTTGAGGTCTAGTGTTGTCTTTGCAAAGAAATCTGTGCTCATTTTATCCTGAAAAATAAGGCCTTTCATCTTCTGAGTTTTATGGTTTCTAGGAAAAACAAAAACAAAAACAAAAAAAAGCACCATGGACTTTTTTCATTTGTTAAAGGGGCAGAGTAATAGTATCTACTATGTGAAAACTGAGTGAGTTAATATATGTAGAGTTTGGGAAAACATCTGACCCATTGTAAACTGCACAAGTGTTCAGTGTGACTCTTACAAAGGCTAAGATTCTCCTATGAACAATTTGGATTCATGTCAATGTATTGCAAAACCAATATGGTATTGTAAAGTAAAATAAAGTAAAAATTTTAAAAAAAGAAAAAAAATATGCAACCCTTGGACTATATGTTTCAACAGAGACTGAAAAATCAATATAAAATCACTAAAAAAAAAAAAAAAATTCCCTTCCATTTTTCCGTGTTTCTTCCTATAACATTTTTGCTTTGTAGCAATGTGTTTTAAGTGATATAATACTTTGTATAGTAATAATTGAAGAGTTGTGTATCAGGTGGTTCTTCCAGAGACCAATATTCTCTTATTTATAATTCCGTTGGTGCATTTATGTAAAAAAATGTCAAAAGTAGAAATCTTGTCACAGCCTTTGGTATTAAAGGAGATTGTGAATAACAATGGAAAGCCAAGGGAAGGAAAAAATGAGTTGAGAGGAGCACATGCATATTTGATCCCTGGGTCAGGGAGATTCCCTGACATAGGAAATGACAACCCACTCCAGTATTCTTGCCTGGGAAGTCCCATGGACAGAGGAACCTGGCAGACTAAAGTTCACGGGGTCGGAAAGAGTCAGGCATGACTTGGCAACTACATAACAACAACTGCTGAATGGGAGATTAAGACATCCTGGATGAGACAGAGAGGGAGGAGCTTCTTATTTCAAAGGACTGCAAATACCGCCACCAGACAGCTGTCCTCGCACAAGCTGTAGAAGTGTCTTTGCTCCTCCTCAATATTTCACCTATCTTTTTTACCTGTGTTACTGTTTGCTACAAACCTTCCCCAATAATACTCTAGTTCGCAATATTACTTTACTACCTAAAGTTCCCATAGACTTCTCCCTTAAACTGTTGCTGTGTTATTTAGCTACCCGGCTCCCCTACCCCATCTCCCTGCCACAATTAGTTGAACTCGCTGTGCTGTGACAACAGAGAATGAAATATATTCATCTTAAACTATGGTCAGAATATTGATGATTATGCATCCCAAGTGAAGTGAACACTGTGTTTCCTAACACCAGGTGATTGCAAATAATCTACGTCTAGCATCTCTCTGTTTTGCTGAACTTCACACATTATTACAATTGATATTCTGCCTTTGTTGCTATGCTTTTCCTCTCCCAATGCCATGTACAAATTGTAAGTTTTATTTTTTATCATTTTAAATGTCAGTTGTCTTCAACAGCCTCCTTTTTGCTTAATGGCATCAATTAGAAAAAGAAATTTAAGTTGTAAATATACATCACAAAGACAGATATAGAGTGAAAGGGACATAACACAAAATTTTAAAGAAATGAATGTAACAGAAATGAAAACTTATTCCATTTTCAAAAAGAGAATGAGTGCTTTTTCCTATCAAGAAAAATGATACTACTGATATATAAGACTTTTATTTCAACATCAATAATTTCTCACGAGAGCGAAGTCACCACCTTAATTCTAAGACAGGGAAATTCCTTTCAGTTATTTCTTGAAAAAACTTGTAAAACCCAGATGCCTTTTTAAGTGAAACCTCAAAAGGGTGATCCATGAAAGAAGTAGTTGATCTGTTGGACTTCATTAAAATGTAAAACTTCTGTTCTGTAAAAGACAATGCCAAGAGAATTACAAGATAAGCTACAGATTTGTAGAAAATCTTTACGAAAGATTAAAAAAAAATCTGATATTGGACTGTTACCCAAACATACAAAGAACTCTTAAAACTCAAAATTCAGAAAACAAACAACCTGATTGAAAAAGGGGCCAAAGACCTTAGTAGAAACTCACCAAATAAAATATGCAAATGGCAAATAAAGAGATGCTCCAAGTCATATGTCATCAGGGAAAAAATGCAAATTAAACCATAATGATATGCCACTGCATATCGACTACAGTGGCGCAGACCTGGAACACTGTCAACACCAAATGCTGACAAGAATGTGAAGCATCCGGAACCCTCATTCATTGCTTATGAGAATGAAAAATGGTGCAGCCACTTGGGAAAATGATTTTAAAAACTTATACATCACAAAGACAGATATAGAGTGAAAGGGACATAACACAAAATTTTAAAGAAATGAATGTAACAGAAATGAAAACTTATTCCATTTTCAAAAAGAGAATGAGTGCTTTTTCCTATCAAGAAAAATGATACTACTGATATATAAGACTTTTATTTCAACATCAATAATTTCTCACGAGAGCGAAGTCACCACCTTAATTCTAAGACAGGGAAATTCCTTTCAGTTATTTCTTGAAAAAACTTGTAAAACCCAGATGCCTTTTTAAGTGAAACCTCAAAAGGGTGATCCATGAAAGAAGTAGTTGATCTGTTGGACTTCATTAAAATGTAAAACTTCTGTTCTGTAAAAGACAATGCCAAGAGAATTACAAGATAAGCTACAGATTTGTAGAAAATCTTTACGAAAGATTAAAAAAAAATCTGATATTGGACTGTTACCCAAACATACAAAGAACTCTTAAAACTCAAAATTCAGAAAACAAACAACCTGATTGAAAAAGGGGCCAAAGACCTTAGTAGAAACTCATCAAATAAAATATGCAAATGGCAAATAAAGAGATGCTCCAAGTCATATGTCATCAGGGAAAAAATGCAAATTAAATCATAATGATATGCCACTGCATATCGACTACAGTGGCGCAGACCTGGAACACTGTCAACACCAAATGCTGACAAGAATGTGAAGCATCCGGAACCCTCATTCATTGCTTATGAGAATGAAAAATGGTGCAGCCACTTGGGAAAATGATTTTAAAAACTAAATACACTCTTACCGCATGATCCAGCAATCATACTTCATGGTTTTTACACAAAGAATTTGAAAACTGTGGTCACACAAAAGCTTATAGCGTTTTATTATTAATTGCCAAAAACTTGAAAGAAGCCAATATGTCTTTCAGGGTGTGAATGGATAAAATATGGTACATCCAGATAATGGAATATCATTCAGTGCTAAAAAGAAGGGTGCTTTTAAGCCATGACAAGAAATAAAGGAAACAAATTTATATCATTAAATGGAAGAAGTCAGCCTGAAGAGACTATTGTATGTTTCTAACTATATGACATTCTGGAAAAGGCAAAACTGTTAAGACATTAATAAAAGATTAATGGTTGCCAGGCGTTGGGCAAGGGAAAAGATAAATAGGGCACAGAGGATTTTGAGGGCAGTGAGAATACTCTGTATGACACGATAATGATGGATACATGTCATTATACATTGTGCTGAATTCATAGACTGTTTAACACCGCACCAAGAATGAACTGTAAACCATGGGTTGGGAGTGATTATGATGTGTCAATGTAGGTTGCCCAATCAAAAATGACCACTTTGGAGGGGAATATTAATAGTGGGGGAGCCTATACATGTGTGGGGGCAGGGAATATATGGGGCATCTCTATACTTCCTGCTTAGTTTTGCAGTGAACCCAAAACTTTTTTAGAAAAATTGTCTTAATAAAAAAGAAAATAAAATTAAAGAATTCCTCTTCAAAGCACAAATGAAAGAAGACCTGATGTCATGTGAGGAAGAATCAGAGCCCTCTGTTTATTTACTTTAGCATCAATGCCAGGTCCCACCGACAAAGTATTTTTTGATAGCACTCTCTTGATTCTCCCACTTGGCCACTAAATGCTATTCTTTTGGAGCTATTTCCATATCGTTTTTTCCCATCTGTGTATCATCTCCAACTGATCAAAAATACTTCTTTCCTTGAATTCAATAATGAGTGACAATCTTCTCCTGTAATGTTAGTAAAAATAACAGGAAATAATATGGGGGTAGAGGAAAGTGTCTTGCCTGGAAAATCCCATGGGCGGAGGAGCCTGGTAAGCTGCAGTCCATGGGGTCACTAAGAGTCGGACACGACTGAGCGACTTCACTTTCACTTTTCACTTTCATACATTGGAGAAGGAAATGGCAACCCACTCCAGTGTTCTTGCCTGGAGAATCCCAGGGATGGGGGAGCCTGCTGGGCTGCCGTCTATGGGGGTGCACAGAGTCGGACACGACTGAAGTGACTTAGCAGTAGCAGCAGCAGAGAAAAGAAGAAACCATTCCCATTGGAAATTGCAATGGACCAGGAATCTGGAGCTAAAGTGTAATTTTGATGATGCAAAAATCCATTTTTGTATACTATCTAAGTCGAAGTGAAGTGTTAGTCACTCAGTTGTGTTCGACTCTTTGTGATCCCATGGACTGCAGCCTGCCAGGTTCCTTTGTCCATGGAATTTTCCAGGCAAGAATACTGGAGTGGGTTGCCATGCCCTCCTCCAGGGGAGCTTGCTGACCCAGGGACTGAACCCAAGTCTTCTGCATTGCAGGAGGATTCTTAACCATCTGAGATACCAGGGAAGCCCCAGCCTTTTAAACGGAGAGATTATGCAGTCAATCACCTGGTATCTGGTCTACATAAATTTAACTTTGATATACAGGCTGTCCTATTTGTGGTATTTTATAAACCTGTGTTTTTAAAATTATATATTTAAGGTGGACGTAAGTATAAAACTGTTATTGAATCTTTTATTTTGTATATTTGCCTAAAATCTACTGTATAAAGAACCATATAATTGTGGTTATAGCATAAATCATTCAAGCAACTAATTTTTCAGTGCCTTAGTGGTAGAAATTAGCTAGCAGAAGAGGCGGAATCTTTCTCTTAATCAATCTTGCCATCAAGTAGGAAAAAGAGACAACAAACCAGTCAACAAATAATAGTAAAAATGTTTATCTCACCTGATGCCCTGACAAACTTCTCTTTTATCAGGCAGTAAGAGTTTCATGGGTTAATATATGTCCATGTTTTCTTTAGCAGATGAGAAATCCAGAAGGAAATTTAAAACCTTCAAGAGGAGGAATGATACAAGGAGAAAGGACAGGAAATAAATGATCTGAATTTGACTCTCCTTTTAACTTTTACTTGTGAAACCTTTCTGTGTGAAACCACATTTCTGAACCTCTGCTTTCCATTTCAGCATGGAATTCACTTAACACCTGACCTTCTTCATTGTTTTCAGAAACCAATGTGACCAAGTGGAGAACACCACAAGGGTACACAAGTGACTTATAAGACATTAAGGAATCAATCTTAGAGAAATAAATTGCACCAGATTTCTTTTCTCCCTTAAAACTATGGGTGACACTATTCTATATATAGGATATTGTTTGTTGTTTAGTTGCTAAGTTGTGTCCGACTCTTGTGACCCCATGGACTGAAGCACACCAGGTTTGCCTATGGTTCTCTCTTTCCCATCCCAGAGTTTGCTCAAAGTCATGTCCATTGAGTGGATGATGCCATCTAACTATCTCATCCTGGCTTCCCAGGTGGCACTGGGAAGAGGTAAAGAACCTGCCTGCCAGTGTAGGAGACGCAAGAGACAAGGGTTTGATCCCAGGGTCAGGAAGACCCCGTGGAGGAGGGCATGACAATCCGCTCCAGTATTCTTGCCTGGAGAATCCCATGGACAGAGGAGCCTGGTGGGCTACAGTCCATAAGGTTGCAAAGAGTTGGACATGACTGAAACACCTTAGTACCCACAGATATATTTCATATATTTTGTTAAGGTTTCACTAAATCTTTTGAAACAAATTATTTAATTCTAAAATTAGGAAATATCTTAAAGTTTATCTAGTTCAACTACCATTTGATGTTTAAAATCTCATCTATAACTTCCACATAACATGTGAGTTTAAGTATGCCAAAATTTTAATTCCTCCAGTGATGGGGAATTTACAACTTACTGAAACAGTAAAAACGGTGTCAGAAGTGTCTTCCTGATTTGCAACTGGAATGTCTCCTGGAAGCTCCTGCCGAATATTTCTCAATTACTAAGACACTGGGTATATATGTATAGGTTGTGCACTATACAAGGGCCCTGATTAATGGGACATTGTTCTGACTGTAAACGTTGTGGATTTGTCTATTACAATTTTTTTTTTCTGGCCAGTGGAAACAAAAGAAATGAAGGAGCAAATGCCATTTAAAAATTCTTGAAAAGGTACCTTTTGAGTTAACAGTAGCCCTGTTCTATCATTTGTAGTGAGATAGATAAAAGTCCATCCCTTCTCCCATGGTGACCTTTTGGATATTTTAATTTGATTTGTATGGCAGAAAGTGAAGAAGAACTAAAAAGCCTCTTGATGAAAGTGAAAGAAGAGAGTGAAAAAGTTGGCTTAAAGCTCAACATTCAGAAAACGAAGATCATGGCATCCGGTCCCATCACTTCATGGGAAATAGATGGGGAAACAGTGGAAACAGTGTCAGACTTTATTTTTTGGGGCTCCAAAATCACTACAGATGGTGATTGCAGCTATGAAATTAAAAGATGCTTACTCCTTGGAAGAAAAGTTAGGACCAACCTAGATAGCATATTGAAAAGCAGAGACATTACTTTGCCAACAAAGGTCCGTCTAGTCAAGGCTATGGTTTTTCCTGTGGTCATGTATGGATGTGAGAGTTGGACTGTGAAGAAGGCTGAGCACCGAAGAATTGATGCTTTTGAACTGTGGTGTTGGAGAAGACTCTTGAGAGTCCCTTGGACTGCAAGGAGATCCAACCAGTCCATTCTGAAGGAGATCAGCCCTGGGATTTCTTTGGAAGGAATGATGCTAAAGCTGA
>SJYT01080951.1:0-34469 GCA_006410635.1 Cephalophus harveyi | reverse complement strand
CCCTGGGATTTCTTTGGAAGGAATGATGCTAAAGCTGAAACTCCAGTACTTTGGCCACCTCATGCGAAGAGCTGACTCATTGGAAAAGACTCTGATGCTGGGAGGGACTGGGGGCAGGAGAAGGGGATGACCGAGGATGAGATGGCTGGATGGCATCACGGACTCGATGGACGTGAGTCTGAGTGAACTCCGGGAGTTGGTGATGGACAGGGAGGCCTGGCGTGCTGTGATTCATGGGGTCGCAAAGAGTCGGACACGACTGAGCGACTGAACTGAACTGGACACTGTAAGATCTGACCTCCTTCCTCTGTGACTCACATCCCCCCTCCAGTCAGTGGGGACAGAGCCCACTGTCCTTTTGTGGGGTCAGTCTGTTTCTAGTTTAGGGAAGCCATTGACCCAGAGCACAGAGGGAAGCGTCCAGGTCACTGTCGCAAAGTGGGACACAGCAAGGTGAGGGACCCAACAGGTCTGACCCTGGCCCTTTGCATCCCTGTTTATATCTGCTAACTGGCCCCGTTTCCACCAACTCCCTGCCCTTGGCATGGGGCGGAGTACTTAGCAGAGGTTGAGAGATCTTGTGGACTTGAACAAGAAATATCGGAAGCAGGACGAACCATAGAGTGTTTAGGAAACACAATCAGGATGGTGGTTATTTCTTGTTTCTCTCTTTTGAACAAAGGCCATGAACATTATTACCTCCCCCTGAATCTCACTTTGGATGGTGCAAGCAGTGACGTTCTTGTAAGAAACCCTCCCCAGAGGAGGGCCTTCTCGGCCAGCTAATTATGGAGGACAGCGGATGGAGTGGAAAGCGGTGAGGCTCTGGGCTGGACAGATGTGTGTATTCAAGTGCAGGGTCCTCCTTGAGCAGGACACTGATGCTGTCGCTGAGCTGGTATCATGGAGCTTGTGAACCCCATCCCCTGCCTGGCATAAGGGGATGTAATCACTTGCTTTTAAAGACATTGTCTTCTCTCCCTTCCTTTGAACACCAAGTATAAACTCTTTAATGAGCTAGGACCGTGGTAGCAAATCTGCAAGCCATACAAGAATCAATAATGATAAATACTGCCTGGGAGTGAGACGCTAGGGAGAGGTGGGGAGTGTGGAGAAAGTGAGAACAGTAGTCCAAAGTGAGAAGCTGACACTCTGGGTTTCTTGGACTTGGGTGATTATTTCCTTCCCCATTTTAGGGAAGTTTTCAACTATTATCTCCTCAAGTATTTTCTCATGGTCTTTCTTTTTGTCTTCTTCTTCTGGGACTCCTATGATTCGAATGTTGGGGAATTTAATATTGTCCTGGAGGTCTCTGAGATTGTCCTCATTTCGTTTAATTCGTTTTTCTTTTTTCCTCTCTGATTCATTTATTTCTACCATTCTATCTTCTACTTCACTGATCCTATCTTCTGCCTCCGTTATTCTACTATTTGTTGCCTCCAGAGTGTTTTTGATCTCATTTATTGCATTATTCATTATATATTGACTCTTTTTTATTTCTTCTAGTTCCTTGTTAAATCTTTCTTGCATCTTACAATGAAGTACCATTTCACACCAGTCAGAATGGCTGCTATCCAAAAGGCTACAAGCCATAAATGCTGGAGAGGGTGTGGAGAAAAGGGAACACTCTTACACTGTTGGTGGGAATGCAAACTAGTACAGCCACTATGGAGAACAGTGTGGAGATTCCTTAAAAAACTGCAAATAGAACTGCCTTATGACCCAGCAATCCCACTGCTGGGCATACACACCAAGGAAACCAGAATTGAAAGAGACCCGTGTGCCCCAGTGTTCATCGTAGCACTGTTTATAGTAGCCAGGACATGGAAGCAACCTACATGTCCATCAGCACATGAATGGATAAGAAAGCTGTGGTACATATACACAATGGAGTATTACTCAGCTATTAAAAAGAATACATTTGAATCAGTTCTAATGAGGTGGATGAAACTGGACCTATTATAGAGAGTGAAGTAAGCCAGAAAGAAAAACATCAATACAGTATACTAACACATATATATGGAATTTAGAAAGATGGTAACGATAACCCTGTATGCGAGACAGCAAAAGAGACACAGATGTATAGAACAGTCTTTTGGACTCTGTGGGAGAGGGAGAGGGTGGGATGATTTGGGGGAATGTCATGGAAACGTGTATAAGGATGCTTGGGGCTGGTGCACTGGGATGACCTGGAGGGATGGTATAGGGAGGGAGGTGGGAGGGGGGTTCAGGATGGGGAACACGTGTACACCTGTGGCAGATTCATGTTGATGTGTGGCAGAACCAATACAATACTGTCAACTAATTAGCCTCTAATTAAAATAAATAAATTTAAATTAAAAAAAAAAAAAAAAACAAAGCATCAATTCTTTGGTGCTCAGTTTTCTTTATAGTCCAACTCTCACATCCATACATGACTGCTGGAAAAACCATAGCTTTACTAGACTAGACTGACATTTATTGGCAAAATAATATCTCTAGGTTTTAATATGCTATCTAGGTTGGTCATAGCTTTTCTTCCAAGGAGCAAGCATTTTTTAATTTCATGGCTACAGTCACCATCTGCAGTGATTTTGGGGCCCCCCAAAATAAAGTCTGTCACTGTTTTCCATTGTTTCCCCATCTATTTGCCATGAAGTGATGGGACCAGATGCCATGATCTTTGTTTTCTGAATGTTGAGTTTTAAGCCAACTTTTTCACTCTTCTCTTTCACTTTCATCAAGAGGCTCTTTAGTTCTTTTTTGCTTTCTGCCATAAGGGTGTGTCATCTGCATATCTGAGATTATTGATATTTCTCCCAGCAATCTTGATTCCAGCTTGTGCTTTATCCTTCCTTGCATTTCTCATGATGTACTCTGCATAGAATTTAAATAAGCACGGTGGCAATATACAGCCTTGATGTACTCCTTTCGCAATTTGGAACCAGTCTGTTCCATGTCCAGTTCTAACTGTTGCTTCCTGACTTGCATACAGATTTCTCAGGAGGCAGGTAAGGTGGTCTGGTGTTCCCAACTCTTGAAGAATTTTCTCTTGAAGAACTTTTAGCTAAAGGGTCTCAATTATTTTATCTCATATCCAGTAATCTCTGTCTAGATGTTTTTTCTAGAACAGGACTTACCACTTATGAAACCTTTGTATGTTTTTTAATACAGGAAAAAAAATAATGTAGTTTTCATTGTCAAAGTTACATTAGTTTTAAAGCATTAGAAAAAAAAAAAAAAAAAGTGCTGTTTTGTCTCCTTGCCAGGTTAGCCATCTAGTTTCCCAAGGTCAATCACAAACCTTAGATTTTTTGTTTATCTCTGAAGCCATTTTTTTTTTTTTTTGTTCCCTATACAAGAACTGTTTAGACACATTAGCATTTTAAAAACACAAATGGATTTCCTTCACTTATTCAGCAGATAGAGTCTGCTCTTTCTAGGCAGTGTTCATTCTTATATCTGGGGATAGATAATAAAGAAAGAAGAAAATAACAGATAGTTATATAAAGCCAATAAAGAAAATAAAACAGGGCAGCCTGGCAATGATGAATGGGATGGTGTTTCATTAATTTGGTGGACAGGGAAAATCTCTTGGAGCAGTGGCATGGGGACAGAGTATTCCAGAACAATAAATTGAGCTATGGCAAAAACAAACTTAGCACCATCAAGAAACAAATTCAAGGCTCCACGTGGATGAATCAGATTAAAGGAGTAGAACGTGGCAGAAATTAGCCCCTGACAAGAGAGTCATCCTGTACTTTGAAGCTTTGAAGCCAGGCATTGTCTTCTCTCTAGTTATGAAAATTCCAGGTGGCATCTTCTCCAATAGAAGACTGTTTTGTCTACGTTGGAATTCTGCTATTTAGTGTTATTTCATTAATTTTCTTAGCTAGATCTTCCGAGTAACTTGCTGCAGCTTCTGTATCAGCACTTGCTGCTTCACTTTGGATTTTGATGTAATCGAGATGGTTTCTTTCCTTTAGCCTCATGACCCAACTTCTACTAGTTTCAGACTTTTCTTCTGCAGTTTCCTCCCCTCTCTTATCCTTTATATGGTTGAAGAGCATTAGAGCGTTGCTCTGGATTAGGCTTAGGTTTAAGGGAATGCTGTGGCTGGTTTGATCTTCTATCTAGGTCATAAAGACTTCTGCCTTATCGGTATTATGGCTATTTCCTGTTCTTATCATTTGTGTGCTCCACTCGAGTAACAAAGTAATTTTGTTTAAGAGTTTTTCTGTTGCATTCACTGTGTGAGCTGTTTGGGCCAAAGGCCTAGATTTCAGTCTATCTCAGCTTTAAATGTGCTGTCCTCACTAAGCCTGATCATCTCTAGCTTTTGATGTACAGTGAGAGACATGCAATTCTTCCTTTCACTTGAATCCTTAGAGACCATAGTAGGGTTACTACTCAGCCTAAGTTTAATACTGTTGTATCTCAGGGAACAAGAAGGCCCAAGAGGAGGAACAAAGATGGGGAAACAACACACATATCTATCAAATTCACTCATTGTATATGGGTGCCATTCATGGCATCCCTGAACAATTTTAATAGTAATATCAAAGATCACTGATTAAAGATGATCACAACACAACAAAAGAATAATAACATTCTAAATATTGTGAAAATTACCAAATTGTGACACAGAGATATAAAGTTACCAATATTGTTGGCTCAGAGACACCAACAAATTTGCTCAATGCAGTATTGTCACAATCTTTCAGTTTGTAAAAAAACATAATATCTGCAAAGTACAATAGATCAAAGTGTAGTAAGATTGAGGAGAAATCGATGATGGTGGTGATTCTGGGACTGTGAATAATAGTGAGGGTGGAGGTAAGGACATCAATTAGGTGGGAATATAGAATATCTAAAACAGAGTGGCAGTTGTCCAGATAGTATTGAACAGAATTGGTATATGTTTTAGAGAAACAGTCAACATAGGAGTGTGATGAGAAGAGGGAATGAGGGGAATATTTTAATGATAAATCCTAGGATACTGGCTCGTGCAAATGATTAAATCTGATACACTTTATTGGAATGGCAAAAGTTAGGGAAGGGGAACATTGTGACATGTTCAACTGAAGCTACCACTTAGAAATACAAGTGAAAATGTCATGTGGCTAGTTGACTATTTAAAAAGGCTGGAGTTCAGGAAAATTTTTTAGAGAGTATGGGTTAGAGGCATAACTTGGAGAGTCATCACCATTGATAGTACTTAAAGTCAAGTGAGTGTCTAAGGGATCCTAGTATATATTTTCATTTTAATGCAGTCTTTGCTCTGTTTCCTAATTTATTCCCTCTTCATCCTGTCTTATTTGCTTTTTGGAACTTTGGTTTTTGGAAAAGTTGAATCAAGAATTTATTCTTAGCATTTAAAATTTTTGAATTATTTTCATTTATAAAAAAGGCATACATATGCAAATCTCTTTTAATACAAGTGTTTTTCTAGGAGTACAAATGTACATAGAGTAGAAAGTAAGCCCCTCTGTTTACCCTGTTCCCCTAGACACTCACTTTCTCTCAGGAAATAAAATGTGGGTTCCAATTGTTTTACACAAATGAGAGTTAAGTAGGCTCTTTATATTGTTGGCTCAGAGACACCAACAAATTTGCTCAATGCAGTATTGTCACAATCTTTCAGTTTGTAAAAAAACATAATATCTGCAAAGTACAATAGATCAAAGTGTAGTAAGATTGAGGAGAAGTCGATGATGGTGGTGATTCTGGGACTGTGAATAATAGTGAGGGTGGAGGTAAGGACATCAATTAGGTGGGAATATAGAATATCTAAAACAGAGTGGCAGTTGTCCAGATAGTATTGAACAGAATTGGTATATGTTTTAGAGAAACAGTCAACATAGGAGTGTGATGAGAAGAGGGAATGAGGGGAATATTTTAATGATAAATCCTAGGATACTGGCTCGTGCAAATGATTAAATCTGATACACTTTATTGGAATGGCAAAAGTTAGGGAAGGGGAACATTGTGACATGTTCAACTGAAGCTACCACTTAGAAATACAAGTGAAAATGTCATGTGGCTAGTTGACTATTTAAAAAGGCTGGAGTTCAGGAAAATTTTTTAGAGAGTATGGGTTAGAGGCATAACTTGGAGAGTCATCACCATTGATAGTACTTAAAGTCAAGTGAGTGTCTAAGGGATCCTAGTATATATTTTCATTTTAATGCAGTCTTTGCTCTGTTTCCTAATTTATTCCCTCTTCATCCTGTCTTATTTGCTTTTTGGAACTTTGGTTTTTGGAAAAGTTGAATCAAGAATTTATTCTTAGCATTTAAAATTTTTGAATTATTTTCATTTATAAAAAAGGCATACATATGCAAGTCTCTTTTAATACAAGTGTTTTTCTAGGAGTACAAATGTACATAGAGTAGAAAGTAAGCCCCTCTGTTTACCCTGTTCCCCTAGACACTCACTTTCTCTCAGGAAATAAAATGTGGGTTCCAATTGTTTTACACAAATGGGAGTTAAGTAGGCTCTTCTATACATTGTTTATTTTACTGGAAGTTAGATGTTGAAAAAACTTGCGTGTCCCACTCTACGGTTTACCATACTTACTTACATTTATAGCAAGCCACTCCAGTACTCTTGCCTGGAAAATCCCATGGATGGAGGAGCCTGGTAGGCTGCAGTCCATGGGGTCGCTAGAAGTCGGATGCGACTGAGCGACTTCACTTTCACTTTTTGCTTTCACACAATGGAGAAGGAAATGGCAACCCACTCCAGTGTTCTTGCCTGGAGAATCCCAGGGACAGGGGAGCCTGTTGGGCTCCTGTCTATGGGGTCGCACAGAGTCGGACACGACTGAAGCGACTTAGCAGCAGCATGCTCAGTTGCTTCAGTAGTGTCTACCTCTTTGCTACTCTATGGAGTATAGCCCTCTAGGCTCCTCTGTCCATAGGATTCTCCAGGCAAGAATACTGGGGTTGCCATGCCCTCCTCCAGGGGATCCTCCTAATCCAGGGATCAAACTTACATCTCCTCTGTGCCCTGCCCACTGAGCCACCTGGGAAGCCTATGAAGCACATTTGGGTTCTTCATATTCTCTCCTGTTTCCTGCATTATCTGTTTGTTTATTTTCTCTTTACCTCTTGCTGCTACTCCATTTTTAGGGGTTCTGTTTTATAGCAAATTCCTTTGAAGTGCTGATCATAATCACTAAAATCCTTTCTTTCCCTTTCTCTATCTTGTTACTTTTAATGTGTCTATTGTCCATTTCTATAATGATTGTATTGTTATCTTTAATTCTTTCTTGATCTCTACCACCTCAGTTGCCTTTTATTTGCTATGTTCCTTTCCTCTTGTTTTCTTTACATCAACTCTGAATATATCTTTTTTTGTAATCTTTAATAACTGTCTTTCTGTGTGAATGGAGGCTATCATTTTCTGTTCTACCCTTTGTGCTAGTAATGGGCAGCAGAGATGGTCAATATCTTCCAAACTGGAATGTTTTCTCAAAATATTTTCCAAATAAATATATTGTGTCTTGTGTTCTGGAGGCAACACGTTATTGAGTCTTTCTTCCAGAGGGAGCAGATACTGTAGATAGTTCAGTGTGTTTCTAGCATGCCTCACCTGGATTTCTCAGGATTACTTTCTATGTCTGCCCAGTTCAGTTTTGCTAGCAGATGAAAGGTGATTTTCCCTTTCATATTGGGAATCATGTTTGGAGACATAAATGGGGTACTCTTGGCATCACTTCTTTTTCAGCTTCTCATCTGATGCTCTGTGCTCTAGAACCAAATTCCCAAATTATTATTCTTCTGGCAAGCCACTCACCCAACTCTCATCATTCTGAGAGTTTTATCATTGGTCCCTCTGGATGGCATCATTGTATTCAGAGACATAAAGCACCCTGTTTGTGATGTGGAGATGTGTTTTAGGTTTTTGGTGTCCTCTTCCTGAATTTGGATGAATTTTGGCAGACAAAATTCTTGTCTTAGCTGTTTCCTACTTTGTTTTTTAAAGGGTTTTCCAAAGTTATTTTTGTTTCTTAGGTTAATATTTGTTTCTTAGGTTAATTAAATATTAATATTATTAATATTTAATAATATTTGTTATTTTCATGAAAGAAAGAGAGAAAAAAAACCCTCATTTTTTTCTCTTCAGGCTTTTGTAGGTCTTCAGCAATCCAGTAATTCTTCAGTAATTTGGGTGTTTTTTTTTTCCTCAGCAAATGAGCTCACTAAGCAAACTGACTCTAGCTTCCTGATCTCCTATTTACAAAGCAGCCACACTTGTCTCTTCCCATACAGAGGCTGTTCTAGCATTTATACACGTTATTTTATTTAACAGCTACCCTCTGTGGAGTTGGGATTATTATTATTATTTTAGAGATGATGAAACTGAGACTCAAGTTAACTATTCTGAAATTTTACAGATATGGAGCAGTAATTGAGCCCAGTTCTTAATGGAACAGTAATTTGAGGCAAGATTTGATTCTTAAATACTATGCACTATAAAGATAGTGCTAACAAAATATTACATTTTATTGAGATTTATTCAGTTGATTATTATATTGTACAAATAGCTTTTTCCTTGATAGCATCTATCACTGGGAGATATTCATCTAATGTGGTTATTAAGAAGAATGTGAGCTCTGCTGCTGCTGCTAAGTCGCTTCAGTCATGTCCGACTCCATAGACGGCAGCCTACCAGGTTCCTCCATCCATGGATTTTTCAGGCAAGAGTACTGGAGTGGGATGTCATTGCCTTCTTTGATGTGAGCTCTAATACCTGCTATATCTACCAGTTTAATTGCTTGCATGAAGCATGATTTGAACCCACTCCAGTGTTCTTGCCTGGAGAATCCCAGGGATGGGGGAGTCTGTTGGGCTGCCATCTATGGGGTCGCACAGAGTGGGACACGACTGAAGCGACTTAGCAGCAGCAGCAGCAGCAGAGTGATTTGAGGGCTGAATAACAAAATGTTGTGAATATACCTAGATATATGTTGTGTGAATGAAATTATGGTAGGTGTTCAGTAAGTGCTCACTAGCCCCACTTGTCAAAATCAATCCCCAACTAACTGATTGAACAAAAATTGTCTATTGACCAATTCAGGCTACCAATTAACATTCCTTAATTGTTCTAACAGTGTGGCCATCCAGCCAGTTTCCCAAATGAAGTGAAGTGAAAGTTGCTCAGTCGTGTCTGATTCTTTGGGACCCCAGGGATTGTAACCTTTCAGGCTCCTCTGTCCATAGAGTTCTCCAGGCAAGAATACTGGAGTGGGTTGCCATTCCCTTCTCCAGGGGATCTTCCCAAACCAGGGATCAAACCCAGGTCTCCCGCATTGCAGGCAGATTCTTTACCATCTGAGCAACCAGGGAAGCCCAAGAGGGGACATTTAAGATTATTATTATAATTTTAATCTTCACTTTACTTTCTCAAACCTATGCAACACAATCCAAAGGTCACCATGTCTAGCAATGGTTTCATGGGTATATAATTATCCCCAAATTCATTAAATCACGTACCTTGTATATGTACAGTTTTTTACATGTGACTCATACCTCAATAAAGTGGTTTAAAAATTATGTTGTGAAGGAAAAAAAAAACACACAAAAACAAAGATCACCATGTCATACATAGAAGATAAGGATTTTACCTGAATTTTGAAAATTAGCATGGTGTCGTGGATGTATTAGAGAAGGAAATGGCCACCCACTCCAGTATTCTTGCCTGGAAAAAACTCATGGACAGAGGAGCCTGGTAGGCTACATTCCATGGGGTTGCAAAGAGTCAAACAAAACTGACCAGCAGCAGCATGGGCATATTAAGAATCTTGGGGTTAGATACATGTAGATTTGAATTCCATCTTTGGCATGTATTAGTTGATTGGGGAAAGACCTCATTTCTCTGAGCTTGTTGTAAATTCTCATTATGAAGAGAAACACCTCACTAGATTGATATGAGAATTAAACAGTATAAGATGAGGAAAAGTGACTTTGGCCACCTGATGCAAAGAGCTGACTAATTGGAAAAGACCTTGATGTTGGGAGGGATTGGGGGCAGGAGGAGAAGGGGACGACAGAGGATGAGATGGCTGGATGGCACCACCGACTAGATGGACATGGGTTTGGGTGGACTTCGGGTGTTGGTGATGGACAGGGAGGCCTGGCATGCTGCGGTTCATGGAGTTGCAGAGTCGAACACGACTGAGCGACTGAACTGAACTGAACTGAGGAAAAGTATGTGTGCAAAGTGGGCATTCAACCAATTTCCATTTCTTTTCTCTATATTCATATTGTATTTTTGCTGTCCAAGCTAACAGCTTAAAAAAAATTTCTAGTGAAACCCAATATGCTAATATAATATTTTGGATTTTATTACCATGAAATAATGTAACAGGGGATCCTTAAACACTCAGAATACAGTAAACAGTTTATAAAAGTATCCTGAGAGCTCTACATTGTGCAAAGAGATTCTGAAAATGTATTGATAAAATTGCAATGGGAAGGAGACCTTGTTAGGTACACACTCAGATAATAATATATTTCACATATACATATAATAATTGAACAAATAATTCAACAAATTGTTCAGTGAGAGATTTCTGAATGCAGAAGGAGGAAAAGCAGATAGCTTTTGGAAAGTTTTCAGGAAAATAGGAAATTTGCCTAAAACCTTTCAAAGGGCAAATTTGAGAGCCCTTATCAGGGTAAGCTTCTTCACTCCTGAGGATTTGTTATAAACCTTGTGAGAAAAAATGAAAGAAAATGTTAATATACGTGGTCTTGAAGGAAAATCTGTGAGATAAAAAGCATTTCAATTTAATATTTAAATGAAAGCTCCATCGTATTCACAACCCTAACATGATAGAATAAAAGAGTGTCTCATTTAGCAAAGAATGCTGCCATTTGTGCTTTTGCATTTGTATATAGTTCAGAACAGAAATTCTTGGGCCTGGAGTGACAGCATTTAGTTCACAGGGGTGTCCAAGTTCTCTCAGTTGGACATTGGAGGAAATGTTCCATTGGATTATTCAGTTAGCTCATCCCAGTTTTGTACTTGCAAGCTTCTGCTCCACAATGTAGCAGATGGAAACTACTGATACAAAGAAAATCAGCACACAAGATATTCTTTATTAAGCACACATTTATTTTAATATATCTCAATGATTCATGTTAAATATCCCTCAATATCATGACACATCTCTTGCTGTTATTTTTCATCCCTGGGTCCCATGACATTTGCTACTAGATTCCCTCTTGCATAATATGTCTTTAGGTTCTCTCAAGCCCAGATGTTCTCTTGGTGTGCTCAGCTCCATTGTGTGTGTGTGTGCACGCTCACAATAAGTTGCTTCAGTTGTGTCCGACTTTTTGCAGCTCCTTGGACCAGACCATGAAATTAAAAGATGCTTGCTCCTTGGAGGAAAAGCTATGACAAACCTATACAGTGTATCAGGCTTCCCTGGTGGCTCAGATGGTAAAGTGTCTGCCTACAATGCGGGAGACCCGTGTTCGATCCCTGGATCAGGAAGATCCTCTGGAGAAGGAAGTGGCAACCACTCCAGTACTCTTGCCTGGAAAATCCCATGGACAGAGGAGCCTGGCAGGCTACAGTCCATGGGGTCAACAAAGAGTCGGGCATGACTGAGTGACTTCACTAATACACTGTATCAGAGAGCAGAGACATTACTTTGCCAACAAAGGTCTGTCTAGTCAAAGCTCTGGTTTTTCCAGTAGTCATGTATAGATATGAGAGCTGGACCATAAAGAAGGCTGAGCACCAAAGAATGGATGCTTTTGAAATGTGGTGTTAAAGACTCTTGAAAACCCCTTGGACAGTAAGGAGATCAAACCAGTCAATCCTAAAGGAAATCAGTCCTGAATATTCATTGGAAGGACTGATATTGACCCTGAAGCTCCTATAACTTTGGCCACCAATGAGCAGACTCATTGGAAAGTACCCTGTTGCTGGGAAAGATTGGAGGCAGGGAGACAAGGGGACAACAGAGGATGAAATGGTTGGATGATATCATCTTCTCAATGGATATGAGTTTAAGCAAACGCTGAGAGATGGTGAAGGACAGGGAAGACTGGCATGCTGCAGTCTATGGGGTCACAAAGAATTGACATGACTGAGCAACTGAACAGCAACAATGGACCATAGCCTGCCAGACTTCTCTGTCTATGGAATTCTCCAGGCAAGAATACTGGAGTGGGTTGTCATGGCCTCCTACAGAGTGTCTTCCCAACCCATGTCTCTTGAACCCATGTCTCTTACATCTCCTGCATTGGCAGATGAGTTCTTTACCACTAGCGCCACTTGGGTTCATCTTCATTGGCCTCAGCTAATTCATCTGCACAGCTTCTGTTCCAACGTTTCCTCCTAATCAAAGTCTCTCTCAGCCATCATGGACCCCCAGTACTTTCTATGAGTACTGTATATATTAGGGATGAGAGGAACTTTAATATCTCTTCTGTGATCTGGAAAGAGATTTAAAGTTGATGAAAAGAGCCCTGGGCCTGGAAACATCTGTATTTAACTCCCCATGTAATCTCTTGTTGTTATTGGCCTTGGGCAAAATAACCTCTTTGAACTTGTTTCCTCATCTGTAGATGCTTATGAGAATTAAATAAATTAAGACATATAAAAACATCGTGTTGTGATACATGGTGTGAAATAGAAGTCAGTTTTCAGGGTAATCATCAACATGGTTCTTCTAGCAGCACAAGTGATGGGTACCTCCCAATCACTGAATAATCTCCTCCTGAAATGTATTTCTTGTATTTATAGCTCAGCCACCTCTACACAGGAGGCATGCTTACTGCATGCAGAGTAGAAAGTTTTTTCTTCTTCAGATGTTTTAAGTGTACTCAGAGGTACTGACTACTTGAAGATAATGGTACTGAAATTTCACTTGAGCTCTGGAGTCTTGATTTCTTAATAGAAATGAAACCAAAGGCCTCTTAAATAAATAATCGCTTCGAGGTAAAGGGCCAGAAGCATTCAAACATACCTTGATTTATATCTCTTTAGTCACTGAATGAAAACAGATCAAATATGGTTGCAAATTCTAGAAACTGCTTCCAGTCCTCCCCCACTCCCAACACACACATTCCTGACAGCAAACAAGATTACATGTTCTGCATTAAGTTTTCCAAACAAAATAAAAGGCATTAGACAAAGCCTAGACACTGTGTTGTAGTGATGCCATGGACCCACTTATATCTGGATACAAAAATGTTATTTTTTTATGAAATAAAAGAACTCCTTTTTCCCTTTCTGCCTTCACTTTATCCTTCCCATATGTCTCCCAGAGTTCTGAAGTGGAAGCAACTAAGCAGGGTCTTGTTTCTCTTATTTTAGTGATTACTCTGGAAAAACTTAGAAACAGAAGTGGTGTGACCCCTCTAATCCCAGCATTTGGTGTCAGTCCCTCCTCAAGTCATGGGTTACTAGGGCCACGGCATGACCAGCAGTCTCCTAGATTTGTTCATTTACTCACTGACATCAGTGGGCCTTCACTCTTCCTTCTGTATTAAATGATCTTCTGTTCTTGGTCAGCTGAGTAACTATGTGATCGTGGATCAAATCCAAGGCAAACACTACTTCTGGGATGCTTTCCCCACTTGACTGATTGTCACATGGTCGTGTTTTTGCATACCATCCTGATTTCTACTCCAGAACTGTGTGGACAGTCCTTATTAGACTGTACTTCTATTAGCAGCTTACCATCACATTTTTTTTTTTAAATAGAGACAGAGTGTGACTTTATTTATCTTGATATCCCTAGCTTTTGCTAAAGTGCCTAGAGTGAGTACTTAGTAAACTATTTTGGTTACTAAATAAAGAATAGCTTATGGTTTTATAAAAATTAATTTTATTTTATGGACACATTTTGTTCTCAGTGAGTAATAAAAATTAAGGGGATAGGGAATGAGTCATCAACTGATTTTTAAGGCTTCTAAGAAACTTAGTCTCAGGACAGACCTCATCTATTAGACTTACATTCAGTTCTATGTACCAAATGTGAACATACATGGCTCTGAGGTCTGGCATTTGAGTAAAATTTCACTAAACTTCACTAAAACTTAGTGTACTGAATAAAGCTAGAGCAGTAAAAGAGAAATATTTTGATTGTTGAAAAATAATTGTATGAAAATCTACAGCAATGCTCTTTTAGTAATAGATTTCTAAATCCCCCAAATGGCAGCGTTACTCAAGATAAAATTTATTCAATCAAATAAAACAAGTTGTTTTTAAGAAAAATAATTCCATGCTCTTAAAAGACCCCTGGTTGGTTATTTTCTTTCTAAAATTGCTTTTTTTGGGGGGGGGGCAAAATGTACTTCTGCAAATTATTTTGTAGTAATCCCTGTCGGTATTTGATGGGTATATTATTTAATTTACTTTCATGTTAGATTTTTCTATGAAAAGCTCAAACACAGATATATAAAATTATATATATAATTTTGAAAAACACTCATTCACACAAAATAATTTTGCTAATTTTTGAATATTGTACTAACACTGGGAAGCTTTGTAGAGCTGTGGTTATAAATATTAAGGATGGAAGCAGGTGGAATTTGGGTTGAATTCCAGCTCTATTCTTTGCTAGCTGGTGCTGGTGAATGCCTCAACAAAACTGTCTGGATCTCCATTTCTTATCTGTGAAATGGGAGATATTTGATCATGTTCATCCTTAGCTATGTCTGACTCTTTGCAACTCCATGGTCTATAGCCCGCCAGACTGCTGTGTCCATAGAATTTTCCAGGCAAGATACTGGAGTGGGTTGCCACTTCCTACTCTAGTGGATTTTCCCAACCCAGGGATTGAACTCACATCTCCTGTGTCTCCTGCATGCAGGTGGATTCTTTTCCTGCTGAGCCATCTGGAAAGCCTAAAATAGGGATCCTTGTACTTACTTAACAGAGTAATTGTAAGGCTCAACATAAATTAAAGCATTCACAACCATTGGCATGATTCAGACCAGTAATTGCTTAATAAATGGTGCCTGTTCTTCCTGGCATCTTCACTATCATCAATATTCTGGAATATAAGCTACAAAAGAGTAGAAACTCTACCTGGTTTGTTCACTGCTTGCATGTCCAGTGACTTTTCATTTTCTCTCACACATAGTTGTCTATCAATAAGTTTCTGTTGAATGAATGAATTAGAAACTGAATAAAAATGTTGTCATATTTATATCAATGACAAAAATCATATTACATTATTAATGCATATCCTTACAATTGCTTCAGAGGTGCAGTGGTGAAGAATCTGCCTGCCAGTGCAGGAGACGCAAGAGATACAGGTTTGATATCTGGGTCAGGAAGATCCCCTGGAATAAGAAGTGGCAACCTGCTGCAGTATTCTTGCTTGGGAAACTCCATGGACAGACAATCCTGAGGGGCTACAGTCCATAAGGTCACAGAGAGTTGGACATGATTGAGTGAGCATATATGAACACAGACACATACACATCCTTACATTCAGAATATTTGGGAATGATAAGTGTCTCATTTGGTTATCTCTGTCTAAATGGAGGAAAATAATAGAATTGGAAAGACTAGAGATCGCTTCAAGAAAATTAGAGATACCAAGAGAACATTTCATGCAAAGATGGGCTCAATAAGGGACAGAAGTGGTATGGACCTAACAGAACCAGAAGATATTAAGAAGAGGTGGCAAGAAGAACTGCACAAAAAAGATCTTCACAACCCAGATAATCACAATGGTGTGATCACTCACCTAGAGCCAGACATCCTGGAATGTGAAGTCAAGTGGGCCTTAGGAAGCATCACTATGAACAAAGCAAGTGGAGGTGATGGCATTCCAGTTGAGCTATTTCAAATCCTAAAAGATGATACTGTGAAAGTGCTGCACTCAATATGCCAGCAAATGTGGAAAACTCAGCAGTGGCCACAGGACCGGAATAGGTCAGTTTTCATTCCAATCCCAAAGAAAGGCAATGCCAAAGAATGCTCAAACTACTGGACAGTTGCAGTCATCTCATGAGCTAGCAAAGTAATGTTCAAAATTCTCCAAACCAGGCTTCAGCAATACGTGAACTGTGTAATTCCAGATGTTCAAGCTGGAGTTGGAAGAGGCAGAGGAACCAGAGATCAAACTGTCAACATCTGCTTGATCATCAAAAAAGCAAGAGAGTTCCAGAAAAACATCTATTTCAGATTTATTGACGATGCCAAAGCCTTTGACTATGTGGATCACAATAAACTGTGGAAAATTCTGAAAGAGATGGGAATACCAGACCACCTGACCTGCCTCTTGAGAAATCTGTAGTTATTAAAAAGCAGAGACATTACTTTGCCAACAAAGGTCTGTCTAGTCAAGGCTGTGATTTTTCCAGTAGTCATGTATGGATGTGAGAGTTGGACTATAAAGAAAGCTGAGCACCAAAGAATTGATGCTTTTGAACTGTGGTGTTGGAGAAGACTCTTGAGAATCCCTTGGACTGCAAGGAGATCCAAGCAGTCCATCCTAAAGGAGTTCATTGAAAGGACTGATGTTGAAGCTGAAACTCCAATACTTTGGCCACCTGATGTGAAGGTGAGGTGAAGTCGCTCAGTCGTGTCTGACTCTTTGCAATCCCATGGACTGTAACCTACTAGGCTTCTCTGTCCATGGGATTCTCCAGGCAGGAATATTGGAGTGGACTGCCATTTCCTTCTCCAGGGGATCTTCCCGACCCAGAGATCGAACCCAGGTCTCCCGCATTGGAGGCAGATGCTTTAACCTCTGAGCCACCAGGGAAGTCCTGACTCATTTGAAAAGACCCTGATGCTGGGAAAGATTGAAGGCGGGAGGAGATGGGGATGATAGAGGATGAGATGGTTGGATGGCATCATTGACTCAATGGACATGGGTTTGGGTAAACTCCGGGAATTGGTGATGGACAGGGAGGCCTGGCGTGCTGCAGTCCCTGAGGTCACAAAGAGTCAGACACAACTTAGTAACTGAACTGAACTGTGTAAATGTAATCAGCATCTTATCTGAAATGATTGAATTGTTTCATTTTAACAATTATTGAATTGTTAAATTCCTATTAAATTTATTAAATCCATGTGAAAAGTTAATTCTCAAATTTACACTCACTAGAACATTTTATGTAATTACATTCTTTGTATTCTTTCATAGAATCTCTTTTCATAAGTTTTGCCAATGAAAATATGAGTGTTCTACTCAAATACATGGTAAACATCTAATCCACTGGTTCAATACAAGAGATGGATGTACTAGTGAAAGCTATGATTATTCAAGACAGATTTAAGCCAAATAAAATAATACACTAAAAAATAAAAAAAATTCATGGCTTCTTTCATTTATTTATCTATGCATCCATCCAACCATCCACCCTACCATCCAGCAGGAGACATATTCATTATGTATTCAAATGTATTCACTTTTATCTTTTTGGTCACATATCTTACAGAATCTTAAAATTCCGACCAGGAATTGAACCTAGGACCCCTGCAGTGGAAGTGCAGAGTCCTAATCACTGGACAGCCAGGAAAGTCCCAACCCATACTTTAGTGTGTTTCTTATCCTGGCCCTTTTTGAACTTGGTAAGTTTTTTGCCATTTGTATTACCATGAACAGTACCACCTATGGATATTTTATTTTGGGTTGTGGTGGGAGGTGTCTTCTGAGAAAATGTGTGTGTTATTTTCTGTGTTATAGGCATACTGATTTCAGCTAATGATTAAGGTTTTGTTCAGCTTTTTGTCTTTTGTCAGTTTGTATACTATACATTTTTCTTAAAATATGTGTTTCTTTTTCTATTAGCATGTGGTGTTAAATATCAGTTGTTATTTTCTTTTAATCTCTGCTGTTTCTGTGATTATTCCACTTTTGATATCTAACAGTTTATTTTCAGGTTTTAATCTTTTCAAATATAATCTATATTATAAAGTCTTTAAGCTTTCTTCTCTGGACAACTTTAGATGCATATCAAAAGTTTTGAGATGTAGTATTTTATTATTAATTATTTAGAAAGTTTGGCCTATCGGTTAGAATGTTTTTAAAATTTCTCAAGTGCATATTTTAGTTTTTTACATTTTTCATTCTCATATCTAACCCAACTTCATTCTTACTGCAACTCATATGATACTGGTGTTTGAAAAATGTTGAGACTTCTGTTAAGCTCTAGACTGTGACCAATATTTATTCATTTGTCTGCATGCCTGAAAAAAATATTTTCAAATTGTTTGGCACAAGATTTCATGTGTCTGTTAGATCATGTTGGCTAATCATATACTTCACATATTATGTACTCTTCTGGTTTTTCTGTGTACTTTATAATTGCTGAGATAAGTATAATAAAATCTCTGATCATACTGTTGTACTTTAAAATTAGCAGTTTAATATTTTGTAGTAGTTTTGAAATTATTTTTAATATGATTCTTATAAGCCTCAGTATTCTTGTCTGGAAAGTTCCTTTGGACAAAGGAGCCTGACAGGCTACAGAACATGGGGTCACAAAGAGTCAGACATGACTGAGTGACTCACACACACACTTATAAACCTCATATCTCAGGAAAAAATTCAGTCTGACAATTTTTTTTTTTTTTTTCACTGAACTGTATAAATTTGTTAAGATAAAATGATACTGGATTTTTCTCTATCTTCTTACTTCTCTCCTTTTATTTTTTCTGTTTTTAAACTTTTTTCTTTTTCTCATCTCTGGTGTTTTTTTTTTTTGACATGGTGTGCTTTTCTCTTTATTTGGTTCATATATCCCTCTATTATTTTGGAAAAGTAACAATTTAAAATTTTTCAGTGTTTATGCTGAAAATTTTACATGCATACAGAACAATATTTCATAGCTAAAGTAACAATTGTAATCTAACAGAACTTTGATAAATGAACTTTCCTGCTGTCTGTTAATCACTACATGTCTTCAGCATGGATCTAATCTGTCACTTTTTTGGGGGTTTGTTTCATTCTTTTAACAAATATTTCATATAGATGAAATCTAGTGTGTCTTGCAAGTTGGTCCTAAACATTAGAAAATGCAAGACAGTGTTGAACCTAGGGCAGAATGATAATGGACTGCTAACTGAAACCATTTTTCCAAATAAATACTTATTTTAAAACTTCAAATATAAAACAAATAAAAGTATAACTGCTCTGTTTGAGGCAAATTTCCTGCAGTGCTGGAGCTCCAGAGAAAATTATTTGAAAAATTACCATGTATAACTCTTACCATGAAAGTGTCTAGTCTAGCAAAACTTTTATTTTCTCCTGATTTACCTTACATTTGACTAATTTCTAATTGATTGGGATTAAAAGGAATGTTTCAAATTTTTCACCAGAATGGTGACTGTTTAAAGCTAAGATAATTCCTCCTAGAAAATGGAAATTACATATTTTTAATAGTTCACCAAGAAGGAAAGAAAAAAAAAAAAAAAAACTGGAAAGAATAGTAGGTTAAAGACGGAACAATTGAAAGGAGAAAAAAAGACTCTACTGTGGTCTATTATAAGAATGTGAAACCACACAGCAAATCTGATTTATACCTACTGGACGAATGAGCAATTTTTAAAATTATTATTTTCAGGGATGCATTGCTAGGTTTTCAAAATCTGTCTTCTGAGAGGCACATCTAATGCATCTCTTCAGTCTTACTTCTCCAATAAAGGGTTTATGCTCCAATAAAGTAAAGTGATGCTTTTCCAACCTACCTTTGATCAGTTAACCTTGCACACCTGAGGTCTTTTTCTTTCTCCATTCAAATTATTCCTACCCTTCAAGAACTTGCCCAAGTCCCAGTTTCTCCATACAAATCTCACCTTCTTTGAATTCTCTTAACATTTCCAGTTTGAATGACAAAGGAGAACGTTTAATAATAGAGTGTCTTGTTAAGGATTGCCACTGCTTTTTTTCATAGCAGATGGTGCTTTGTCAAAATTTATCTCTATGGCCTTGGGGAAGTTTTCTGAAAAATTTGGCCACAGTTTACACATCTGTCAAATGAATTGGAGAAGGGTTTTTTTTTTTTTTTTTTTCATTCTACCCTAAGTATGGGAAGAGCAGAAGGGGTGGTGGAAGATAGAAACAGGGAATTAAGAGGTGCAAACCACCATGTAAAAAAAGCAATGAATTACAAGTATATATTACATAGCACAAGGAATATAGCAAATATTTTACAACAACTATAAATGGAATATATATATATATTATTGAGGTATAGGTATTATGTAAGTTTCAGGTATACAGCATAGTGATTTACAATTTTTGAAGGTTATGTTCTTCCTACTGGTGATCTTTAGTTTGTTCTTTATATCTGTGAGTCTGTTTTTGTCTTGTTATATTTATTTATTTATTTATTTAAATTTTTAGGCTTCACATATGCATATAACACAGCATTTGTCTTTTTCTGACTTATTTTTTTCCTGGATTGAAAATCTTTGACATATGTTATTATAACATATGTTTTAAGATTCCGTTCTATTGCATTCTTTTTCCCATTTTTAGAACAAAGCAGACTTAGAAATATTAAATATAACTAACTGACATTGGCATTACATTGGTTGGAACAAAATAGTTTTGTCTGTTTAATGTATTTATTTCACATGAACACATACATATAAACACTTCTACTCAATGAGAGAAATCAAGCCATACTGTACAGAAGGGAAAGACTTTAGATTCCACAGCTATTTAAAGAATTGTGTTTGTGTTTGCTGAATTAACAAATACTGATTGATTTGGGTATGTGTGTGTGTGTGTACTCTCTGTATATGTGCATGTGTGTGTGTGTGTGTATGTATACACACTCTATTTCTGAATATCCCTGTTACAGTCTAATTAGAAACTTCAATGTTTTCTTCTGGGGCTTCCCTTGTAGCTTAGTTGGTAAAGAATCTGCCTGCAATGCAAGAGACCCAGGTTTGATCCCTGGGTCTGAAAGATCCCATGGAGAAGGAAATGGCAACTCACTCCAGTATTCTTGCCTGGAGAATCCCAAGACAGAGGAGCCTGGCAGGCTACAGTCCATGGGGGCACAAAGAGTCGGACATGACTTAATGACTAAACCACTACCAGCGTTTTCTTTTTAGATTTTTTTTTTAAATTGGAGTATAGTTGCTTACAATGTTGTGTTACTTTCAGATGTATAGCACAGTGAATCAGTTGTACATATACATAGATCCATTCTTTTTTAGACTCTTTTTCCATGTAGGTCTTTACATAGAATTGAGTAGAGTTCCCTGTGCTATATACAGTAGGTCCTTACTAGTTATCTATTTTATGAAATTAAAAGATGCTTACTCCTTGGAAGAAAAGTTATGACCAACCTAGACAGCATATTCAAAAGCAGAGACATTACTTTGCCGACTAAGGTCCGTCTAGTCAAGGCTATGGTTTTTCCTGTGGTCATGTATGGATGTGAGAGTTGGTGATGAGATGGCTGGATGGCATCACTGACTCGATGGACGTGAGTCTGAGTTAACTCCAGGAGTTGGTGATGGACAGGGAGGCCTGGCGTGCTGCAGTTCATGGGGTTGCAAAGAGTCAGACATGACTGAGTGACTGAACTGAACTGAACTGAACATGTATATGCCAATCCTAACCTCCCAATTTATCCCTCCCTTTCCCCCTTGACAACCATAAGATTTTCCATGCCTGTAACTTTATTTCTGTTGTGTGAATAAGTTCATTTGTACCATTTTTTTTTAGATTACACAGATAAGCGATATCATACAATATTTGCCCTTCTCTAACTCAACTACATTCAGTATGACAATCTCTAGGTTCATCCATGGTGCTGTAAGTGGCATTATTTTGTTTTTATGACTGAGTAATATTTCATCGTATATATATATACCACATCTTCTTTATCCATTTCTCTGTTGATGGACATTTAGGTTGTTTCCTTCTGCTATTGTAAATAGTGCTGCAGTGAATATTGGGATGCATGTATATTTTTGAATTATGGTTTTCTCAGGATATATGATCACAAGTGAGGTTGCTGGCTCATATGGTAGTTCTCTTTTAATTTTTTAAGGAACCTCCATGCTGTTTTCTCCATAGTAAATACAACAAGTTTACATTTCCACCAACAGTGTAGAAGGGTTCCCTTTTCTCCACACCCTCTCAAGCATTTATTGTTTGTAGATTTTTTGATGATGGCCATTCTGACCAGTGTGAAGTGATACCTCATTGTTTTGATTAGCTGTTCTCTAATAATTAGTGATGCTGAGCATATTTTCATGTGCATCTTGGCCATCTGTATGTCTTCTTTGGAGAAATGTCTATTTAGGTCTTCTCCCATTTTTTGATTGAGTTGTTTGGTTTTTTGTTATTGAGCTTCATGAGCTGTTTGTGTATTATAGAGATTAATCCCTGTTGATTGCTTCATTTGCAAATATTTTCTCCCATTCTTTGCATTGGTTTTTGTCTTGTTTATGATTTCCTTTGGAGAAGGCAATGGCACCCCACTCCAGTACTCTTGCCTGGAAAATCCCATGGATGGAGGAGCCTGGAGGGCTGCAGTCCATTGGGTCGCTGAGGGTCAAACACAACTGAGTGACTTCCCTTTCACTTCTTACTTTCATGCATTGGAGGAGGAAATGGCAACCCACTCCAGTGTTCTTGCCTGGAGAATCCCAGGGACGGGGGAGCCTGGTGGGCTGCCGTCTATGGGGTCGCACAGAGTCGGACACGACTGAAGTGACTTAGCAGCAGCAGCAGCAGCAGCATGATTTCCTTTGTTGTGCAAAAATTTTTACATTCAATTAGGTTCTATTTGTTTATTTTTTTTTCTATATTCATTACTCTAGGAAGTAGGCCAATAGAGCTCTTGCTGCCATTTATGTCAGAGAGTAAAAAGAAAATTTATAAAAGAAGGTGTGATATATATAATATTACTCATACCTAAGCATGAAATAATGCCATTTTGTAGCAATATGGGTGGACTTGGAGGGCACTGTGCTTAGTGAAATAAGTCAGACAGAGAAAGACCAATATTTTGTAATATCACTTATATGTGGAATCTAAAATACACAATAATAACTATCTCAAGAAGCAGACTTGAGAGGTAGAAACTACTATCTATAAAATAAGCTGTGAGGATATATTGTGCAATACAGGGAATATAGCCAATATTTTGTAAAAGCTATAAATGTTAAAGGTTATACTCCAATTGTGAATCACTATATTGTATACCTGTAACAAATATTGTACAACTATAATTCAAAAAGATTAAAAGAAAAGACAAGCCCTCATCCCACCAACGCCCAAAAAAGAAACTTTAAGAATAATAGTGGAAGGGAATGGATGGATTTATCCAGACCAGTAAATCCTCATCTAAAATGCTTGACATCCCAGAGGTTTAGAACAATCCCTCAGTGATTTCAGACTGATATCATGGTTGCTGAATGATCTTTAGAAAGCTTCTAATGTGATGAATTGTACCTTTCATGGATGTGATAAAAATCCGAAGACCATATAGTGTGTTCATTCTCTAAGCCTTTCCTGGCAGGGAATGTGAATACTGCATATAGTATGGTTCTTCCCCAGAAAATAGACTAAATGCATAGACTAAAATAATTGTTTATAACTTCTAGAACAATACTTCATACTTATGATGAATTAATTAGTTTGGGCTTTCTACATTTTAGCTTTTTTCAATTAGGATGAGATTCATTTTAACCTGTTACTGTAAAATATTTAGAAATTAATATGATGAATTTATCTAACAGACTTTAGTCTCCTGATAACAATGGAAAATATATAGCCACTGAAATGTCAAAGTTATTTGTAGCTGCCTGTTAGAACACTACTGGAGAAGACTCTTGAGAGTCCCTTGGACTGCAAGGAGATCAGACTACTCAGTCCTAAAGGAAATCAAGTCTTAATATTCAATGGAAGTATTGTTGCTGAAGCTGAAGCTGAAGCTTCAGTACTTGGGCTACCTGATGCAAAGAGCCAACTCATTGGAAAAGACCCTGACGCTGGGAGAGATTGAAGGCAAAAGAGGAGATAACAGAGGATGAGATGGTTAGGTAGTATCATCTACTCAATGTACATGAATTTGAGCAAACTCTGGAAGATAGTAGAGGACAGAGGAGCTGGCATGCTGCAGCCCATGGGGTCAGCGATGACTTAGCAACTGAGCAATTAGAACACTGGGTTCTTGCTTACAAAGTGGCTGATAGTGAGGACAGGCCTCTTCCTGTTATGTGAGACTTGGGAGTATAGCTCACTAACCACCTCCCTGCAGAGCCTGGGCCTCTGAATTCCATTTACTGAATGTCATTTGGTTTAGAGTCTGGACTATTGTCAAATGTCAGATGTCAATGTGTGGGGAAAGGCTTGGGGAAATTCTTCCACAGCCCCCGCTGGTGAGCACCCATCTTTGCTGACATAGTTAATATATAATATAGTGACTTCTGCACTAATTATATGACGTGGGGAAAGTTGTTTAATTTTCTGTGCCTCAGAAATTTTTTTTTTCATTGTGTTTTAATGGAGATAAAAATGAGATAGTGGATGTAAGTTGCTTTTCCCAGAGCTGAGCAGATAATAAGCGCCAATAAATTATACATATTTTACTTTATATATACATGTCATATATAGCGTGTTTAAAAAAAGTTGAACATTTTCAAAAATATGTTCCTCAGGAAGAAAGTTATGTAAAAATGTATAAACATGTGGCTGAAACAAATTTTAATACATTACCACCATTATTTCCATAATCTTATAAATAAATGCCCCTTAAGTTATTGTTACAAAGGTTGCCTCAGACTTGTGGCTTAAACCAACTAGAGAGAGGGAACTGTCACAAAATCATATAATGTCGTGTCTGGGATTTGGCTTGTCACTATCCCCAAGGCAGGGAAGTGTGTTTAATGTTTAGAACAGACTGTTGCACAGTAGAGCAGCGTGGAAAACATTCAGGAAGGAACTGTATAATAGGAACAAAGCAGTGTCTTTCTGCTACAAAATGAAACTATCAGAGACCGAATGGTAGAGTGGAATGGTATCATTCCACCAGTAGGTCTAAATATATTATCATTGTCACTAGTCCTTCAAAACGGAGAAGGCAATGGCACCCCACTCCAGTACTGTTGCCTGGGAAATCCCATGGACGGAGGAGCCTCATAGGCTACAGTCCATGGGGTCGCTAAGAGTTGGACACGACTGAGTGATTTCCCTTTCACTTTTCACTTTCATGCATTGGAGAAGGAAATGGCAACCCACTCCAGTGTTCTTGCCTGGAGACTCCCAGGGACAGAGGAGCCTGGTGGGCTGCCGTCTATGGGATCGCACAGAGTCGGACACGACTGACACAACTTAGCAGCAGCAGCAGTCCTTCAAAAAAAAAAAAAAAGGCAATAATTTCAGTGCAAAAGAGACATTAAATTTTGCAAATCCCCTATGTGTTCTGTTGTCATAGAATGCAGTTTAATAAATTCCATCACAAGGTCAGAGATGATTAGAATTCTAAGGGTACTTCTATAGTTTGGTGCCTACGATCTATCCACATATAATATGAATTTTGAAAGTAATTTAAACATATATAACGATAACCATTTAGTTCAGATTAAGTACCTAGTGTTCAAGGAGCATGTTTTTGAGATTTTTTTCCTTTTGTTTTTGAAACACTAACAAGAAGAAATAGAAATCCATCTAATCTGGTGAAGGTGCTGGGTCAAATTTTAAATTCTGAACCAAACCTTGATTGTTGGGCAAGAACCAGGAAAGAAAACTTATGTTGGTTAATAGGAAAATAGATCTCTTTAGGAATCACAAATTAATTTGATCTAGTGATGCTGTGTCATCAGCTTAAGGAAGGTGATCAGCAAGGAAGGTCATGTTTGAGGTGGAGCATTTTGGATAAAAAATGAGTAAACCGAACTGGAAAGTTTGAAGGTTCATGGAGCAGTTGGCCACTTAGAAGTAGGGCCAGGGAATTGGGAAGAAGTACACAAATGAGAACCACAGCTGGGGAATAGGGTATTTTCCTTTCTGTCTCATACAATCTAGTTAGAATCTAATGGATATGTAGCAAAGAACAGCTACAGTTATTACTGGTTCAGGAATATGATCTCTCCTCCCACTTCAGCATAGGTTGAAGAGGAAAAATTTCTTTTGAAACCCTAGTTCTATTTTCACGCCCCCAAATTAAATCTACTTCACATTTTTTCTCCCCAAATTGATTACCTTGTATTTCTTAGTATCTTCCACAGGTTCCAGTTTCCTAGTCACAATTCACATTTCATTATTTACATTCACAGGTTATTGGTAAAAATGAACTAAAGTGGGGCTTTGATCTTGCCCTGAGGGCTCCATGAACAATACTATTTACCCTCTTTCTTTGTTTAGAATCCCTCAGCCTCTGCTGCTTCAAATTTAGTTGTTACTTGTTGTGTTAGTCTCTCAGTCGCTGAGTCTGGTCTAATGTTTTGTGACCCCATGGACTGCAGCCCACGAGGGTCTTCTATTCATGGAATTCTCCAAGCAAGAATACTGGAGTGGGTTGCCATTCTTTTCTTCAGGGGATCTTCCCGACCCAGGAATTGAACCCGAGTGTTCTGCAATGCAGGCAGATTCTTTACTGTCAGAGCTCAGGAAGCCCAACCTGAGGCCAGTTTGCTGTCACTGTCTGATTTGTACAATAATCCTTCAAGTGCTTATGAAAGTGTGGCTATTGCTTATTCTCACCAATTACAACATTCATAATCATATCTAAATAGCAATAAGAATTTCATGTTAGTTTGCTTTCAATCCATGTGTTATAATTTCAATAATTGCCTCTCACCCTGTATTTAAGAGATCTTGTACTTAGCTTTGTTAGAATTTTCACATTTTTCATTCCCGAATTTCTGAGAGTTCTTGGTAGGCTGCTGCTTTGTTTTTCTCTGGGTCCACATAATAGGTTGTCATTAGCTTCAGAGGCAACTGAAATTATATTAAGTGTTTAGTATTCATTGCATTCTTAGTCTCAGCAGTTGTGGACACTTCTCTAGTTTCTGTTCCATATAGTAGGACTATCAAATCTGTTCAGGCTAAGACATTTCCTCCAAACTCTATTCCTCTGAAAGTGTTTATCTCAATACTTTTTTTTATGACTCATCCATTCTTGGTTACAGCGACTGAATAATTCTCTTTTCAGTCATGGTTTAAAGAGAGTTAAATAGTTTTCTACCATATCACACTTAAGCTTTATTTTGTCCAGATCATGATATCATCAGACACCCACAAAAGATTAAAATATCGATGTTCTCTGCTGATCTTTCTGACTAGAAAGGCAGCCCCCAAATTAAGAAAATGGGTTAAAGAAAAGATATTTTCTTCTAAGCTTCTCCCACTCTCTCCTCCAGTTATTGTGAGTATGTAAGTTTTAGGGTTGCCAATTTACCCATTAGTAGTTATCCTATGAAGACCCTAGAGAGTTGAACACATTGATAAAAGGAGGCCAACTTGGTATCAGTTACCCCAGGTATATAAGAGAAACCAATGGAGAACTGTAAGCAGAGAGACCTGTTACTCTGATGTCTGAGACTTGAGCTGGTACAGGTTAAATGAAGTCTCTGCCCTGTGGACAGAGAAGGCAATGGCACCCTACTCCAGTACTCTTGCCTGGAAAATCCCATGGATGGAGGAGCCTGGTGGGCTGGAATCCATGGGGTCGCTAAGAGTCTAACACGACTGAGCGACTTCACTTCCACTTTTCACTTTCATGCACTGGAGAAGGAAATGGTAACCTACTCCAGTGTTCTTGCCTGGAGAATCCCAGGGACGGGGGAGCCTGGTGGGCTGCCGTCTATGGGGTCGCACAGAGTCAGACACGACTGAAGCGACTTAGCAGCAGCAGCAGCAGCCCTGTGGAAGTAGCTGCTTAGAAGGAGGAAGCCATGATAAACAAGACTGGAAATGAGCAAAATATACACTCCAAAACAGATGTTCTAGATTTATACCACTTTCTGCGTGTCTTTAGGCTTCCCAGGTGGCTCAGTGGTAAATAATCCACCTGCCAATGTAGGAGACACAGGGAATGCGGGTTTGATCCCTGGGTTGGGAAGATGCCCTGGAGTACGAAATGACAACCCACTCCAGCGTCCTTGCCTGGGAAATTCCTTGGAGAGAGGAGCCTGGTGGTCTAAAGTCCATGGGGTCATAGAGTCAGACACAATTGAGTGATTGAGCACCCATGCACATGTGCAAAGTGTCTCTTTAGCCTTGGCTATCCTTTAGCTTTCAGCAGATTCTTTGAATGACCCCCTTACTCCAACAAAGTTTCAGTTTGAATATATTTATTTCCAAACTTGGATTAACGTGTTTAAATTAAAGAAGAGGAATTAGAAGTCTGTGAAACAGTGCCAGAAGGAATGAGTGAGTATTCACCAGGAGATGGTGAGTTTCCAGAAAGAAACTGGCTTTGGGAAGTGTAATTTTCTATTTCTACATAGCAATTCACTTCTAATGTGCAGTTTGAAAGTTCTGGGACTCATTTTTATTATGAAAAGAACTGTGATTTGCAGAAAGACAATTTTTTGAAGGAAGAAGACTCCAGGTTAGGGAGACTGAGATGCAGCAGGTTGAAATTGTTACAGACAGATGAATCCTTTCAATGAGGAATGCTATCTCAAAGTAAAACATTCAGAGAGCACTCTGTTTGTCAGCGTGTTTAGGCAAATCGGAAAAAAAAAAAAAAAAAAAAAACAATATATAAAAGACCAAACAAACAAAAACCTGTTTGGAGCACATGCACATTATTCTCACTCCTTTTATGCAGCTTCATCTCTTAATAGCCCTGGAGTTCTATTAATTAACATTAGACTAGATACAAATGGTAATTTTTTTATCTGGCTTAAATTAAATTGAACTAAAATCTTACTTTAACACACTATTAGTGAAATCATCATAGCATAGTGGTTAAAAATGCTGTTAGTCTTTCCTCTGCTCTTCGCCTTGACCTGTTTCCACTCTTTAATCACTGTTCTTTTGTGCAAGTTATTTAGACCGCCATGATATGCTTCTTCTAGAGCTTAGATGGTAGAGAATCTGCTTGTAGTGCAGGAGATCTGGGTTCAATCCCTGGGTTGGGAAGATCCTCTGAAGAAGGGACTGGCAACCCACTCCAGTAGTCTTGCTTGGCGAATTCCATGCAAAAGGAGCCTGGCAGGCTACAGTCCATGGGGTTGCAAAGAGTCAGGCACGACTGAGTGACTAACACTTTCACTTTCATTTTTCAGAGCTTATTTCACGCATCAATTTAAGTAAATGGGTTAGGAAAATGCCAGGTACTTGGTAAATGCTCAATAGAAATTGGCTGATATTTTAATAGCAGTTTAATTTTGTATAATATATTTTCCCTCATGTATGTGACTTCATTGTGGCTCATCAGTAAAACTCTATGCATGAATAATTGTCAAATGAAAGACTTAAAACAATCCATTCCCATATTCTTCTTTAATATAAAGGCATTCATTTAAATTTTAATGTAGTGTGTATTATTCCATATGAAAAGGGATATATGAAGTTATTTTTAAAAAAAAAATGGACCACTAAGACTATATGTAGTTTGATGTCCCTTAGACATCTCAGTTTTTTGGTGTCTGCTTTTGGAATAGTTGAAAGTGAGGTATAGCAAGATGCTGCTTATTCAGAGAGATATTTACTAGAATGCAAGTTCTGTGAAATCAAGATCCTTTTCTGTGTGTTTTTTTTTTTTTTCACTGTCCTATACCAATGCCTAGAGAAGTGGCTGGTACAGGAAGAGTGATCACTGAATATGTGTTATATAAAGAAGAGGTGATATCTTTAAGACCGTGTACTGAAAAGACCATCAGTGATTTCAAATAACAGCCGTAAATCAAAGTCTTACAGGCAGATGCTTTGGCTATTTTTGAGATCTGTTTCTCAAAGGGGCAACTCTCAATTTAGCATATTCCAGGTGGAGCTGCAGTGGGTGGCCAATGTGTACACAATAGTGAATAGTGATTTTTCCAAAAGATACTATTTATAGACAGTACAACCTTAAGGAGAGCTTCCCAGGTGGAATCTTTAGATGTGCTTGTGTTTCTTAGCACTATCATCAGGAAAGGCAGAAAGAGATCCTTGAATTGTAAGAAATAGAATAATAAAAGTAGGATAATATAGATATTTTGAGGTAGTAAAATATGAGTACCAAATAAAGAATTTTTTTATGTCAAAGAAAGAAAGAATTAATAAAAGTGGGAATGAATATGATAGCTATAGGGATTTTTTATATTGAATGACTGGCTTCCTTAAGTTTTTCTCCTTATGAAAATGATTCAATATTATAGAAAAATAAAACTTGGAAAATAAGAACTTTAGAAAATTTCCTTTGTGCTTTTATTAGGTATTCAAAGAGAAGCATAAACAATCTTAGCAAATTCTTTATGTATTTGTAATTACTAATATTTTCTCAGAGTGTCATCTTTTATTTTGTTCTTTCTTTCATGGCCCTCATCTGCAAAGCAAAAAAAAAAAAAAAACTTTGATAGAAAAAAAAAGAAAAGGGCTTAAAACAAAAATTTCTGAGAATAGATTCACAAATTGATTACATATCACAAAAACTCAAAGAAATACTTAGTAATAATATATTTGCTGTTTATCAAATTAGGATGACTTCAGAAACTGCCATTTAATGATAGGTGTGATAATATAGGAGACTTCCCTGGTGGCTCAGATGGTAAAGAGTCTGCCTATAATGCGGGAGACCTGGGTTTGATCCCTGGGTTGGGAAGATACCCTGGAGAAGGAAATGGCACCCCACTCCAGTATTCTTGCCTGGAAAAATCCATGGACGGAGAAGCCTGGTAGGCTACAGTCCATGGGGCCGCAAAGAGTCAGACACGACTGAGCGACTTCACTTTCACTTTCATGATAATATAGAAGCATTTATAAATATTATGTAAGAGGGAAAACTGATACATTTATTTTGGAAATCAGCATGAGGATATGTATGGAAAGTCTGTAAAACAATGCTTCTTCTTTGTTCTTTGTTTTTTAATTTTTTTTAACACCAAATACATTTTTAATTGGGGTATAGCCAATTAATACTGTTGTGATAGTTTCAGGTGAACAGTGAAGGGATGCAGCCATATATATGTATCCATTTTTCCCCCAAAGTCCCTCCCATCTAGGCTGGCACATAACATTGCCTTGCATTCCATGCGCTATACAATAGATTTCTGTTGATTATCCATTTTAAATTTAGCAGTGTGTACATGACCTTCCCAAAAGCCCTTGACTATCCCTTTCCCCTAGAAGCCATGAGTTCATTTTCTGTGAGTCTCTTTCTAAAACAATGCTTCTATTCTTCTAGAAAATTCATTTTTATTTATCCGTATACTAAGGAAATAATCAGGGTGATGTCAAAGTTTTTGTACAAAGATATGATAACTTTATATGACTATTTCAATATAAGTTAAAGGGTAATGATTAAATGGTATATTCATTTAATATTTATTCTCAGATTATTTTCTTGTTGTTGTTCAGTTGCTAAGTCATGTCCAACTCTTTGCGACCCCATGGATTGCAGCCCACCAGGCTCCTCTGTCCTTTACTATTTCCTGGAGTTTTCTCAAACTCATGTCCATTGAGTTAGTGATGCCATTCAACCATCCCATCATTTGTTGTCCCCTTCTCATCCTGCTCTCATTCTTTTCCAGCATCAGGTTCTTTTCCAGTGAGCCAGAAGAACTTAAAGCAAATGATTAAATTAAATATAGCTCATGCACATCGTAGATATTTGCGTATCTTGAAATGATTTTAAAATATATGTGTATTGATATTGGAAAATGCTTTTATTGTTAACTGAAAACTTTAGGAATCATAGTTTGATGTATCATTAACTACAAAAAGAGGATAGAAGAAAATAATAGATGGAGAACAGCTTCTAGAATGTTAAAAGCTATTGCTTTAGGTGAAGAGATTAAAATGATTCCTTAGAGAACACTCCATGCAACAATAGCATGCGAGGAAAACAAGAAAACTATATTGTGGGATGGATATATTAATTATCTTAATTTGTGATTATGTTTTATGGGTGCATACACGTTAAAAACATTAAATTAACAGTTTAAATATGAAATGTTTATTGTAACACAATTATGTTTCATTAAGTGTGTTAACATTTTTTTTTTTGTAAGTAGCTATAAGTGGCTCAGATGGTAAAGCGTCTGCCTGTAATGCGGGAGACCTGAGTTCAATCACCCGGTCGGAAAGTTCCCCTGGAGAAGGAAATGGCAACCCACTCCAGTACTCTTGTCTGGGAAATTCCATGGATGGAGGAGCCTGGTAGACTACAGTCCATGGGGTCGCAAAGAGTCGGACACGACTTCACTTTCACTTTCATAATGTTCTTGGAGAGGAACAAAGTGAATGGGTTTGTTCTATCTAGAATTTTTATAATGCTGCTCTAAATAAGACAGCATGATATTCATGTAAAGATAGACAAGTAAAGCAGTGGAATAAAGTAGAGATCCCAGGAAAAGATCCAAGCATATGTGGAGTCTTAATTTATAAATAGAGTGCTACTCCAGAGCTGGGAACAGAAAATATTTTTCAATAAATCATGCTGGGATACTTTATATCCATAAAAATAAAAATGAAATTTGGCTTCTACTTCATGTTATACAGAAAACTGTTTTTTATGTAAAACATAAATCAAAATACAAAAAGCAAAGCAACAAAAAAAATCTGGAGAACAATAAAGGAAAATATTTTCATGATTTCAGATGAGTGAAATAAATATATCTCAAACAAAACAAAAACTCTAAAACAGGAGATTACCATGAATACATTTGAGTACATTAAGATTGTTCATCAAACGACTCCATTAAGACAGTGAAAAGGCAAGTTCTTATCTTGGTGAAGAAACTTTCAACACATAAAACATGGATATACCTGAAATCATTCAGAAAACATAGACAACTAAGCAGAAAATCAATAACTGACTTTAAGAGGCATAGGAATATTAAAAATAGCCATAAATGTTCGTAAAAGTGGGCAAGCTCAATGGTAATCAGGTAAAATGGAAAATAAGATCAAATTAACGTACTATGGCATGCTCTCTTGGATGACTAAAATTACAGTTTGATACATAATGGGAACTCTCATGTAGTGTTGGTGAGGGTATAAATTGGTCCTATTAAATTGGAAAACTATTTGGCATTATTTTCTAAAGTTGATCATGTACAAATTCTAAAATCTAGCAATTATATATAATATAAAGTGATATATTTAATATATGTGCATATACATAATTATGTATACGTATCTTAGTATAAATGTAATGTCTATGTGCTCAAATCAGCTAGTATTAGCTCAGAGAGCCAGCAGTTAAATTTGTGATCTGACTTTTACACCAGTGGTAGCTTGAAACTGTTCATTAGAGTTTTGTTCAGTGCCATATATTGGGTTTCATTTTTCCCCTTTAGAGAACCAATATATGATATGTACATAAAAGTACATATAAAGCAATGCTTATAGTAGTTATTTGCCATAGTCTCAAACTGAAAACAACTCAAATATCCATCTAAGGTAGAAATGATACATAAGTTGTGGTATGTCTATAATATTAGGGGCTTCCGAGGTAGCTCAGTGTAAAGAATCCACCTGCCAATGCAGGAGATGCAGCAGATGTGGCTTTGATCCCTGGGTTTGGAAGATCCTCTAGAGGAGGAAATGGCAACCCACTCCAGTATTCTTGCCTGGAAAATTCCATAGACAGAGGAGCCTGGCAGGCTACAGTCCATGAGGTTGCAAAGAGTTGGACATGACTGAGTGACTGAGTGTCTGTACATTAGAATATTTTATGGCAATAAAATAAATGAACTACAGGTATATATAATCATACTAATTATTATAATTATAAGAAGTACAGACAATATATTTCATGTACACAAGGCCATATATCTCTCTCTTTAAAATATTTATGTATGTGTGTTTGTATCCTTAGGAAAAATAATATGAATACCTATGAAATGCTATCTTGTGTGATGGCATAAAATATTTCCTTTTTGTTTACACTTTCTTTTACACTGATAAAATATTGCCTTTAATCAAGAATAAACAATAAAGTTAACTTTGTCTTAAAAATAAAATATAGGATAGTAGTCATGGTAGTGGCGTGTAATTGCTCAGGTAATACTGAAATAGAAGCTAGTGTCAGATTTTATTTGAAATCTGGTGTGTGTCTTGCAAGATGTGTAACTCTGTACATGCTATTTAACTGTACTGATACATATTTTCTTCAACTACAAAATTAGAATACAGATATTGACTACTTCAGAGAATATTTATGAAGAGGAAAATATCTGTGCCTTGATATTTATCAGCACAGAGTAAGAGTATGAAAGTGAAAGTGAAAGTGAAGTCGTGTCCGACTCCGCAACCCCATGGACTGTAGCCTACCAGGCTCCTCCCTCCATGATATTCTCCAGGCAAGAGTACTGGAGTGGGTTGCCATTTCCTTCTGCAGGGGATCTTCCCAACTCAGGGATCGAACCCAGGT
>SJYT01080950.1:0-86270 GCA_006410635.1 Cephalophus harveyi | reverse complement strand
AAAACCATAGCCTTGACTAGATGGACCTTAGTCAGCAAAGTGGAGTATTACTCAGCCATTGAAAAGAATACATTTGAATCAGTTCTAATGAGGTGGATGAAACTGGAACCTATTATACAGAGTGAAGTAAGCCAGAAAGAAAAACACTAATACAGTATACTAACGCATATATATGGAACTTAGAAAGATGGTAACGATAACCCTGTATGCGAGACAGCAAAAGAGACACAGATGTATAGAACAGTTTTGGATTCTGTGGGAGAGGGCGAGGGTGGGCTGACTTGGGTGAATGGCATTGAAACATGTATAATATCATATGTGAAACAAATTGCTGGTCCATATTCAATGCATGATACAGGATGCTTGGAGCTGGTGCACTGGAATGACCCAGAAGGATGGGATGGGGAAGGAGGTGGGAGGGAGGTTCAGGATGGGGAACACGTGTACACCCATGGTGGATTCATGTTGATGTATGGCAAAACCGATACAATATTGTAAAGTAATTAGCCTCCAATTAAAATAAATAAATTTATATTAAAAAAAATCAAAGATATTGTTAAAAGAATGCTTTGCAAACGTATCATACATAGAAGAGAATACAGCATGCACACTACATGCATTCATGAACACCTATGTGCCTACCACTTTTTGTATCTACTATTATAAGAGACAGAATATTATCTCTATTTATGTGCCCCCCCATTTTTTTAACTTCACAAATTAGATGTTATTAATGTTGATGTTTATTTAGGTTTATCCATATGATTACCACTTTCTCTGCTCACCTGGTTACCAACCTTAAATCTCAAATCTCCCCTCTGTGGTCCTTTTCCTTCTTCCTAAAGTATATATACTTTTAAGAAGTTTCCTTTCTTTTTTTTCTGTTTTAAATCTTAAGAGGGTCTGTTGATAATAAACTATCTTAGCTTTTGTTTGTATAAAAATGTCTCTATTTCATCCTCATTCTTTAAAGTTTGTTGGATATGCAATTATAGATTGACAATTTTTTTTTAGCATTTTGAAGACATTGTCTTACAGTATTTTGGTATCTGCTAATTGTTCTTGAGAAATTAAATATAAAGCAGATAAGGTGTCTTTCTGGGAGGCAAGAGGTCTTTTAAAACTATTCAATTAGTCTTGAATATTCTGCAATTTCAAAACGATGTATTTTGGGGAGAATACTTTATAGATCATAAATATTAGGATCCATGAAAATTCTTGAGTATTCTTTCTTCTCATTCCTTCTGGAAGTCTGACTAGATGAATGCTAGAACTTCTCAGTCAGATTTCATGCCTATTAACGTCTCTTTTGTATTTTCCTCTTCTGTGACTCTTTACAAAATTCTTGCCAGTTTTGTCATATCCAAATTTCAAGTTGCTAATGTTTTTCAATTGTTCTAATCTGCTCGTTAGCTCATATGTTAAATCCTAAGATTTCAACTAAACCTTTTACTTCCAGAAATTAAGAATCTGCCTGGATATTAATGATAGTGTTTTATTCCTTGCTCATATATTAAATTCTTTAAATATTGGAAGCATACTTTAAAAACTAGAGCAAAATCTGACATCCTCCTCATTTTTGTAAATAAAGGTTTATTGAAGCACAGCTAAGCCTATACATATTGCTTATCTGCTTTCACTCTAGAATGGTAAAGTTGAATCTTTTTGATAGAGACTACATAGCTTGCAAAGCCTAGGATATACACTACCTGGGCCTTTATAGAAAAAGTTTGCCAAGCCCTGCTACATAGGAGGCTCTGACCCCTGAAGACCTTATGTGTCTGGTTCTGCTGCTTGATGCTTCTGCTGACTCTGTTCCATGATGTCTTGCTCTGTGAGTGGTTTTGTGATTTTTCATTGTGAGCTTATTTTGTTGTGGCCTTATCTGGGAGAGTTTTAGGGGACTTGAGAGAATATTCACTTTATTTGTGTCAGCTTTGCTAAGTGCCTGGGAAACTAATAATCTAGGACAGTTTTAAATTAGTTTCCTTGGTTTAAAATAGTTTCAGAATGGGCAAGTAGAGTGAATTTGAACTCAGGCTTGAGGCCTGGGTTATAGTTGTTACTTCTGGTTGGTACATAGGCACTTTCTTTTTTTCTTCCAACCTGAATCAAAACCAGGACTCAATTTCTTTTCCTCTCTCCATTTGCAGGGCAAATATTTTTTAGTCTACTCTTTCACTGAAAATTTGGGCCTTTGGGGACCTCATTCCAAAGTCTCCCTACTGACACACTTGTCATGTTTCCCCCCAATACTAGAAAATGCCATTAGGGGCCCACTGCCTAAATGAGTGAGCATTTACCATGCCCATTCTGGATTTTGGCTTCTACTTCAGTTACAAACCCTGAAGGTTTACCTTAATTTCTTGCCAAGTCAGCTATTCATTTTTTATCCAGAATTTTCTAAGTGTTTTTCAGAGAGAGATTTTCATGATATGGAGTCTGTCAATGCTGCAAATAAATGTCATAAAAGTTTAAATTAAACAATGTTAGAATAATGGAAATGGGAAAGTTTTATAATGCCCCTGCAGGCTCCAAACCTACCTAATATTTACTTAAATCTGAATTATGAGCAGTGTCTCTGGAGTCAGACAACCTGGGTTTGGAACCAGGTATTGTGTAGAGTAGAGAGAGACAGGGAGAGTGGGAAAACTCTGAAAAAAGCCAGATGGTAAGTATTTTCAGCTTTGCAGGCCAGATGCAACTATTTAGCTCTTGCCACAATATCATGAATGCAGCCATAATTACATACTATATAGAGAATGGGCATGGGGGTATTCCAATAAAACTTTACTTACAAAAACACAGTAGTGAGCTAGATTTGGTCTACAGGTTATAGTTTGCAGACCCCTGACCTTGTGCAAACTAATGAACCTCTATAAGCATAAGTTTCCTAATCTCTAAAATGAGGGTAATAATACTCATAGATAGATTTTTATGAGCATTAAATTAGAAAATTCATGTAAATGCTGATATTAAAATGATGATGCTGGCAATGTTGATGGTGGTTTCAAACAAGTCCCTTGATTTTTTAAGATTATCAGGTGTGTCTTTACTTCAAAACCTTCAGATACATCCAGTGCAGCAGCCAAGGACTCCTAACAGAAAGCTAACAATACTGCAGTTCATGGGGTCACAAAGAGTCGGACATGACTTAGCGATTCAACAACAACAATACTTTGGCAACAAACAACCTTAAAATCCCAGTGGTTAAAGAACTCAGATATAAATCTCGCTCACATTGGGTTCCAGTACAATTGATAGGAAACTCTCTTCACTGTGGTCCCTCTGGGACCCAGGCTGATGGAGCAAACACCATCTTGAGATTGCTGGTCACCAAAGGCGAAAGGAGCCCTGAACGCTCTTGCAACAACAATTCAGTGCTTGGTTTGCAATTCCTATGCATAATTCAAGGTCAGAATAGGTCACATCTTCCCTCCCCTCCCCTCCACTGCCCCAGTTGCTGGGCATGGTGTCAGCTCCTCCAAGAGTGCCTGCGCTACAGAGTGGCCTCCCTTCCCAGGGCCCACATCCAGTGACTGCTCCAGGTGAGGGTACCAAGGCCCAGCCACTCTGATCCACATGGGACAATGCTAATGGCCACTTTAGCTTCAGAGATCCCTGTAGGTTCAGCTCAGCCTGCTGTTGGGTAGCTGGACTTCTCCCTCTGCCCAGTCCTCCTTCCTTCTCCTTCTTTCCACAGGGTTACACCCAAGATTCTCCAGGTGAGGGTACCAAGGCCCAGCCACTCTGATCCACATGGGACAATGCTAATGGCCACTTTAGCTTCAGAGATCCCTGTAGGTTCAGCTCAGCCTGCTGTTGGGTAGCTGGACTTCTCCCTCTGCCCAGTCCTCCTTCCTTCTCCTTCTTTCCACAGGGTTACACCCAAGATGGCAAGGTCTAGAAATATCCCCCAGGGAGCACCGAGGAGTACCTCACTCAATAAGGTAAGCAGTGGTAGCACACACACACAGGAGGGTCTAAAATCTGAGCAATGGTAATAGTTAATCTTTATTATAGAGTGTTGATCTGCTGCATGCTGTACAGAAATATGTTACTTGGATTAGTTCATGTAATCCTCCTTACACCCTATGTATTAGACCAGGGGATTGGACCAGATGATGGCAAACTATGGCCTGTGGACCACATCTGCTCATGCCCATTCCTTTCTGAACTGTCCAGGCTGCTCTCATGCTAGAATGGCAAAAGTGAGCAGTTGTAACAGAGACAGTTGCTATTGTTCAAGTTGCTAAGTCATGTCTGACTCTCCGCGATCTCACGGACTGCAGCACACCAGGCTTCCCCATCCTTCACTATCTCCTGGAGTTTGCTCAAACTCATGTTCACTGAGTCAGTGATGCCATCTGACTGTCTCATCCTCTGTCATCCCCTTCTCCTCCTGCCAGCATTAGGGTCTTTCCCAGTCTTTCCCAACATCAGGGTCTTTTCCAGTGAGTCAGCTCTTCACATCAATTGACCAAAGTATTTGAGCTTCAGCTTCAGCATCAGTCCTTCTAATGAATATTCAGTGTTGATTTCCTTTAGGATTGACTGTTCGATCTCCTTGCAGTCCATGAGACTCTCAAGAGTCTTCTCCAGCACCACAGTTCAAAAGCATCAATTCTTCGGCACTCAGCCTTCTTTATGGTCCAACTCTCACATCCGTACATGACTACTGGAAAAACCATAGCTTTGACTAGACAGACTTTTATCAGCAAAGTGATGTCTCTGCTTTTTAATACTCTGTCTAGATTTGTCATAGCTTTCTTTCAAGGAGCAAGTCTCTTTTAACTTTGTGGTTGCAGTCACCATCTACAGTGATTTTAAAGAGACAGAGACTGCATGGTATACAAAGTTGAATTTATTTACTATTCGTCCCTTCTCAAAAAAGCTTGCTAAACCTTGTGTGTATTATTCCCACTTCATAGATAAGAAAATTCTCACTTTCATAGATAAGAAAATAGAAGCTTAGAGAGGTGGATGGTTTATTAAATGATGGAATGTCATTTTTTGGTTACAGAAGCAAGTGTCTGTGGCATGTCCCTCTTCAGTGATAGCAGGTGCAGAACCCTCCTGGGCCATTTATGGACCTTTGTAGGTGGTCAGAGAATGAATATGAATAGCTCTCTTCCCTTCCCTTTCTTCTAACATCTCCCTTTATAAAACTGAGATCTCCTCTTCTGTCTCTGCAGGCTTCCCAAGTGGCTCAGTGGTAAAGAATCCACCTGCCCAGCAGGAGACATGGGTTCGATCTCTGGGTTGGGAAAATCCCCTGGAGGAGGAACAGCAACCCACCCCAACGTTCTTGCCTGAAAAATGCCAGGGACAGAGGAGCCTGGCAGGCCACAGTCCATGGGGTCAAAAAAGAATCAGACCTGACTGAGCACACACACACTGAGACCTTTATCTACCGAGGGAAAAGCATAAGAGACTCATTAGTTTTGTATATCTTTGACTCTGAAACTCCTGGAGGAAGCGCCATGTTTCCAGAAATGACAACTGGAAGAATTAGGGCAGCAAGTGTGTAGAGACTGAGGAAACACTTCTTGATTACTAAGAAATTACTCTTATGCTGAATCATAAAGTGATGAACGAAAGAAAGAAAAGCAGCCTTCATACATCAAAGGCTGAGATTATCTACTTCCAACTGCCTCCAGCTGAGAAGCAGTTCCCAAGGTGGGACTGAATAGCTCAAATTCATCCCCTCATAAAAGCGATTGTTCAAGGGCGATTCAGGAGTCTAGTTCCTTAATTCCCAGTGGCTGCTTCCTAGATTCAGGAACATAGGCTGAGGCACCCGAGTTTACTCCAAATTTAGAAGCAGAACATATATATATATATACGCTACATATAAAATAGATATCTAATGAGAACTTAGAGTAGGCTTCTAACCTACTATACACCTATAGCATAGGGACCTCTACGCAGTTCTCTGCAGTGGTCTAAATGGGAAGGAAATGCAAAAAAGAGGGGATTTGTGTATATACGTATAGCTGATTCACTTTGCTGTACAGCAGAAAATAGCACAACATTGTAAAGCAACTATACACCAATTAAAAAAAAAAAAAAAAGAACTGAATCCAGGATGTTTGACGCCAAAGTCTGTGCTTTTAACCATGCATTCTATTCCTTCTTGGCAAGCAAATATCCAGGATTATGTACTTACATCCTACAGATGCTGTTCTAAGTGCTCATAGATTTTCTGCCAATGATTTTCTAGCAATCAGCTGCAAGAGGACTGTAGGAAAAGATTCCATCTATTTATCTGCTTATCCCATCCCTTCTAAAGAAAATGTACCCTGTTTTCAGAGAGAATCCTTGCATATATTCAGGCATATTAGATCCCTTAGCGAAAATGTCTAAAATCCGTTCCCTGTTATTAGTTAATTAGAAAACAACTGGGGGATTCCCTGGTGATTTAGTGGTTAGGGCTTTGTGCTTTCACTGACAAGGGCCAGGGTTTGATCCCTGGTCAGGGAACTAAGATCCTGCAATTATATGGCATGACCAAAACACACACACACACAATTGGCTCTCAAAAATGGTTACTGAATGAATAAATGAGTCAGCGAATCAGTCTCCAGACCCTTGACAACTTAAGGATCTTGAGCAAGGTTTTTTCTTAGGATGAAAAAGAAAGATAGTTGGAGATTTCTTACTGGGGACTGTTCACAGCATTTAAGCGTAGTCAGTCACTCAACTGTGCCTTCACTTACAATGAACATTTGCTATGATGTGCACACTGTGTTAGGTGCTGGGAATATGACACACCAGGTGTGTACCCTTAGCACAGGCTTCCAGGGATGATGGAGGCACGGAAGTCAGCGTTGGTGCAGGTAGCTTCATGGGGGTGGGGAAGAAAAGCTTCATAGGGGTCGGCTGGCTACTTGTGTGTTGGGAAGAAAACATAGGGGAAAATATAAAGCCAGAAGGTGCTCTTCTAAATGAAATGCAAGTGTAACAAGCAGGTTGTGGATTGAAAAGGGTTAAGTGGAAAGTTCTGGGCTGGCAGATGTAACCTGATCCCTCTCAGCAGTAGCTTGGCCTTTAAAACCGGGAAACCTGGAGGAATCACAGACACTGGGCTGGTTTTACTGGTCTCCCCTCACTGTACAGAAAGCCAGGCCTCTCCTTGCACAGCTGGTTTCCTTGGTGGTGTGAGTCACCTCTGTTATGTTGCTCCGTTCATCCATATTATGTGGATTTTTACTAGCTGCCTTCTCAGAGTATGTTCTGGCCTCCCATAACAGAGTAAATTGAGAGAGCAACAAAACAGCGAGGTTATAAAAGCCTTGACTGTTTTAATGGTATTACTGGGAATGTAACAGTTTTCAAACAGAAATAAGACAAAATTCTTTCTACAGAATGTTTCAAGCCATCAATTTAAAGGTAGAAAACTCTTTTTCCTACCATGGCTTGATTCAACTTAATTTAGGTTTGGGGGGAAATTTGGACAGAACCCTGCCTTTAATGAGCTAAAGAAAAGTCACTTTGTCACTGGTCATTGTAACCAAACCTCAACTGTAATTAACCAGGACTTGCCTTAGTTCTGGTTTATCCTAATAAGACCAAGAAGAAAAAAAGGCTTTGGCTTTAAAAGGTGCTCTATGTCTCCCGCAAAGCATATGCTCTGTACTTAATGCCTGAGACGGATGATAAATGCTCTAAGAGGAAGTGAGAGTGAACTAAAGTTCTGTTGTTGTTTAGTCGCTAAGTCAAGTCCGAATCTTTGTGACCCCATAGCGCTTTAGGATGGTTCAACGACCTTCATGGAAGTAAAGGATCTTGAATTCTATTTTGAAGGAGGAGGAGGATTAGTTGAAGAGATGACAGGCTGTCAGGAGAATGATGCGAGGGGTGGTTAGAGGCAGGAATGTGGCTATCATTTCTTTGCAGACTAGTGGCTAGCTGCCTTTTTTTTTTTTTTTCTTTCAAAAAGAAAGAAGAAAAATGGGTAGATAAACGTAGTTGGACCAGCGGTTCATTTGGGGTAGTAACACAAGATGAGGTTAAAAGAAGGAGAAGGAGGCAATCTTTAAAGGGTCCTGGGTCTTAGAAGACCAGACAGGCTGGCTAGGAATTGATATGTAAAAATGGTACAATAACTTCCTTTGTTTTTTTCTTTTTTTCTAGGCTGCTTTATTCACTGTATGATATTTTAATCAATTTGTTGAGGGGCAGAGAGGAATATTTTGGAAAAAAATAATTAGGATCAAATATTAAACTCAGGCGGGACTTCCCAGGTAGTACTAATGGTAAAGAACCCACCTGCCAGTGCAGGAGACGTAAGAGACGCAGATTTGATCCCTGGATCAGGCAGATCCCCTGGAGAAGGGCGTGGCAACTCACTCCAGTATTTTTGCCTGGAGAATCCCATGCACAGAGGAGCCTGGCAGGCTGCAGTTCATAGGGTCGCAAAGAGTCGGACACAACTTAAGCAACTTAGAACATACACGTGCACATTAAACTCAAGCAGCATCATGCATGCCATTGGGTGAAAATCCTAATGTAGACAAAAGAACAACTAGCGTTCTGAAATTTACATAAAGAAGCAATTACAGCAACTCTACAAGCTGGGAAGCATAGAAACTGGCACGACAGGAGGTTCCTCTTAAAACTGGATCATATTTCTAATGAAGCTGTATTTGAGGGGAGAGAGTGTTACTCTGCTCGCCTACCTGGCACTAAATCAACCTTGCAGGTGTCTGGGCATCTTTGAAGTTAGATTTAAGCAGGGAATTTAAGTAACCTTCCATGGACTAATGGAAGGCCAAAGTGTTTATAATTGAGATATCAAAGTGAAATGTAATTTCTTGGGGGCTATGTTGTGATCAAAAGGCAAGTGTGTCATAGAGTTGAGGTGCATGTCAGTTCAGTGTACATCCAATTATTTTCCAAGACGCAAACTCTTTGAGAGTAAGAACACATTTCCTATGTGCCCTCTTGAACGTTGTCCAGCTAATTGACCCAATGAAGTTTGGAAGTGAATGAAAAGTGTAAATAAAATTGCATTGATAACTACTTATTACATGGTTTCATATTTAATGTCCAAAAATTTGAATAAATGGGTATGAAAAACCTCAATGAGAGTAAATTAACGAACAGATTTTGGTTCCCTGTAGACAGGCATTTCATTGCCTTTGGCAGCCGCCATTGTGTGATACTTACCCTTGATTATACTCAAGGTAAGTAAGAAAGGACCAAAATAATCAGAAAGGGAAATTCACCCAAAATTTACTTTTGGTGAATTTTCCTTTTGTGGATTGGCTCTTCAAAATTTGTAGAGTGGTAACCGATAGATACCCTTTACCCTTTTCCTTTAATGGGTCTCATTTCCCATACTCGTTTATTCAATACTCACCATACACGTAATTATACCTCATTAGACTCCACGTGAACGGGGTGTATCTTGCTATGGCTGCACACTCAGGGTCAGCACAAAGACACTGGCCCAGGGGCAACTTTGGGTTGCAGTCCAACCAGGCTTTATTTAAACTTCTCCACCTGAAATGGAAGTTTATTTTGATTTTGCTGTAAGAGTTATGTAGGGCTATCTGAGGGCTGTAGGATTTAGGGCCCTAAATGTTTGTTGAATGACAACTAAGGATGCTTAGATTTCAAACCTGAAGCATTAAAGGGAGGGAAAGCCTGGGGTAAACTTTGGTTCTACTTGTTGCCCAGTCCCAGGAACACCTCATTCTTCTCTGAAAATGGGCCCTGTCTCCAACTTGCTGACACATCTCAGGAGAAACATGGATACCTTCAGTGGATGAGTCTCTGCTTTAATTCCTCATCCGAAAAGCTGTGTGATTTTTCATGGATGCTGAGTTAAACGTAGAGGAAGTCCCACATTTGTAATCTCCTTCACCTCTGCTTTTTTTTTTTGATGCAATGGTTGGAAGAACAAGGGAGAGGACCACGAGAGTAAATGAAGCATCTCCTTGCAGGTATCTGGAGCTGAAGCTGTGGTCTCTGGCCTCCTGCTCTCCCGCTTTGCATGTGGTGTGTGGCAGCCAGCCAGCCTCCATTCTAGCACCTTCTAAGGGCACAGGCTTAAATCTTGCCCAAACCTGGACAAGCTGATGTTCAGGTCAGAACCGGCTGAGGTTCAGAAATGGCAGGATCCTGTGAGCAACCTGAGAAGATTAGCTCACAGATGCTGGGTATAATGCTTCTCACCCGATAGTTCCTTTTTCCTTTCCCCTTCCTCCTGCCTGTTTGCCCCCACTTCTCATTCATTGATTTCTCCTTCATTTTGCACTCCAGTCTGCCCTCTTCTTCCCTTCCTTCCACCCATCTCTTCTTTTCCCTCCTTCCACTGCATCCCCTCTCTTTTTGTCTTCACACTTCCTCTCTTGTTTTCCCTTTCTTTTCCATTCCTCAATCTCTCTTGCTTGCTTTCACTCTCCTTTTCTCTTTCTTTTACCTACAACTCACCGAATTCTTGTTTATCTCTTTCCCTTCTGCCTTCTCTTTCTCTTTCTAAGAATTTCTTGATGAAATCAGAAGAGAACTAAGAGAGGTTCCATGAAATCCTTGGCTGGAAGAAAACCTGAGCGGAAGAAGTTCTGATCATAGGCAGCCACTCAGTTGATTTGTAGCGGATCTTAAATATAGGAAAAGATTTCAATTACGAAACTCATAAAACGTAAGGATGAGGGAAACTGGCTGCATTTTTGAATTTGACTAATGGTTTCAAAGTGCTTTAAAAGTTTGGCATTTGCCAGCCTTCTTTTCTTCCCCTAATCCTCAAACCCATGAGTTTTTATGCGAAACATAATCCTCTTTTCTGATTCATTTACACTTAGCTCATCTGAGTATTGTTTTGTGAAAACCATCTGAAGTCCAAGAAGTTTTATGAGATCTTTAAAGACTTGTTTCTTGAACCAGGAAGTTGTGTACCGCCAATATAAATGAACCTTGAAACCTAGGGGGCTTGGCATTAAACAGGGTCTAGACTTGGCAAAAGCTGGTCCCCAGGCCTGACAGAAACTGGGCTTTCACTTTCAGAGTAACAGTGAGTTCAGTGTTTTAGATGAGTGACCATCTCATTCGATAGTATATAGGCTGCATAACACATTTTTCAAGGATTATCTTGCTAGTTATGTAGATAGCAAGAGACTGATGTGGAAAAACTGTGACTTTGCTAGAGTTTCTCGACTAGACTGCTTGCTTCTGTGTACACATGCGTGTATGCTCAGTGGTGGCCAACTCTTTGCGACCCCATGGACTGTAGCCCACTAGGCTCCTCTGTCCTTGGGATTTCCTAGGCAAGAATACTAGAGTGAGTTGCCATTTCCTTCTCCAGGGGATCTTCCTGACCCAGGGATCTAATCCGCATCTCTTGTGTATCCTGCATTGGCAGGCAGATTCTTTATCACTATGCCATCATATTATGACATTAGTGGTTGTGTATAAATAAACACACATGTATACAAATGTATATGGATCATTTATGAATGAGATTAACATTTACATTAGAGATTCTTCCTGTGGTTATGTTTCAGAGAAGATCTAATTGTGATGTATCCAAATATGTCATAAGGCAGGTTGTAATCAGACTGAAGACTGGGGTGAAATACTCACCTCTGTGGATCAAGAGAAAGGAAGATTGCTTTTTAAACATTTTTCTGCAGAATCACAGAGCATGGTTAATGCCATTGTTCTCCTCAAATGTGAGGACCTTGGGTGGACCCCCAGGCCCTCTGGAAATAGGCTTGTAGGTGAAATGGCTTGCTCAAGTTCCTGTGGAAAGTGAAACAGCCAGGCCGCTCCAGCCCAGGCCTTCGGTTCCATGTCCAGGCTCTGCCCTCTGCAGGCAGCTGCCTCTCATTGACCAAAATGGGCTTTGATGTGTGCTGTCCATCTGGGTCCTGGAGTGAGTCACAAGAACAGCTCACCCACCACCACAGACTAAAGTCTGGTCCTTTGGTGATGCTGTCCATCACTATTTCCTGAGCTTTCACCTGTCTGACATGCATTCTTTGCAGTCTAGACTCTTCAGAATGGAGCTGCTGCTTCTAGACATCCCCTCCCTCATCCATTTCAACTGCTGCCTACCTGAGAGATTATAAAATCTCTATAAACTGGTTTGAATTGCAGGTAGAAAACGTTTTCTGTACATGTTGCAGATTCTCCGTGAGATGACAACAAATTACGGGTTGTACTGTGACACTGGTGGTGGTTTAGTTGCTAAATCGTGTCTGACTCTTGAGACCCCGTGGACTGTAGCCAGCCAGGCTCCTCTGTCCATGGGATTCTCTAGGCAAGAATACTGGAGTGGGTTGCCATTTCCTTCTCCAGGGGATCTTCCGGACCCAGGAATCAAACCTGGGTCTCCTACACTGTAGGCAGATTCTTTATCATCGGAGCCACCAGGGAAACCCACAGTTGTATTGGCCTCTCACAAATCAAATCCTGCCTTGTGAGAGTTCTGTTTCAGACTGTTGCTTCATTGAGTTATTTATGTTTTTAAAAAGCTTTTATTTACATTTTCTCTCTTGAATAGGATAGGAAACTTTTCCAGAATAGAAAGGCTGTGCTTCTGATATGATGTATCTGCAAAGGGGCAGCCTCTCTGTTTGCCTCCAGAGTAGCACTTGGGAGATATTTATTAGCTTGCGCTGTGTCCTTTCTCCAGGATCCCAGGCTGGGAGACAGTTTCTTCACCCATCCTCCTTCCTCAATCTTCTCAGCTGGTTCCCTTTGGCCTGACTCAGAGACTGACCTCGAGTGACCTCACTCATCTTGTCCACCAGGACCCCGGATGTTCTTAGAGCCACAGACTCTTAGGGCTGGAAGGAAGTTTGAATCCAACTTCTCTGTGTTGTAGAGGAGCGAGCTGAGGTGCGGAAAGGAGAGGTGAGCTGCCTGTGGTCTTTCGGCTACTTAGCAGCAGTGTTAGGACTGGACTGAGGCTCTCCCTCCAGCCAGATGCTGCTGATTCTGCAACTGTTCTCAGAGGGTGTTCTCACATGAAACTAGGGCTCAGGGAGATAGACTGAAGCTCTCTCCTGCCAAATCAAATATCGGAGGTCTTTCCCCAGTCCACAGAAAAAATAGATTAAGGGATTAAGTTTCAACTTTCTTTTTCCTTAATTCTTTTTAAACCATTGTCACCTGCTACCAACTGTCCACAAGCCAATGCAGGTTTTCTATTGCATTCATGTAATTAAAGCATGAATTCTGCTGGAGAAACTGTTTTAAATTCAAATGCTAGAAGTAAATATGATTATTTCATGGTTTCCCCCCAAAAGCACCCTGACCCCAGATCCTCTGTCCCCTGGGATATTCTGCCTCTCCCTTAATGTGATTTTGGTTTCAATAGGGGCTCAGGGAACTGATTTTTTTCTTTTATTATTTCTTAAAAAATTATTTAATTGGAGGCCAATTACTTTACAATATTGTAGTGGTTTTTGCCATACATTGACATGAATCAGCCATGGGTGTACATGTATTACCCATTCTGAACCCCCCTCCCATCTCCCTCCTCATTCCATTGATCTGACTTTAAAAAAATACTAATAACGGCTTGGCATTATGGATTCTAAGCCGTGTGCTGCTGCTGCTGCTGCTAAGTCGCTTCAGTCGTGTCCGACTCTGTGCGACCCCAAAGACGGCAGCCCACCAGGCTCCCCCGTCCCTGGGACTCTACAGGCAAGAACACTGGAATGGGTTGCCATTTCCTTCTCCAATGCATGAAAGTGAAAAGTCAAAGTGAAGTCACTCAGTCGTGTCCGACTCTTAGCGACCCCATGGACTGCAGCCTACCAGGCTCCTTCGTCCATGGGATTTTCCAGACAAGAGTACTGGAGTGGGGTGCCTCTGCCTTCTCCGTCTAAGCCGTGTACTCCCATCCTATAGGCCTTTTCACCGAGGGTAGAGCTGCCTCCCGGATTGATTCCTGTTGCAGTTTTCCCCGTCTATACGGGCGCCCCCTGGTGCCCACCCTGGTACATGCCAAGCGAGGAGTAGGGTACCAGAAGCTACAGACCCGCGGAGTTTACAAACCTAAAGTGAACCATCTAAGCACTTTCCAATGGACATTCAGCACACCCGGAGCAGTCCTTTCGGGGGCCCGATCTGGTATTTTAATCCAATACCCGCAGCAAGTACCGGAGCAAACCACATAAGAAAATGACTGGAGATGCCGTGCAAACAGTACGAAATGAGTTTTTTGGGGCTTCTAGAAGGAAAAGACCAGTCAGTGACTTTGCCGTGTCCTTTGTCCTTTCCACGGGAGACTGGATCCTCTGCCTTTGCCGACCCACAGGAACAATCTCTGGATGTGGAGGGTGGCGGCGCGTATTCGGGCTCATCTCACGCTTTCCCCAATTAGGATTTACTGCCTGACGTCACGTCTGCCAGATTGGCTGTTCAGATCTGACACTCGGTTCCACGGCGAGAGAAACTTTTTAAAGACTTTGCAGCCGGGGCTGCCGCTGAGCGTCCCGCGCGCTCACACGGCCCTCGCCCACTCTCGCCGGGTCCCGGGCGGGCACCCCTTGAGCCCGCCGCTGGGCGAGCCGACCCTCACCTTGCGCGGCCCGCGCCCCTCGCCCCTCCCCTCCCGACCCCGCGCTCCCCTCAGCCGCCCGCGGAACTTCCTCTCTTGCAAACCGAGTTTTCCTCCTCCCCGCCTTTCCCGGGCTCCCGGCCGTCCTCCGGGGGATCCTGAGCGCGCGTGAGCGGCCGCACCGAGCAAGCGGCACGGCCGGGGGCGGGGGCCAGGGGCGCCGGCTGGGGCCCGCGATGGCGGGGGCCTGGCTCAGGTGGGGGCTCCTGCTGTGGGCAGGGCTGCTGGCCTCATCGGCGCACGGCCGGGTGCGGAGGATCACGTACGTGGTGCGCCCGGGCCCCGGCCTGGCGGCGGGCGCCTTGCCCCTGGGCGGGCCCCCGCGCCCGCGGACCTTCAACGTCGCGCTCAACGCCAGGTACAGCCGCAGCTCGGCCGGCGCCGGGGCCCCCTCGGAGCGGACTCGGCGCACCAGCCCGCCCGGCGGCGCGGCCCTGCAAGGGCTCCGGCCGCCACCGCCACCGCCGGAGCCGGCGCGTCCCGGGGGCCCCGGCGGGCCGCTCCACCCCAAGCCCGGCGGACACCCGGCGGCCGCCCCGTTCGCCAAACAGGGCAGGCAAGCGATGCGCTCCAAGGTGCCGCAGGAGACCCAGAGCGGCGGGGGCTCGAGGCTGCAGGTTCACCAGAAGCAGCAGCTGCAGGGGTAAGCCCACACGCCCTCTCCCTCCTTCCTCGCGCGCGCTGCCCGCGCGGGGACACGCGGGGTCCGGCCCCGCGGTGACCGCGGGTATCGTCTGCCGTGGGTCTGCTGTCTCCTCTCCGCCCGCCTCTGCCTTCCTTCCCGGGAGTGCGGCTGGAAGAGCGGAGTGCGGGGAAGCAGGGGAACTCGCGGCATAAAAACTCCGATCACATTGTTACTGAGCAGCGGGTAAACACAAAAGGCATTTCTGCCTGGGGCGTAACCTACTGTGCGTGAACCAAACTACTCCTAGAAGATGGGCGTAAACATGAAGTCACTACAGCTTAATCCCTCATCATCAATTAAATTTCCCTTTGCAACTCAGTTTATTTATTTATTTTTTTTGAGCTAGTGGAAAAAAAAAAGTTTGGAGGAGGGCTGCCTATAAAGATCCAGCCTCTGTTCTGTAACCTAGAATTTTCAGCATCCTAGTAATTGTGGGCTTGGCTTCCCTGCACCTGTGGGGTCTGCTTTCCCTGGACGGGGATATTTTAGCATTGACAAGAATTTCAGTTCAGTGGTTTCTGTTATTGGGCTTTCCTAAACATCCTCCCTGCCCCCCTCCCCATTAATCATAGGTTGAGGGTGTGGAGGGAAACTTGTTTTGCTTTTTTTTTTTTTTTCCTTCAGGGGTGGTTCCAGGCGTTGTGATCTCACCTCTGTTTGGACGCCTCTCTCTGAAACTCAGATTCAATTTAAAATGTGGGCACAGATAATACACAAAATACAACTGGCTTTACTTTACTTTTGTAAGACAACCGTTAGTTTGGACCTTGCTCTCCTGTCTAGTTCCAGGTTGTGCAGGTTTTGATTCTCCCATCCTGCTCTGATCTCCTGTCCTTACCCTTCTACCTGGGCAGCTTTGGGTTGGGCTTCCTGAGTATCTGGCTTCCCTTGTGGCTCAGCTGGTAAAGAATTCGCCTGCAACTCAGGAGACCTGGGTTCGATCCCTGGGTTGGGAAGATCCCCGGGTTGGGAAGATCCCCTGAAGAAGGGAAAGGCTACTCACTCCAGTATTCAGGCCTGGAGAATTCCATGGACTATATAGTCCATGGGGTCGCAAAGAGTTGGACACGACTGAGTGACTTTGACTTTCACTTTCCTGAGTACCTGTCAGGACTCTCTGGAAGCTAGAGGAAGGTGGAAGCAGGAGGCTGGGCTTGCTGGAGTCCCCTGGAGGCTTGGGTTCTCTGAAAGAGTATTGCTACTGCTGGACTCAGGGGTCTTGCTTTGTTTCAGGGTCAATGTCTGTGGTGGGCAGTGCTGTCATGGCTGGAGTAAGGCCCCTGGCTCCCAGAGGTGCACCAAACGTAAGTGTCCATGTTCCTAGCTACCCTGCACAGTAAGCCACGTGGGTCAGTCCACATGGGGGTGGGGATCACATAGAGGGCATCTGAAGAGGCTAATGCTGCCCTGAGGAAGTTGATATCTGCAGTGCAGTCCACCCAGTTATCTGCAGCCTCCTCACCACCTAGGAAGGGCTGGGCCAAAGTAATGACGGTATCAATACCAGTTCATTGGATACAACTGTGCCTTGCATCCAAGATTCCCCTGCACTCAACTTCTGTTACACCCAGGGGGGCTAGGAAGAAAATTCTCACTGGAGGTGTGCAGTATGGCAGGACCGGTACAATTAACTTAAACATGGATATCGGCCAGTGAAAAACATCCTTTAAGTTGATGGCAGGAGGGAAATGGTAAGTAGGAGGCCCTGCTCTGAAATCAGTAGTGTTAAAGCTTTCTGACAATGGCAATCAACATCTGCCATCCTCAAGGTCGGTTCCCAGGAGGTAACCACTCTACTGTTCATCAGAACTGACAGGTGGGTTTTCCTACAGGGCTTCTCAAACTAATACACATGCTTAGCAGCGTTTTGAAATGTATTAATGATGCATATAGATTTGAGAACATCAGAAACTATTTCCCTTCTGCGTTGTGAAAGTTTCAATATAGTTTGAGAATACTCTTGACAAGTTGATTCTGTCTGGTGCTAATTGGAAATAAAGAAATCTTATTTCCATTCAGAAAAAGTTAAGCATTCTTAGGTGTTCTCTGCACAGAGCTTGAACCATAAACGTGTGGATTAGAATCGTCCAAAATTTTAGTTGCTTACTAGTATTCAGTGTAATAAATCAAATTAAGCAATTTGTCTTGTATATGGTTTGGATTTCAAAATACTGGTGAATAATTAAAACAATTTTTTTCTATTACAGTTATTCTGGTGAACTTGCTTGTTTAAAGGTGACTTCAGTCCCTGAAAGAAACAGGATTTTGGCATAGTGACTTTAGTTTTGTAAAGAGTGATGTCCAGATGGGTTATGGTTTGGCTGTGATCAAGGAGTAGTGGCAGACATGAACTCACTAATCAGCCTCCTCATTATGGAACTCAAACCGCTAGATCAGGAATAGTCAGGGTTGTAGGCATTTTAGATTAACTCATAATCCTTCACTTCTTCTTATATTACACTTGACAATAGTGCACCAGTATTTTCCTGAGTTTACAATTGCTTGGGTCAAATTACACGTCCTCTCCTCCCTTGAGTAACTCTGGCTCAAAACCCGATATGATATGGTTTGCCTGTTGCATGGGGACAGCCCATCCATGACAGCACTACTGCTGTGTTAAGTGGGGTATTGCTCGTAAGGAGTGAAAACAGAGAGCATTCTTTTATAGGTCATGGGTGAGCGCTCCTTGACGCCTGTTAGAGAGAATATGTTAAGACTTTCAAAGAAGTTTCCTTGGTGAGCTATTCAACTGAGTGCCCTCTCTGAAAAGATAATAGTAATACCCCATTCTTAGGTTGTCTGGGGATTCGGTGATCCAAAGATGCTCTGGAAGGAGAGTATCCTCGTATTGAGGAATCACTTTATGCTTCCTGCTTCTCCAGATGAGGGGGCAAGGGCCTGAGTTGTGCCTAGGTTTAGCCAGAGTTGCCCTCTGATGACCCAGAAGAAGATAAGGCTGCAAAAGGCTACCAGTCAGAAGCTCCTGCTGCTGCTAAGCCACTTCAGTCGTGTCCGACTCTGTGCAACCCCATAGATGGCAGCCCACCAGGCTCCCCTGTACCTGGGATTCTCCAGCCAAGAACACTGGAGTGGGTTGCCGTTTCCTTCTCCAATGCGTGAAAGTGAAGTCGCTCAGTCGTGTCTGACTCGTAGCGACCCCATGGACTGCAGCCTACAAGGCCCCTCTATCCATGGGATTTTTCAGGCAAGAGTACTGGAGTGGGTTGCCATTACCTTCTCCGACCAGTCAGAAGAGTTAGGGTTGAATAGTTACCATCCGCAGCATTCCAGAGGATGTTACACCATTGGTTTAGTCTCATAATACCTATTACAAATGCTTCCGGCTTTTGGTTCAAGGTATCCTTCCAGCTGCTAGAAGGTAGCCCTTGGACAGCACCGGGATTTAAGTGATCAGTGCAACATTAGCCTTCCAGTACTGCCCAATCTGACAAATTAATTCAGGCCCCAAGGCTGGAAGCTTAAATCACAACTCCTTTCAAGAATAATTGTGTTTTTAAAAATGATGCTGTTAGGTCAATGCTCATTCCAAGTACTATATCTGCTTGATGGTAAGTTTCAGTGGGGGACTTGTGTTTGTCTGGCAGAGCCAGAGATGAGGGAGCCTTTTGCCTTCACGTGGGAAAACTAGGGTTACCACTGATGCAGTGAAACCTGTGTCCGTGGCTGAACAGTGTGACACTGGGAAAGACCCCTGGCCTTGGGTTCAGGAAACTTGAGTTTAAATTCTCAAGCCTTCACTAGCTGTGTGGTCTTGGGGAATTCATTTGACCTCTGTGACCCTTATATTTTCCTATCGTGAAAAGACTGTGCTAAAGACTTGACTATTGGGACTTCCCAGGTGGTCCAGTGGTTAAGACTCCATGCTTCCCCTGCCGAGGCTGGGGGTTTGATCCCTGGTCAGGAAACTAAAATCTCACAGGCAGTGAGGCCAAAAGAAAAAAAAAGTTGACTATTTTGCAGAATTGTTGCTGGTATGGAGGTGGAAGAGAATTATAGGTTTGAAAGCCTTGATGAAACCAGAAAGATTGTTAGAGTTTATTATTGAATTCAAGCCAAGTAAACCTTGTCTCATTTATCTATTATTCAGTTTTCTTTTTTTCCATATGAATGTGTGTGCGTGTGTGCCAAGTTGCTTCAGTCGTATCTGAGTCTTTGTGACTCTGGACAGTCGCCTACCAGGCTCCTCAGTCCACGGGATTCTCTAGGCAAGAATATGGGAGTCGGGTTGCCATGCCCTCCTCCAGGGGATCTTCTTGACCCGTGGCTCCTGTGTCTTCTGGATTGCAGGCGAATTCTTTACCCACTGAGCCATCAGGGAAGCCCCTTCCATATGTATGTTTCCCCAGCTATTGTCGTCAACTTCTTTTCAAAGAATGTACGTGTGGATCCCTTTTCATAGTGCATTTTTAAAGTGGGTTAGGGTTGGGGGAGGGGACAATACAGATATACTATGGTCAAGGAGTACAAAGTTTTAGTCCCTTAAGATAAATAAATTCTGAAGATCTAATGTATAGCAGTGTGACTGTAGTTAACAATAGTGTATTATAAACTTGTAATTTCCTCAGAGTGTTACCACCACACACAAAAAATGTCAACTGTGTGGTGAGGGTTATGTTCATTAGCTTGGTTGTGATGTTTATTTTATAGTGTGTGCATATATCAAAACATCGTCATATACCCTAAATATATACAATTTTTATTTATCAATTATACCTCAATGTAGATGAATTAAAAAAAAAGGAGATAAAAAAGCCAGTCACTTCCATACTGCCTGGCTTTGATTACTGATAAAAAAGAAATAAAGTAAATTGGATTGTTCTGTAGCACAGAATGATTTACTTTATTTATTTATTTATTTTTCAACTTTTTGCTAGTAGTTTTATTTTGATTTTTTAAAAAATTTAAATTTATTTATTTTAATTGGAGGCTAATTACTTTACAATATTGTATTGGTTTTGCCATACATCAACATGAATCCGCCATGGGTGTACACATGTTCCCCATCCTGAACCCCCCTCCCACCTCCCTCCCCATACCATCCCTCTGAGTCATCCCAGTGCACCAGCCCTGAGCATCCTGTCTCATGCATGGAACTTGGACTGGCGATTTGTTTCACATATGATAATTTACATATTTCAATGCCATTCTCCCAAATCATCCCACCCTTGCCCTCTCCCACAGAGTCCAAAAGACTGTTCTATACATCTGTGTCTCTTTTGCTGTCTCGCATACAGGGTTATCATTACCATCTTTCTAAATTCCATATATATGCATTAGTATACTGTATTGGTGTTTTTCTTTCTGGCTCACTTCACTCTGTATAATAGGCTCCAGTTTCATCCACCTCATTAGAACTGATTCAAATGTATTCTTTTTAATGGCCAAGTAATACTCTGTGTATACGTACCACAGCTTTCTTATCCATTTGTCTGCTGATGGACATCTAGGTTGCTTCCATGTCCTGGCTTTAAAAGGAACTTTAAAAAGAACTTTAAAAGGAACTAAATATTTGATTATCTGTGTATCTCTAATTCTCTTGGTGTAAAGCTTGCTGTTTAGATGGAAAATACTCCCCTAGTTCAGTTCAGTTCAGTTGCTCAGTTGTGTCCGACCCTTTTCGACCCCATGAATCGCAGCACGCCAGGCCTCCCTGACCATCACCAACTCCCGGAGTTCACTCAGACTCACGTCCATCGAGTCAGTGATGCCATCCAGCCATCTCATCCTCTGCCGACCCCTTCTCCTCCTGCCCCCAATCTCTCCCAGCCCTCCCATCAGAGTCTTTTCCAATGAGTCAGCTCTTCGCATCAGGTGGCCAAAGTACTGGAGTTTCAGCTTTAGCATCATTCCTTCCAAGGAAGGCATTCATAAATTGAATGGAAAAAATTCTGATACTGGTTTTTGTGACTACAACTACTTTGGTAAATACTAGTGAAATTTAGGCTGCAAAAGAAATCAGTTTGTGGTCTCTTTCCCCTCTCACTTCCTTATTATCTGAGACTGAACAATTATACTTGGGTATGGTTTGTTACACTCACAAATACCAAGGGCAGTGGCACATCAACATCAATTTTCCTGTTAAGATAGTAGTCATCATATAATTAACACACTGTTGTAAAATAACTATACTTCAAATAAAAAGATAGGCTTCCTCATACAGTGTGTATGCAATTTGAATGTGCACATTAACGCTGAGGATGCTAATTGTCAATTCTATTTTGAGTATAATTGAATAATTTAAATTTGTAGAGGCTGTTTTCCAGTTGATGCAAAAAAATGTTTCTGCATAGGAGATGGGATATGTTTATGTTGTTCAGTTTGCTTAATCTTGTGAGGAAAACGAGGTGCCCCTTTGAGGCAGACTGGATTGATTTTAGCTGATTGAGACTTAATTTAAACGGGCCATGGACAAATGCTTCTGCAGACTGAAGATTTAGCGCATCTGAAATTGCTGATCAGAGAGATGTGAAACAAGCAGCCACAGACCCACACTGGCAGAGAACGGTTGTGGGTGTCCACAAGGGTGGCCCTGAGGGCTTTGTCACCCAGTCTCCATGTAGAGATGCCCTATTGCATATTAATGCTGCTCTTGCAAACACCTTTTGTGTATGGGTCTCTAGGACTTGAAATCCCAGCATGAGACATGGCATTTTAGTTATTAACATGGCGTGACTAGGGCTTCCCAGGTGGTGCTAGTGGTAAAGAATCCGCCTGCCAATGCAGGAGACATAAGACATGGGGGTCTGAGCCTTGGGTTGGGAAGATCCCCTGGAGGAGAACATGGCAACCCACTCCAGTATTCTTGCCTGGAGGATCCCCATGAAGAGAGAAGCTTGGTGGGCTACAGTCCATGGGGTCACAATAGAGTCAGACACGACTGAAGTGACTGAGCACGCACACGTGCATGGAGTGACTGCTGAGAGTGATGTCCATTTTGGGCAAAGAAGATGGCACTGAACCTCTTTAATTCTAAGGGGTTCACATTCATTGGGAGGGTTTTAACAGGTTTGTTTTTTTTTTTCCTTTCCCCATTTTTGCATTTTTTCCCCCTCTGCTTAAATTGAACCCACCCGCTGCTGGTTCCAATCTTTTTGTCCCCCTCTCAGTGTAGGTGCAGGCCAGAGAGAAACACTGCCAGTGGGCTCAGCTTTAAAGAGGAGACCGGACTTGGGAACAGACAACACAAAAGAAGAAAGGCGAGATGCGAGTGAGGCCGGCTTGGCAGAATGTGGTGGACGGAACAGGAAAGACAGCAGATCTGAATCCAAAGCTGGTGCCTGGCACAGGGCAGGCCCTGCCTAAATGCATGGATGGTTCTTTCATTTATTTAATGGGTATCTGTTGAGCTTTTACTGTGTGCCAGGGTCTATGAATAGAGGAGAAATGCAACCAGCTGTAGGGCGCACAGAGTCTGTTTTTACTCACTTAACTCATGGCACATCAAATGACTTGTTCTCTCTTTAGCAAGAAACAGAAAATCGATATTCCGTTGCTTTTCCACTGGCATTCAGCCCACAGTGCTTTGGAGGAAAAAAAAAAGCCAACTCTAGACATTTTCCTTAATTATATACAGAAGAGGCAGAGTCATGCATGCCCTGATGCTTGGAGCTGTGGGCATCGAGGGCATCGTCCATGAGTGTGTGGCACCGTCCGTGAGTGTGCAGTGTGGCTGGAGTGCCAGGTAATGGAGAGGCTCCTGGGCCTCTTGGCTCAGCATTGTGCTGGCTAAGCGCGGGAGTCGGGCCTGGAGTGATCACACATTTTTCGTCAGCCTGCTATGGCCATTGACAGCTGCCTTGCCGGTAGATCTGCCGTGAGGTTTACTGTGGCAGCTGCTGGGAGGGCGGCCCCGGCCCCAGTGCAAGGAGCAGGGGCCCAAGGGTTGGCTGGAAAAATCTTGTCGTGCGGCACAGACAGCCCGGCGAAGGGAGAAGGACCCAGAGGTCAAGTTCACACTGGGTCAAATATGTGTTCTCAGCACTGGTTAAAATAAACATTTAGGAAACATAAATTCTGGGCTGTGATCATACTTAAACCTTCGTGGCGAAGCCCTGAAGCCCCCCGGGCCAGCCTGTGCACCCCATCCCTGACTGGCAGGCGTCAGGGAACTGTTTCTCTGTCCAGTGAACCCTGGGCCCTTCGGAAGCCTGACTTGTTGAAAGGACCTTTGGTCACCGCAGGAGTTTGCTGTTTCTGACCCTATTATTTGTTGTCTTGGATATTCCAAACAGACTCAAACATGTTTGGGAGCTCGAATTCAGTTTTCCTAAAATGCAGATTTTGCTTCCAAGTCCTTCCAAGTGATGAGCAGGGTGAAGTGCAAGGGCGGTGTCGCCACTCTGGCAACAGGGAGCAAAATCAGAGCAGAAACTGAAGATCTGTGGATGAGGGAGGGTGATTTGTGCAGTTCTTTGGAGCCTACAGAGGGCATTCCGTTTCTTTTACTTAAAAAAAAGAAAGAAACGCTTCATGAATTTGCATTTTATCCTTGTGCAGGGATCATCCTTATCTTTGTGTCTTTCTGGTGTTGGTATATGTGCTGCCAAGCACTGGAGAGCATTCCTTGACCTCCACACCCATGGGGGTGTAGGCCAGGCAGGCATGATTTATTACCCCTGTTTAAGTGGGGGGCAGGGCCCAGCCCCCACCCAGCTCTATGGCTCTTGGTTTGTTGTTCTTTCTGCTGCTTCCTGGACAGCCGGATGCTGAAACCTCTCTCCTGAGGTCTTGGTCTTCAGCTCCCCTGACAGCCCTCCCTGCCTTGGATGGACTTTCTCTGACAGAGCTCACTGTGAATTCCCTAGCCCGTAACAAAGCCACCCACCAACAAGGTGGCTTAGAACAGGAATGAGAACTCTGGAGGTTGGAGGTCCAAAATCAAGGTGTCAGAAGGGCTGATTGCTTGTGAAGGTGTGAGGGGAGATCTGTCCCAGGCCTCTCTCCCTGGCTAGCAGAAGGCTGTCTTCTCATTATGTTTCTTCACCTCATTTTCCTTTAGTCTATGCACGTCTATCTCGAGGTCCAAGTTGCCCCTTTTTTAAGGACACCAATCATATCAGATTAGAGCTCACCCCAATGACCTTGTTTGGATGTGATCACCTCTGTAAAGATCCTAGCTCTAGATAAGGTCACAAGGAGTTAGACACTACTGAGTGAGTGAGCACCACTAGATAAGGTCACATACTCAGGTACTAGGGATCAGGACTCTAGTTCTTTGTTGGGGGGAATCATTCAACTCACAGTCGAATCACAGATGCTCTGCACCTGGGCTTGAGAAGTGGGCTAGTTAGAGCCCTGGGCCATCCTCGAGCCACTTGGGGATTCCCTTGCAGTGACCCGAGGGTGGGTGGGTAGAGGCTCAGTTGGGACCCTCCCCCTCAGTCTGACTGTGGATCGAATGTGGCTTCTTCCCTAGTGCAGAAGCTTGGGCTGCTCCAGGAAGCAGGAAATGTAAGGAATTGGCCACTGGTGATTTCGGTTATACCTCTGGCCTTTTCCACTTGGTCTGCTTTAAAGAGATTCTGCATATAGGGTTATTACACCCAGTTTTTCTTTAGTTAGTTGAATGATAAATACATTAAAAAATGATTTATTTTTGGCTGTGCTAGGTCTGCATTGCTGCATGCGAGGTTTTTCTAGTTGCAGTGAGTGGAGGGTACTCTCTCGTTGCAGTGTGCTGGCTTCTCATCTCGGTGGCTTCTCTTGTGGCGGAGCCCAGGCTCTAGGTTCAAGGGCTTCAACAGTTGTGGTGCACGGGCTCAGCAGTTTTGGCTCACGGGCAGGCTCTAGAGCGCACGCTCACTAGTTGTGGCGCAAGGGTGTAGTTGCCACGAGCCGTGTGGGATCCTCCCAGGCCAGGAATGGAAGCCATGACAGGCAGGTTCTTAACCACTGGACCACCAGGGAAGTCCCAATACATGTATTTTTATAAGAATTGGAAATTTGCAAAAATTGTTAATGATTAAAAAATTGTTAATGGTGGTTAAATAAAGAGGTTTTAAAAAAGGTTAAACACTTTGAAACATGTTGGGTGCTTTATTTATATTAAGTGTTTTATTTTTAATTATAAAATATTTTAAATACACAAAAATGCAGACAATAATACATCCAGCAGCTGCTCATTGGGCTCATGTTTTTAAAACCTCCCTGACGTGGTAATTAAGCACAATGATTTATGGATAAGGGAGAGACGAAGGTCTTATCTTGCTTTAACTGCATGTTTTACTAATGATCTTTCCTGTCTTCCTAGTGGAGAGAAAACAGTACATAATTTGTTGATGTGACACAGATTGGTTGTTTTGGTACTTGTGGAAAAATACAGAGCTGTATTTGTATGTGCTTTTGTGCACCTATTTGCCTAGCTTGTTATTAAGGGTGAACATTTCATGTAGGCACAGTCCATTGGGCAGTGAGCATGTGTGTGCACACTGTCATTTAGACCCAAGACAACATGAAGAAAATGCTGTCTGTTACTCCCCATCATACCCACCTTTTTGCCTTCCTCCTCTTTCTCTCCTTACTAGGCCAGAGTTTTACTTGCCCTGAACTAGAGGTGGTGGAGTTCCTTGGTTACAAGTTCAGTCTTTGGAGCTAGAATATAAGGCACCTAACTTGATGTTAACATTTTGCCCACACATCCTCACTCTGATCTTGGACTTGACCTTGCCCCTCGTGGGCACCGCAGCCTTTTACACACCCCTCTTGGTGTTTCGCAGATGGCCTGTTCTTCTGGAGACCCTGTTCTTCTGTTCTTCTCTCTTTCCCTCTTCTGGAGCACTCTGATTGCACTCTTACTTCGCTCTGGGTATGGCTGGACCAGGTGGGAGAGGCATCTGCCCCCACCATCAATGTGGACCTCCTGGGAAGCAGGATTTTCTATATCATTTTAAGTACCCAGGCTCCCTTCCTTGCTGTAGGATATATGCTAACTGAATTGAGTAGAATTGAATTGAACACATATCTCTGATTTTGCTGTGTTGTAAATACTCTCCTCTAAATACTACATAAAGAATTCCACTTCCTTTTCTGTTTCCTCTCACCTTTGGGTGGTAATTCCCCTTTGGTTTTCTTTCCACTATATATTTCTGTGTGTTTATCCCTTGCCCGACAGACACTGCTTATTATGACAGCTTTTCAAGGGCACACCACCTTATTCTATTTCCTCCTGCTTCTCTGAAGGCTACCCTGGCATGGCCCAAACCGTAAGACAGCTTTTCCTTTCTCACTGCCAATTTTAGAATCTTTCTGCTCAACATCATCTGATAGAGATTTGGGACTAAGTATAATGAATGTTGTATGATTTTCCCTGTAATTTTAGATCCCCAAATACTGCTCTTGGCCAACTACACTAGTCCCTGTGGTTTTTTCACTCCACCACATTTGAGTAATATTGTTGGCACGGACCTAAGTAAACAGTTTGTCAAATGTTGTGTTTTGTAAATTAGGAGATGGATGGGCTGGTTTTTTAATACATGCTCTTGGTTCTGCTCAACCAGAGGAAGGATGAGTTTGGTCAGTGGATGGGAAGACAAATTGGAGGGAGGTGTTTCTAACTGAAGTTGATGTGGTTGATCTACTCATCAATTATTTAAAGATGAGAACTAAATGGTTGAAGAGGAACCTTCAGAGGTATTTTGGTAATGAATTAAGGAAGCATCTTTACAGGGGATAGAAGATGTAACCAGCAAAAAACCACTGGAGGAAAAGAGGATAATAGAATAAGGAAAATATAATAAGGATCCTTTGTCTTTGTAGACTTTAAAATGTTTGTATTTCTTATAAGATTACAAAACAATTCCAACCTCCCTTTCAGTCTTGCAGGAACTTCAGTTTATTATTGTTACTGCTGCTGCTGCTAAGTCACTTCAGTTGTGTCCGACTCTGTGCAACCCCAGAGACAGCAGCCCACCAGGTTCTGCCGTCCCTGTGATTCTTCAGGCAAGAACACTGGAGTTTATTTTTAAGCTTATTTATTTTATTTAAGCTTTATTTTTATTTTTAGTTGCCATTTTATTGTTACTATTATAAAGTGAAAGTAGAATTGCCATCCTTTCACTGATACATGTTTTATCTTAACACCATCTCAGGTGGACAGTTAACAATTAGCATCTTCAAAATATTTCATTATAAAAGCTATTTAAATCGACTCAGAAGTACCACCTCACCTTGATGAATCATTTGCTACAATTGTTCAAGAGTTGGAGGGAATGATGCTGAAGCTGAAACTCCAGTACTTTGGCCACCTCATGCGAAGAGTTGACTCATTGGAAAAGACTCTGATGCTGGGAGGGATTGGGGGCAGGAGGAGAAGGGGACGACAGAGGATGAGATGGCTGGATGGCATCACTGACTCAATGGACGTGAGTCTGAGTGAACTCCGGGAGTTGGTGCTGGGCAGGGAGGCGTGGCGTGCTGTGATTCATGGGGTCGCAAAGAGTAGGACACGACTGAGCGACTGAACTGAACTGAGGGGCACTTTTGACTCTGCCACTGACTGTGTAGTTTCAAGTAGATCAGTTACCTAACTCTTCTGAGATTTTTTTCAGCCTGGATGAATGAAATGAATGGGCAGAGGGTCATTCATCACCCAACCCAATTCAAGTCATTCTTGTGAATATCAGGCATACAAATCCTGCATACAAATTCTCTTCTGTCTTACCCTTTTCCACCTTGTATCACAGCTGCATGTGTGCATGTGTGGCTGTGTGCTTCTCAGCTGGAATGTGAGCTCCATCTGTGAGGGAAGGGATCATACCATAACTGTGTTTTTATCCTCAGGACCTAGTAAGTACTTGGAGTTTCAGGGAAGGAAGGACGGGATGGAATGATTGAATGAATGAATGAATGATTCATTTGTTATACTTTGACTCAGTCCCTGTGTGCTAGTTAATGCCTCACAGAAGGTATTAAGTACAAAGAAGGAAAAAAAAAAACAGGGCAATAAGCTCAAGAGTGGTGGGGGCTGGGGGAGAGGGGTGGAGTAAGGAAAGGTCTCTATAAGGAAATGACTTATGAGACCTGTGTGGTATGAAAGGGTGTGGAGGAAGGGCTTTTTCAGCCAAGAGAACAGCTAACACAAAGGCCTTGGGCTGGGAATAGGCCTGACCCTGTACAGGACTCCAGACGTGAGTTTTGCTGGGTTGTCAGTGAGAGCTAGAGTAATAGGTGGTAAGGGAGACAGGGCTGGAGCCCCAGTCAGGTCTTATGGAAAACCATAAGTAGGGAAGTTACAGATAGAAGTGGATTTTATTACTAAGGAATAAACACAGTATAGGATTTGGTATTTTTCATCACTAGTTAGAATGCATGGAAAAAGAATTTTGTTGACCTTTTTTTAAAAAAATTTGAAGTGTAGTTGATTTACAATGTTGTATCAGTTCCTGGCATACAGCAAAGTGATTCAGAGATACACACATCCATTCTTTTTCATATTCATTTCCATAATGGTTTATTCCAGGATGTCAAATATAATTCCTTGTGCTATACAGTGGAACGTTGTTGTTTATTTTCTATATAGTAGTTTGTATCTGCTAATCCCAACTCCTAATTTACCCCTCCCCACCCCCTTTCCCCTTTGTTAATCATGTTCGTTTCCTATGTCTGCGAGTCTGTTTCTGTTCTGTAAATAAGTTCATTTGTATTAACATATTTATCTCCACATATAAATGATATCGTATGATACTTGTCTTTATCTGTCTGGCTTCCTTCATTTAGTATGAAGTGCAATTTCCAGGCCCATCCATGCTGTCATCTATTGATGGACATTTAGGCTGTTTCCGTGTCTTGGCTATTGTAGATCGTGTTGCTTTGAACACTGGGGTTTATGTATCTTTTTGAATTATAGTTTCCTCTAGATAGATGCCCAGGAGTGGAATTGCTAGGTCATATGGCCACTCTATTTTTAGTTTTTAAAGAAACCTCCATACTGTTTTCCATGGCTGCACCAATTCACATTTCCAACAACCAACAGTGGAAGATGTTTCCCTTTTCTCTTCACCCTCTCCAGCATTTGCTATTTATATACTTTTTAATGATGGACATTCTGACCAGTGTGAGGTGGTACTTCATTGTAGTTTTGATTTGCATGTCTCTAATAATTATTGATGTTGAGTATCTTTTCATGTGCCTATTGACTATTTGTATGTCTTCTTTGGAGAAATGTCTAGGTCTTCTGCCTATTTCTTGGTTGGGTGGTTGTTGTTTTGTTACTGAGTTTGTGTGAACTGTTTGTATATTTTGGAAATTAAGTCCTGGTTGGTCACTTTGCTTGCAAATATTTTTTCCCATTCCATGACTGTCTTTTCATTTTGTTTACTCCGTGCAAAACCTTGTCAGTTTAATTAGGTCCCATTTCTTTATTTTTGCTTTTATTTCTGTTGCCTTGGGAGACTGACCTAAGAAAACATTGCTAGGTCAGAGAATGTTTTACTTACGTTGTTTTCTAGGAGTTTTCATGTCGTGTCATATTTAAGCCATTTTGAATTATTTTTGTTTATGGTATGAGGGAGTGTTCTAACTTCATTGATTAACACGTGGGTGTCCAGCTTTCCCACCACCACTTGCTGAAGAGACTGTCTTTTCTCCATTGTATATTTTTGCCTCCTTTGTTGAAGAATAATTGATGGGGTGACTGGGTGTGTGGGTTTATTTCTGGGCTGTCTTCAGTTCCATTGACTGATATGTCAGTTTTGGGCCAATATCACACAGTTTTGATTACTGTAGTTTTGTAGCATTGTCTGAAGTCTGGGAGGGTTGTGCCTCCAGCTTTGTTCTCTTTCCTCAGGATTACTTTGGCAATTCTGGGTCTTTTATGGTTTCATATAAGCTGTAGGGGCATCACGGACTTGATGGACATGAGTCTGAGTGAACTCCGGGAGATGGTGATGGACAGGGAGGCCTGGCGTGCTGTGATTCATGGGGTCGCAAAGAGTCGGACACGACTGAGTGACTGAACTGAACTGAACTGATAAGCTGTAGGATTATTTGTTCTAGTTCTGTGAAAAATGTCATGGGTGTTTTATAGGAATTAATGCAATTAATGCAATTAGATGTGTAGATTGCTTTGACAGTATGGCCATTTTGATTATGTTAAATCTTCCAATCCAAGAGTATGGGATATGTTTCCATTTCTTTAAATGATTTTCAGTTTCCTTTATCAGTGTTTCATAGTTTTCAACATACAAGTCTTTTACCTCCTTGATCATGTTTTTTCCTTAATGTGCTTTTAAAAGAGATTATTTTTTTTACTTTCCCTTTCTGATATTTTATTGTTAGTGTAAAGGAATACAGCAGATTCAATTGTTAATTGAAAAATAGCGTTTTAAATAGAAATTTTAATCCCCTTTGTTGCTAATTTGTATTGATGAGAAAAGCGGCATATGGAAGAGTAAAGTACCCAAGGTCACACCCAAATTATGGTCACAGTCTAACTGCCTGCATTGTACCTAGATCTCCAGACCGGCCCTGTGCCGCCTGAACTTCCATGCCTCAGCCAAGCTCTGCCAGAAGATAACACGCTCACCAGAGCCGTGAGGCTGAGACTTAGGATGCAAGTTTGAGTATCAAAAAAAAAAAAAGTCTCTGATTACTGCTATGTTAACAATTAGGGGGATCTTCACATGATACTAAATAAAAAATAAAATGTTAAATCCTTCAAAGAAGTTTAAAGGTAAAAATCCCAATCCTGTGATTGTAGGAAATTCACAGAGAGTGATTAGGATGTATTAAAGTAAGGGTGTAAAATTTTAGCATTGCATTTGAATTCTGTTCTTCAGTGCCCCTTCTCCCCCCAGTCTAACATACAGATTTTAGGGTGAAACTGAAGTAGGTACAAAGGCAACCTGGGTGATTTTGTTCCTATTTGTAAACGGGGTTAATGGCACCCATTGGCTACATCTCCCATTTTGTAAGTGAAGATCAAATAAAATGAGGTTCATGAACATACTGCACAAAAGAGCCCTATAAACATAAGGTGATGTTAAAATGATTTCTGTTTTGTGAAAATTTTTCAATTGATAGTGAAAATTGTTTCCTGTAATGTGTTGGTATAATTCTTGTCTTGAAAGTGAGAAGGCTTAATGTATTTCTTAAGTTTTGGGGGATCACAGATCTTGTGTATCCTGTCTTTACATTGATCATCCTGTTTACCAATGATTTATAGTCTCTGGGGGGCAACTTCTAGAAGTTGGCTTGAAAACAGGCAAAAATGCCTAAATCGCCACTTTACTACCCTTACCCACAACGCACAATTGATTTGCTTTATTCTCCTAAAGGTAGAGTGCAGGCAAAGACAACCCTTCTTTCGTGAAAGCTCTGTTTCTTTCTTATTGTGATAATGAAAAGGTTGTGTTTTTAGTCCAAAGTTTCTCAGTAATCAGAGGTGAAATAATACAGATGATAAGTTAAATGACAGGCAGGGTCCCTGGTTTTGTTTTACTTTTTATCGGTTGAGAAGTTGGCCTCCGCAGCGTTTCTGCATATACAATAGACTCTCAGTTGCTTGATTAATAAGCATTACAAGTCACATTTGTTTTGAGGGAAAGACCAGCTGAAATTCATTTAACTCAGTGGCAATTGAGATTATGTTAGTAAGCCATTCCTTTTGTTAGGAGAGAATGTATATTACAGCAAACCTCCTGGATGAGAGTTTTTAATGCCCACTGTTGAATGTTTGAGAGCCTTTCTCTGGTACAGTGGCCCCATACCTTCCTGTAATAGTCTGCCTGAATGGCACGTCACAGACCCAGTGGTTCTGAAAGCGGGGTCCCTGGATCAGGGGCAGCAGCATCACCCAGGAACCTGTTAGAAAGGCAGACTCTCACGCCCCGTCCTGGACTCGCTGAATTAGAAGCTCTGAGGTTGGGGCCCAGCACTCTTGTTTTAATGCACACTCCAGGGGTTGCTGATATAGCTATGGTTTGAGAACCACTGCTCTGGCCAAACCCACTTCCACCTGCTCCCTTTCTGCGTCCCCGTCCCCTCCCTCCCTCCACGATCCTCCTTCATGCACCCTCTCCTGGATCACCTGTGGCGGGAGGAGCCCAGGGAGATTGGCTCCTGTGGGCTCCAGGCCTTGGGGACTGGAAGCTTGGGGTTTCTCCTCTGCCCAAGGGACTGGAGCCATTCCTTCCCAGGTGGAAGCCTCGGACCTGAGCAGGCGCCGCCATGCACGCTGCCACACAATCTGTTCTGCACAGTCACCGAGGAGACTTGGCATAGCCATTTTTGCCACTCCGTGAATATGAGTTTTGTATCTTTGGACCTTCCTAGTTCTCTTCTTCACTGTGGATGGTATTGAAATCACACTTCATACTCTTCAAAGCTACATTTATCAGCTTTGTAGGGTACACAGCCCCGCTTTGCCTCACACCCCCCTATGGAATGTGTAAGAATTGTGGGTTGTGGGAATGACTTATTGATGAAATAGAAACAGACTCACAGATGTAGAAAACAAACTTATGATTACCAAAGGGAAAGGGGGTGGGGAGGGACAAACTAAGAGTTTGGGATTAGCAGATACAAACTACTGTATATAAAGTAGATAAACTTTAAGGTTCCACTATATAGCACAGGGAATTATAGTCAATATCTAGTAATAAACCATAGTGGAAAAGAATATGAAAAAATATATATTCTGTATATGTTCTCTATATTATATTATACATAAGATATATATACCTGAATCAGTTTGCTGTACACCAGAAAGTAACACCACATTGTAAATCAACTGCTGCTGCTGCTAAGTCGCTTCAGTCGTGTCAGACTCTGTGTGACCCCATAGACGGCAGCCCATTGGGCTCTGCCATCCCTGGGATTCTCCAGGCAAGAACACTGGAGTGGGTTGCCATTTCCTTCTCCAATGCATGGAAGTGAAAAGTGGAAGTGAAGTCGCTCAGTCGTGTCTGACTTCGCGACCGCATGGACTGCAGCCTACCAGGCTCCTCCGTCCATGGGAGTTTCCAGGCAAGAGCACTGGAGTGGGATGCCATTGCCTTCTCCGTGTAAATCAACTATACTCCAATAAAAAAAAGAAATGCAGGTTGTAGGGCCCCATCCCGGACCTACCCAGTGGAGCCCCAGGGGGATCACCCATGACTCTTGTTTTCACAAGTACCCAGCCAGCTGATCCACAAGGAAGCTTGAGGACCCTGGGTTTAAAGTGGGTCTACTGAAATAAAAGACGTCTCAGGCAAGGAATGATGTGAAAGGTATTAAAATATTAATAAAAGGAATAGGAGCGAATGTGACATCTTGTTTTGGAGGCAGGTACTGCTTCTCGAGTCCAAGATAATTTAAAAGTGACATGAAGAGCAAGCTCTAGTCCAGAACATGCCCTCAGCGTTGGCAGGGACAAAGCCTTCTTGTGTGGAGATGAGGAAGTTCAGATGGAGAAGGGACAAGTCCGTGCTGCTCGGCCATTCCTTGGGGTCCTGCTGACTCATTCCTGGAAGTTGCTGGAGGAATGCATCAGATCTTTGGAATTAGCCCAGTTAAGAATTTCAGCAGTGACACACACTTTTATGAGATGTGTGTTTAGGAAAGGAATTGCCTATCATAAAACCAGGAGCTTTGTAGAAAAAGGATGAATACGGAGTTGGTTTGCTTGTCCTGTGAAATAGGGACTGTTTTCCCCATCGCGTGTCTTTTTTCCCTACAAAATAGTGGATGCAAAAATACTTTATCTATGTATGGAAGGAAAATTAGTTTTTTTAAAAAAAATATCTGTTTCTTCTCCAAGTAGAAATACTTTTTTTTTTGGGGGGAGGGTGTATCTTATTTAAATTATCAGTTACTATGATAATAGTTACACCTGGTTAAAAGTAAATATTTTGTCTTTTCTTCCCAATGGAAATGTAGTTATTTCCAAAAACCCATATGTTACTTTTGATTAAAGCATCCAGAAGTTTAAATGTTATGTAGGAAAATGGTGCTCAAATTTTGAAAAGACCCAAATTTGAAGAATGGCTTAAAATATGGATTAAAAAAATTAGTTCTCATTCCTTCAGTCTCAGTATGGGTAAATACTTTACAAAAACAAACAAACAAACAAAAACAAACTGCTAACATTTTTATAGCTGAGTTATATCTCTGTAAATGTCCCTAGAGGCCTATACCTTACACTTGCTTAGCCTTTCATTTTAATTCACTAAACTTTTAATAAAGTACTATATAGAAGGCATTGTACAGATGGCTAAGACCCTGCTCTGTGGAGCCGACAGCCCAGTGGAGGAGGCCAAGATGACCGTAACACCGGGAGTGTGGCTGCACACCATAAGGTAGCCCCTGATGGATGACTGCCTTCTATAATTCCCTGCTTTTGAGTGTGGGAAGAACCTGTGACTTGCTTCAGGTCAGTACAATATGTCAAAAGTGATAGAATGTCATTTCCTTGGTTATGTTATGTTATGTGTGACTCTGTCTTGGTGGACTGGAGTGAGAGACTGCCTGCTGGCTTGGAAAAAGTAGGCTGCCCTATAGGGCTTGTGGCTTGCCTATGCAGAGGACCATGTGGCAGGGAGCTGTGGGCTGTCCCTAGCTGGTAACCGGTATGAAGCTGGGGCGCTCAGTCTGACAGCCACAAGGAAATGAAGTCTGCCAACAACCTGAATGATCTTGGAAGTAGATTCTTTCCCACTTGAACCTCGGATGAGACTGCAGCCCCACTGACACCTTGATTATAGCCTTGTGAAACCCTGAAGCAGAAGAGCTGGTTGATTTGTGCTCAGACTGCTCACTTACAGAAACTGTGAGTAATAAATGGATATGGTTCTTAGCTTTTGAAGCGGTGATGCTTTGTTAGGCACAATCAGGACGAATGTGCAGATGCCGGAAGAGCAGCCCAGCCCCAAGGCTCATTCATTCATCAAAGGAGCACCTAGTGAACGCGGCCTGGGTGCCATTCGCTTTCCAGTGCTAGAAATGCGAGCATGAGTGAAGCACAGTTGCATCTTCAATTAGCTCACAGTCTGGAGTAGTGGCGCTTTGAAGGAAGGACCTTGCTCTCCTCTGGCGAGATATCAGAATAGGAATTGTTTGAAATGGCTTTTGAGGATAGGATTTGGACTTGGGGAGTCTGGTGGGAAAACTCTCATTCCATTAATGGATGGTGCTGACTTTATAGTTTGGCTGGAAAGGGGTTCTCCCGTTTGGAGGGTTTGGATTTGCTTTAACCACAAGTCTTATTAAAGAGGAAGACTCGACCACTGCAGCAGATGAGTAAGGCATCCTTGTAGATTAAGGGGTAAGCTCTATGGCCAAAGTGGACAGCATTCAATTTTACTTTAAGAACAATAAAATTACAAATCATGAGGGCTCGGAAACATCCTCTGATAATCCTTTCATTCAAATCCTATGTGGATCGCAGAGTTATAAAGCTGGATTGTCAAAGTAGTCCTGAGTAATTTTCTTCTAAGCCATTTGTCGTATGGTGTGTTTTTTCTTATTGAGGGGGACTTGTGGGTAATGAAGACAACAGCTTACATTTGTTATGCTTTTAGCTTTTAACCGAGGACTCTCAAGTGAGGTCCTCCAAGGACCCTTTCCAAAGATGCTGTTTACAGAAGGTACCTACCATGCTAGAAGGTGGTGTCAGTGATAGGGTAGCCTCACCCATAGCTCTGAGATCCTCAGTTCCTAGAGGACCAGTATGTATCTTCTGTGCAGTGTGTACCTGGACAAGCACAAGACTGTCAGCTTCTGCTTTATTCCCGTGATCATCTCATTCTGCTGCTGATACGATGAGTGCTTTTGGCCGTCTCTTTTCAGATCTGAATACATTTCAGGTTCCCCTTTCATCTCTCCTGATGTGTTCTCATCACTCAACTTGGTGGTAAAACACATGGCTTTGAAGGGCTTCTCTGATCTTGTGTGACCTTGTGGAATCTTCATTCCTGATGGTTTTTTAAAACAGGGGAGCAGTTTCTCTGGCATACTTTAGCTCAACAGCACCTGTGGAGTGGGCTTGGCAGGGGTCCTGCAGGCGGGTCTGGGGACATTGAGGGGTGAGAATCGGGGTATTACGGATGGATTCACCCTGTCTAAACCTCTAGGGGGCACATCTTTGTTTCTTCTGGAAACCACAAAGAAGAATGAAGTTATTTTTTCCACCCCTTCTTTATCTGGCTTCTGATCGGCTTTTTCCACTTCCCACACCTCTAAGCTTCTCTGTCTGTTCCTGAAGGAAGACCATAAGTCATGTGAAGCTTTCTAAGGGTGTTTCTTCTGTCAGCTGCAGGTGCCAGAAGGTTTCTTGTATCTTTCCTGTGCCTAGTACATGGTAGATACTCAAAAATATTTTTGAATGAATAGATGAATCTCTGGCCCTGTTGACACAATTAAGGTTTATAAGCATAGAAGATTGAATTTGATTCTTTCATGTTTTTTAGGGAAGTCTAGACTCAGCTGCCAGGGTAGTGGATCAGCTAGGCCTTTTGGGAAGATGTTGGTGAGGATGTAAATTGACTGGAGAGTGATGCAGAGGAAGCTAGAGTCAAGTGGAGTGGATGTCTGCAGGTATGGTGGGAGATGGGGGTGAACTTTGAGGCAGAGTTAAGCAGGACCCTGTGATTGTTAAGTGGAAGTTGCATAGACTAGCTGAAGGAAGAGAGGCTGTTTTTTGTTTTTTTTTTTTTTTTTTTTAGCCAGGTAACTTGGAAGCCTAAGGTTGATGCTGACTTTAGGTCTCACTGGATCTGAGGAATTGAATGGTCATATCAAGACCAGATGAGCTACATCATCTGCAGGGCTCAGGGCAAAATGAAAATGTGGGAACCCTTGTTAAAACACATTTACCTAGGGGTAGGTTAAGTGTTAGCTGTTGTTAATTTCCGAGCAAGAATAGTAATAACCAGGAGTAAGTTCTGCATTTTACCATTTGGAGAGCTGCTTTCTGGATCCAACGCTTACTGTGCACACTGATACTTTGTACCTCTGCAGTTTGCAAAGGTTTCAGGCCAATTAATTTATGGTCTCTTGTATCTGCCGGGAATTATCATGATCTCTGGGTATTCTGCCAGCCTGGAGTGCTTCTAGAACTCACATTTAAATTTCAACCCAGTGATGACTATTTTTATCAGATCTATGGAGACAAAGTATAGAGGAGATTAAATTTTTTTTTTTTTTTTTTTAGTGTAAGTTTAGTTTGAGTAACTTTTCCATAAAATTCTAATGGAGTTCCATTTAAAGAATTTCAATTAGAAACACATGGTGTGAGTTTCCCAAAGCTTAACACTGTTGGTTTGGAGTCATATTATTCTTTACTATTTGCTTGGATTGTTTACATGAAGACTGGTGTCTGGGTCACTAACCACATTTTCGTGAATTTGGATGCTTTTCTTCTAGGTTTCTTGAATACCTTCTTTGATGACTGTTTTATAATCTGCTAAATAAATGAATGTGTGTGGGGGAGCGATCTTCAGATTACCTCGTCTGATTCATAGCACAGTCCTGCAAAGCAGCTGTGTGGGGAGAAGTCCTACATTTCATTAGTCATTTTTATGACTCAGTTTGGTATTAGGATTCTACCTGTCTGTGCAGCGTTTTCATCTGAGACAAATTAACTAAGCTTTTGGGTGCCACCTAAAGGAAGGTGCGTGTCAGAGCTTTCCATGAAGAGATTAGTCACTTTAACTGTAAGGTGGTCAAGGAGCATCCTTTCTCTTGGGAAGCCCTGGCATTTGTTCGTTGCTCATGGTGGACAGTCCATCACTCACACATAAACAGTTTACTTTCAAGGATTATAATAGCTACTACCTCTGGCTCCAAGTTGGATTGTGCAGTTAATAAAGATGGCTATAGCAGATTTCTGAGAGTGTGATGACAAAACTTTGACTTGAGAAGAAGAGAGTGCTTATTTTCTTTTGCTTGAATTTATTCCTCATTTTGCTTTCTATCTCCCATCACAGAACTTGTTGCTTAAAGTTACAGAACAAAATATGATCTCATATTTGCTTATCTTTCTTTTTAAATATTTGCCACATAAATACCTGTAACTATAGAGAATTTATAGGTGGCGTTAGTGGTAAAGAACCTGCCTGCCAATGCAGGAGATGTAAGAGACTTGGGTTTGATCCCTAGGTCGGGAAGATTCCCTGGAGGAGGAAATGACAACCTACTCCAGTATTCTTGCCTGGAGAATCCCACAGATAGAGGAGCCAGACAGGCTACAGTCCGTGGGGTTGCAAAGAGTCAGACATGACTGACGTGACTTAGCACACACATGGAGAATTTAAGTCACCTTGAAGTATCTAAATATTAAGCTGGCTTTTGGTGGCTTTGAAAAGTATATAAAAGTCACACATAGATTTTCATGTTAGAAATAAGGGTTTGGGATCAGAGGATGAACTCACTGACTGCTTTGACTTGTTTTTAATTGTTGCACAACTTCAGTGACACATTGATGCTTGGCAGAATGACATGGGGTAGGGTTTCAGGAACTGTTTTCAATTGTGATACATGACTGAAAATGCCTGTCATCTTCAGTGGGTGTGCTGACAGCAGGAAGGGGGTGGCTGAAATCCTATTTGAAAATGATCTAGGAAGCCAGCCATCTACGCTATCCCCACTCCAGTCCAGGAATCCTCCAGGCACCTCTGCCCCAGGACACTTAGCCGCTGCTTGAATCCTTCTAGAGACACGAAGCTCACTTCTTCATGACCAGCTTTTTATTTTTTCTTTAACATTTATTTGTGAAAAATTAAATTGACTTTGTAGAGCTTAAATATGCTTAAATACTTTTCATTCATTTCCTAATATTGGTAGTCTTAAATAATTTTCATTTAAATAATGAAATTTTCATTCATTTCCTAATACTGATAGTCACTACTTGTAGGTGACAAAAGGAATCCTCAGGGACATAAGGAGGAAGATGACATGTGATTTCTTGCGTTTTCTCAGCGTGCTTTTCCTTGATAGCATCTTACAACAGTTGGCCAATTCAGCAAGTATTTGTTGAGGATCAGTTATACGCGAGACCGTCTCAGTGCTAGGGTGGAAGTTGTGGGGACACAAAGATGAGTTGGTTCTTGCCACCCAAGAGTATGCTGCAGTGTGAAATGGATCGGAAAAGCACATGGGTTAGCCTAAGAGGGAAGCCAAGGGCCATGGGATCCAAAGGAGAGAGATCTGTATCAAACACAGCGCATTCGAGAAATTGCAGAGCAACACACGGAGGGAGGTGAGTTCGGTGGGTAGGATGCTTCTGCAGGCTGAGACTGGGAGAAGGGCATTCTTGGCAGAGAGAACAGGGGTGAGCCAAGCCTGGGGGTGGAGGCATGAGTTGTGTCCATAAGGTGGGGGTTTACTTAGTTTACAGAAGCTTGTGGAGGAGGTTAAAAAGAACGTGTTAGTCGCTCAGTCGTGTCTGACTCTTTGCGACCCCATGGACTNGGAGAAGGGCATTCTTGGCAGAGAGAACAGGGGTGAGCCAAGCCTGGGGGTGGAGGCATGAGTTGTGTCCATAAGGTGGGGGTTTACTTAGTTTACAGAAGCTTGTGGAGGAGGTTAAAAAGAACGTGTTAGTCGCTCAGTCGTGTCTGACTCTTTGCGACCCCATGGACTGTAGCCCGCCAGGCTCCTCTGTCCATGGAATTCTCCAGGCAAGAATATTGGAGTGGGTAGTCATTTCCTTCTCCAGGGTATCTTCCCAACCCAGGGATCAAACCTGGGTCTCCTACATTGCAGGCAGATTCTTTACTATCTGAGCCACCTGGGAAGCCCTGTGGAGGAAGGGCAGGTGGAAGGGCCACGTGGTAGGCTCTGAGAGGCGGATTCCACCCCCGCTCCCCAGTCATTTGTCCAGTAGAGCCACGGTTCCACTGGATTGGAATACAGGTGTTGTCACGGAGCCTCAGCTTCCTGGTCCGAAAATATAGATCCATGCATATTGTAAGGATTGCAGGGTGAGTGAGTGAAAAAGCCAGTGCCATGACTGGCAGGAAGCAGAGGCTTGATAAAGAACAGTTGTTATATTCATGTGTTTGATATGTTCAGAAAAGCCTGGGAGGGGCAGGAGCCGATCCTGCTGTGGGGATGCAGGGCGATTTATAGAGGAAAACAAACCACTTCAGAGCTGGAGCTCTAGGAGAGAAAGGAAGGTGTATATACGACAGTGGTGGCAGTGGGAATGGAAAAGAGGGCCTGTTTGATATGTTCAGAAAAGCCTGGGAGGGGCAGGAGCCGATCCTGCTGTGGGGATGCAGGGCGATTTATAGAGGAAAACAAACCACTTCAGAGCTGGAGCTCTAGGAGAGAAAGGAAGGTGTATATACGACAGTGGTGGCAGTGGGAATGGAAAAGAGGGCCGGGGCGTTCATCAAGGAGAGAGAGTTAGGGTTAATGTCTGGGGCAGGAGAAAGAGGGGAGAGAGGTCACCTCACGTTTTGGGGGAAGGAGAGGAAATAAGAGGGGAGCCAGTTTTGGGTGTGTGGGAGCTGGCACCCTCCAGGCAGGGCTGTGGAGATGGGAGAGTGCTAAGGGGAGGCTCACTGTGGACAGGGGAGCGTGCTGGGCACGGGCAGGCGGGTGGGAGCCCAATTGCAGGAGCGCGCAAGCCAGCTTTGGACGTGCTGCAGGAGGAGCCAGAACTGAAAAGGGGCTCATTTAAAAGCAAAGAGAGGTTTGAACTCAAGAGACGCAGTGAAAGAAGAATTGGCTGAGACAGGCTGACGAGTGATTCCCGGTGTCTTAGTGTTCTCAGGGAAAAAACCCAACACAATCGCCAGATTGTTTTTACGTACACACTCTCACACACACACACTCACTCACACTCACATATACAAGTACAAATCAAACACCCATCTATTATTTAGGTCTGTTTCCCCAGAAAAATCCTTCAGGAAGTCCTCTGCTCCCCCGGAGAATGTGTCTATATTTAGGAGACTTTCAGAGAAAGCCTATTGTTCAGACTGAGTGTGCAGGGGAGTCGCTAAGAGTCTGCAGGAGCGTCCATCACACGTCTGTGCTGAGTGGGCAGTGGGCTGCCTTTTTTGTACTGTGGAAGACCGTGGTGAGGGAAAACCCAACCCAGACCTTCGTGAGTGCCCCTTTCTGGCACTATGAGCCCAGGAAACCCAAGTGGATGATGCTGGGGGCCCGTGGGATTGCCTGGCCTGACCCTTTGTGTAGGAGGTGAGGAAGCCAAGGCCTGGAGCGCTGTGGCCCATCCAGAGTCACACAGCTCGGCGGAGGCAGAGCCTGCGGCTGGATGCTGGGTGTTCCTGCTGCCTGAAGGGGTGCATCCATCCCAGGCCAGGACGTCTGGGCTTTATTCACAGCGATGGTCCAGACAGAAGGGGTCTTCACCTAGGAGTGTGCGTGTGTGTGTGTGTGTGTGTGTGTGTGTCTTTCAGGGCGCAGCCAGCTACAGAGGTTAGAGCTAGATTGTGAGAAAGGCCCACCCGAGCGATTATTACAGTGCCCTCATAGTTAGAACTTTCTAGTAAGCCTCCCACAGAGGAAGGTGCTAAAGTGTGAAGCCTGAACTCCTTGTCACTGGAAGCCTTTACGGAGAAGCTAAATATCCCCCTGCTCAGGTTAGCACTGGTCAGTGCTTGTTAACAAGGACACACTCTGTGCCTGGCACAGTTTTGTGCGTTTTCAGGGATTGTGTCTCCTTTTGTCTTCTAAGTATCTTTATGAGACTGGGCACCGTTATTATTAGGGCTTCCCTGGTGGCTCAGTGGTAGAGAATCCGCTTGCCAGACAGGAGACATGGGTTCCGTCGGGAAGGCCCCCCGGAGAAGGAAATGGCAACCCACTCCAGTATTCTAGCCTGGGAAATCCCATGAACAGAGAAGCTTGGTGGGCTACAAAGTCCATGGGGTTGCAAAAGAGTTGAACACCACTTAGTGCCTAAACAGCAGTGACAACAACAATCATTATTATGCTGATTTTACAGACAAGGAGACTGAAGTACCAAAGGAGTAAGCAACCTGCCCCAGGGGTCACAGCCAGTGAGTGGTATAAGCAAGATTAAACTTATCCATTTGACTGCAGAGCCTGCACACTTATTTTTTAAAAATATATTTTGTACAATATTTTTTTTATTAAGGTGTGATTTTAAAAAATAACTTAAAAATTAGAAAAGAATTAAAAAAAATTTTTTTTTTGCCATGCCGTGTGGCATGTGGGATCCTAGTTCCCCAACCAGAGGATCAAACTCTCAGTCCCTGCATTGGAAGTGTGGAGTCGTAACCACTGGGCTGCCACAGAAGTTCCTCTGCACCCTTATCCTGTACTAGTGATTCTCAATCTTTGCTGCTTTAAGAAGATTAAAAAAAACCTCAGTTCTCAGGATACTTCCCAAACCAGTTGAATTAGACTTTCTGGGGATTTGACTTTGCATGAGTAACTTTTTTTAAAGCCTCCAGATGATTACAACTTGGCAGGGTTCAGAACCACTGACATACTCCCTAGCTGGTGGGGTTATTGTTGGGCAGTGGTTCTCAAACTAATGTGTGTAGGAATGTTCCTGAGGTCATGTTAAAATGCAGATTCTGATCCAGAAGGTCGGGGTGGGCTTGGGATACTGCTGTCCTCCTGGTCTTTGGGTTTCCTTTATCGGCTGAAGGCTAAACATCAAGGTCCCTTCCAGCTCCACGATTTTATGGCTCTGCTGTCATTTATTCATGATTTTACTGACTGACAGTCCTGTGCTAAGTACCTTACATAAGTTTCCTTATTATGTCCTCTCAACAACCTCCAAGTGAGATATCATTTCCCCCACGTTAGAGCTTAGCCAGAGTCCTAACCTGAGTCCACACCTATCCAGTTAACCACCCTGCTATTTGCTTTCCCTTGTGCATACAGGTATTGTTTAGAGCAAAGCTTCTGTGGCATCGTCTTTCTCTTCTAACCTTGTAGGTTAGGTTTGGACCCCTAGAGACTAGGCTTCCAGGAAACCCAGCAGTAATCTGGAACTTGTCTAGTTCCACGTGGCGTTCTCTTTTTCCTTAGGTTGGGCCTGGTTTATGAGAGTGTCTTACATGTGCAGTGTGGTGGCACTTTATAAAGGACATTTGTGATGTTCAGCCTCTCTTGCCAGGAAAGCTTGCTGTTAGTACCAGATATGTCATTGCTTTGGTAGGATGCAAATTCTAGACCTGCATGAGGTCCCTGGCCTAGAAGACCATGTGAGTCCCTTGAGAAGCTTTGTTTTTGTTCGGTCGCCAACTCGTGTCTAGCGACTGCAGTTTCTGCAGTAGAATTAAAGACAGTTGATGTTGGAATGGCAGTTCCTCCCTTAAGCAAGCATTCGTTCCCAGCCTTCAGCATGCCACCCCATGGACTGCAGCATGCCAGGCTTCCCTGTCCTTCATTATCTCCCGGAATTTGTGGAGCTGTAATTCTTGGGCTCCTCTCCAGGCATGGGAATCATCTGGACTAAGCCTGCTCACCTCTGTTTCAGAACGCCCTCAAGCTGTTCTAATGTACACTAATGTTTGAAAACCATGGCCTTCCTAATTCTTCCTAAGTGTGGTCGCTGGATGCTCAACTTGAGCTCCCCTGAGAACTTGTTAGAAATACAAATTTTAGGGTCCTGCTGCAGGCATATTGAATTGGGACCTGTCGGGGTGGGCCCAGCCATCTGCATTTTAACAAGCCCTCCAGATGATTCAGAAGTTTGAGAACCATGAGATCCTGGCTGCCCCAGATGTGATCCGAGCATCAGTACCCAGGAGGCTGTTGGAAACGCAGGCCTTGGGCCCCACCTCTACCCCCCAAATCTGAATCGTCACTGAAACAGCATCTGTGCATGTTCACGTTTGCACACGTCTGCACTAGGCTGTGATAGTCTCCCCAGGCTGTGCATTTTAACCCGAGGTCTTTAAAAAATGTCAATGCCATGCCCCCACCCAAGGCAATTAAGGCAGAATCTGTGGGGAGGGGTGGCACCTGGATGCCTTGTTTTTAACATTCGTCATGTGATTCTAATCACGCAAACCACGTTGAGACCCACCGGCCCAAGTGTTGATGCTTGGATGTCAGTGATCCTTTTCTCCTGCGTTAAGAGTTGAGACTGAAAAGGAGTTGAAGCTCCAAGACATGCCCCCTTCCTGCTCCTCCAGCGTCTCAGAGAGTGGCTTGACACCCAGGCTCTAGGAGTGAAGGTTCAGGGACTAGCCAGGAGGGATGAATTCTCTTTATATTTTCAGGTGAGAGGGTGAGAGATTGAGGGGGGTGGAGTCACCACACAAGATTGCGTGTACCCGATGCACGTGAGAACCACCTTCCATTGTAGGTTCCGGGCTCTGCTCTGGAGATCCAGCCTCAACAGGGCTTGGGGAGGGCCCAGGAGTGTGCAGGGTTAACAGGCTCCCGCAGATGATATACAAGGCTAGGCTCTGTTCTGAGACAAGCATTGCTTAGTGGCTCTGAGCTGGCTGATCATCAGGGTTACCTGAAGAAAAAGATGGGTCCCAAGGCCCCACCTCCAGCTCTTCTAGTTCAGTAGGTCTGGTGGGGCTCCAGAAGCAGCACATTTTGTGAGGAGCCCATGTTTTTCAACCCGTGCTCTCAGAAACCCTCAAGATTCCACTGAAGTGTATCAGGGGCTACAAAGTGGGAGAGGTAAGAGGAGAAGCAGGTGGGGAGGGTGCTTGTCAGTTTCGTATATTAAGCTTCAGTGTAAAACTGCATTTGAAGAGAAGACTTCATTGGTTTTTTTTTTTTTTTCATAATTTTGATTTACTTATCTTTTATTTTTGGCTGTGCTGGGTCTTCGTTGCTTGCTGTAGGCTTTCTCTAGTTGTGGCAAGCGGGAATGAAGAGTGACTCTTTGTTGGGTCGTGTGGGCTTCTCATTGCGGTGGCTTCTCTTGTGGAGCACGGGTCCAGGCATGTAGGCTTCAGTAGTAGTGGCACGTGGGCTTAGCTGCTCTGAGACATACGTAATATTCTTGGACCAGGGATCGAACTTGTGTCGCCTGTATTGGCAGTCGGGTTCCTATCCATTGTGCCACCAGGAAAGTCAGAATTTCATTTTTCATAAGATGTTGAAAACAAGTCATGGCTGTCCAGTGGGGTGTAGGACGTCCCTGAAGTTGGCAGTGTCTTACCTTTCAAGCCATACTTCAGGGCAGATCACCCATCCTTTCTGTTACTTGGACGGTTAGTCCCTGCGCTGCCCATGATGCTTATGGTCCTGAGTGACCCTGACTCTACTCATGTTATTGGACAGCCTGACTCTGCCTTTTGTCCCAAGTCCCAGACTCCTTTGCAGCTAATGAATGCTGGTCACCCCAGAAATCCCCTTTGCATAGATTCTTAGTACCTTAAGACAGTAACTCGCAAATCTGACTGTAGCTGGCAAAGTTCTTCATGCATCAGAGTCATCCAGAGTGCTTGTTGAAGCACAGATTGCTGGACTCCACATGGTTCAGGCAAGACACCAGAACCTGCATGTCTGGTAAGATCCCAGGTGATGCTGCTGATCCAGGGGACCACACTTAGAAACATCTGCCTTGAGATTAAATAACGCTGATGCACCTGGGGCCCAGTTTTCCTACTAGAGAGATTTTATCCTTCCTTGGGTGTTAGGAAGGATGGTGAGAGAAAACGTCTTGCTTGAGGGGTAAATGGTACAGGGCATAGAGAACTCTGTATATTCAGATTATGGCTCAGTCCTTTGTGTTCTCAGTAGATTCTGCTGGGCTCACTTGACAGGCTGACAACCGTTTACCACGTGGTTCTGCTGGAACCAGCTTTGTGGTATATTCCCCTTGTCACTCATCACACGGACCCTGGCGGAGGGTTGTGCCAGTGATGGGATCTGTCAGTGGCTTCTTGTGGCCCAGGGCTTGATCAGGCAAGAGAGTGGCAAGCCATCACCAAACACTGGTTATCAGAAAGGCAATACTTTCTCCTCCCTGAAATGTTATGGGACAGAAGTATCCTGCATTAAATGATCTTGTCAGGGCTCCTCTCCTTACTGTCCCACATTCTCGCATTGAGCTGGGCATGGTGACGAGGCAGAGAGAGAGAGCCTCCCAGTAGCCCGGTAGACATGGGATCAAGGACCTTGCTGCCTGGCCTGGTGGTCATGACCAGCCTCTGGTCTGGTCCCTCGCTGCGATCGAACGTTTTGATCAGGCAGATGACTATCATTATTGTGACACTAAAAGATAACCCTTGAGCATTTTGACCTCTAGTGGTTCACCTCTGTTGTGGAAAGTATTTCAGTTTTCAACAGTACACCTGGGCGAGTCCACCAGCTCCTTTGGAACAAGTGCAGAAGTTTAGTTGAGAAGGTAATTACATTTGTGCAGGTAATGGGGTGGACCTCTGTGGGATGGTGAAAGGAAAATGTGTGTTTAATTTTCGGTGGGCTGCCGCTAAGTCGCTTCAGTCGTGTCCAACTCTATGCGACCCCATAGACGGCAGCCCACCAGGCTCCCCCGTCCCTGGGATTCTCCAGGCAAGAACACTGGAGTGGGTTGCCATCTCCTTCTCCGATGCGTGAAAGTGAAAAGTGGAAGTGAAGTCGCTTAGTCGTGTCCGACTCTTCGCGACCCCATGGACTGTAGCCTACCAGGCTCCTCCCTCCATGGAATTCTCCAGGCAAGAGTACTGGAGTGGGGTGCCATTGCCTTCTCCTCTGTGGGGTGGGGCCAGGCAAAAACCACTCTTCCCTTCTCTGCCTGTGAGGCTGGGTTGGGGGCTGAGAATCAGCATGAGTGCTTGCAGGTGAGATGGGCACCGGGTCCTGGAAGTGGGGGACTGAGTCTCTTCTCCAGTGCTCTTGGAGGTGGATGTTCCAGATCTCTCTGTCCTGCCAACTGGAGGAAGTGCAAATAAAATCATAAAATGAGGTCCTGCCATGACATTAAAAAAAAACAACACAACATTCCCAGCACTGTCCCACTCTGCCCCACTCCACGCCAGCTGGGCTGACTGCTTTGGAGACATCACATTAGATTTTGTCCTTCCCTCCTGGAATTGCGATTGTTGTTTAGTCACTAAGTTGTGTCCAACTCTTTTGTGACCCCATGACTGTAGCCCGCCAGGCTCCTCTGTCCGTGGAATTTCCCAGGCAAGAATACTGGTACGTGTTAGTCGCTCAGTCGTGTCCAACTCTGCGACCTCATGGACTGTAGCCCACCAGACTCCTCTGTTCATGGGATTCTCCAGTCAAGAATATGGGGAGTAGGTTTCCATTTCCTTCTCCAGGGGATCTTCTTGACCCAGGGATCAAACTGGTCTCCTGCTTTGCAGGCAGATTTTTTACCATCTGAGCACCAGGCCATTTCCGTCTCCAGGGGATCTTCCTGACCCAGGGATCAAACTGGTGTCTTGCTTTGCAGGCAGATTTTTTACCATCTGAGCACCAGGCCATTTCCTTCTCCAGGGGATCTTCCCGCCCCAGGGATCAAATCCTCGTCTTCATTGGCAGGTGAATTCTTTAGTGCGGAACCACCAGGGAAGCCCAGAATTGCAATACAGTAATAAAAGCGTCATTTTGGTGGGCTTCCTGGGTTCCAGACCCTGTTGCTGCTTGCTTAATGTTGAGGTTGGGTCTGTTCTATGAAGTTGCATCATTCATGGATTTAATGAGCTTGAATTAACTACATGTGCTTGGCAGAGGAGGAGAGAGAGTGTTTAAACAAAGAAATGGTGGCTTGTTAAATGCAGAAAGACATACTGAGAAACAGTATGTTGACCATTCTAAGTAAATTTGCAAGCATCATTTTTGAGTACAGGTGACTGTCATCTCAGGCCCTGACTTCAATCCCTGTCTCACTCCTTCCCAAAAATGAGACTTCTTTCCCCATCCGCGTTTTACACATGTTGAAATTGAAGCTTCTCGTGGCTAGTAAGTGATGGAACTCTGATTTAAACCTAGGCGTTTTGACTCCAAAGTGCATGCTCTTCTCCAGTACCAGGAGCTGCTGTAATATACTCAGAGTTGTGCAGCTGGATGATGGAGGGAACACAGAGCCGACATGAGGAGCTGCGGGGATGGGTAGCTTGATTCAGGAGAAGAGAGGTCACAGGCGGGATGGTGGAGCTTTCTTCAATACTGTGGAAAGGGGAGTTGATGAATGAAAGCTGTGCCCAGGCACATTTTAACATAGAAAAGCCTTTTTAAGATAGAGCTGGTCAAAGATGAGCTGGACTGTTTACTGTGTGGAGGACTGTATGGAAGTGCTGTATTGAGATTTAATTCACATACCATCTAATTCTCCCACTTACAGTATACAGTGGTTGTGTGTGTGTGTGTGTGTGTGTATGTGTTTGTATTACATTATTTTAAATATTGTGGTAAAGTATATATAACATAAAATTTGTAAAATAGTATTCGGTTGTGGCTACTGTTATCACAGATGAGTGTTTTTCTGCACTGGTAACTTTGCAGGAAATCACTGGAGAAAGCTGTCGTTGTCTTTGATCATCTTCAGTACTTGCAAGTGCGTAGATGCAGAGGCCTGTGCTGGGTCTTCTCCCTTCCTCATAGGCTTCAGGAGGCTGTTAGCCACAACTATGCTCATTTTTATTTTGAAGACTTGATTACACAACCACAGATTTTAGGTGCTTAATGCAGGGTAATTTAGCATGATAGAATTAGCAGAAGCCCTGCAATGAGAGATAATGGCTCTTCTTCAGGAAGATTGTTTCTATTTCTGTCTATGCCTCTGAGACAAATTATCCTAATACTCAGTGGCTTAAAACAAATGGCATCATTTATTTACTCACGATTTTGCAGTTTGGCAGGGCTCAGTAGGGACAGCCTGTCTCCATACCACATGGCATCAGCTGGAACGCTCCCGTGGCTGGCGAGACGATGCTGGCAGGTGGTTGACAGCTTAGCAGGGGCTGTTGGTTGAGGGCCTCAGTTCTCTTCCGTGTGGGCCTCTTTCCTTGGTTGTTTGGGCTTCCCCATGACATGGCAGCTAGGTTTCAAAAGGGAGGAGGTTTTGCTTGTGGGCCTTTTCAAGCCTGGGCTGGGAGGTTCTCAGTAGGGCACTTCTGCATTTTTTAGTAGAATAGTTATAGACGCCGGCTTCCCAGGTGGCTCAGCTGCAAAGAATCCGCCTGCAATGCAGGAGACTCGTGTTCAATCTCTGGTTCAGGAAGATTCCCTGGAGGAGGAAATAACACCCCATTCCATTATTCTTGCCTGGGAAACCCATGGACAGAGGAGCCTGGTGGGCTACAGTCCATGGGATCACAGAGAGTCGGACTTGACTTAGTGACTGAAACAACAAGTCATAGACCCAGCCTCATACTCAACAAGGAGAGACAAAAGAGTCACCTTTTGATGGGAGAAGAAGCATGTGCTGATAGGAAGGGATAGATTTGGGACTATTTTTGGAAAGTATCTATCACCAAAAAACACTTGTAAATGTCACTGATGCCTGAGCATCACTGTAGAACACAAACATTTTCTCTTTCTCATTCTAACTCCACAGAAGCCTACCCCTAATTGTGGTATGAACTGGTGATGACAAATAACAGGAAGAAATCTACGAATAAAAATGGGTACTAGGAATATACGATCTTTAGGGGATTGTGGCTCGAGAATGGTGACTGTATAATCAGTCTATTAAATGGGCAGTTGTGAGACATTCGTGATTGTGTTTTTCACACTTTGAGATTAAAATCTCTACTTCCAGAATTGTGTAAAGTTCCTTTATTTTCTTTCTCTTAATTATGTTTTTTCAGAATTGACTAGCAGGAAATTTAGTGATTCTACTTTGTAAGAAAGCAGAGACAAATACAATTACTACTAAAATAAGTAGGATATTCATGACATATTTTGAAACATAAAAATAATAACTTGGATTAAGTCTTAGAAAACTTATTTTATTGTTTTTTAATTTATGGTTTATTTTCTTGGAAAATACAAAACATTAAGAAGTTGGGAAGAGTAACACCCTATGAACATCATCCATTATTTAACACTTTTGGCATTGTGTTTTAGATGGAAATGGTTCATTTTGAAGTTGACAGCTTTAACAGAAAGATCATTCTTGTTGATTTCTGTCCTAATAATTATGTAAATTTCTCTTTGTTTGCTGATTATACATTTCGGTTCTGAGATGATCAGCTGTTAAGGAAGCTACTTAGAGCGATTCAGTTAAAAAAAAAAAAACCAATTTAAATGCATGTGGAAGGTAGGCCCAGTATATCACTAAAAGGAGCATTTTATATTCATGTTTACAAAATAATCGCTCTATTCTGAAGGATGTCGGAAATGAGAAATGCTATTTAAACAATTTTAATTTTGTGTATTCAAGTTTTGAGAACAGAGGTTTGCTTCTTCCTTTCAACTGCTTGCTGATGGGTCCTTGATGTCCATAGATCTATTTCAGCTTCAATTCTGAAAATGGTTGTATCACATTTCACAATAATAGAGCTAGTAGCCATAGGGCTAAGTGTTTGCAAATAGCCTCATCTGCTTTGCTGCTTCATCCATTTAGAGGCATGGCTTGGTATTTAACAGTGAGGTGTCAACTGTTGCTCCCGTTTGGGGTTTTAGAGCCTAATTATTATGATCCCTGTAGCTGGGGCCATGTCCACAGTCCACTGAATGTTTGTGTTCTACAGTGATGCTCAGGCATCAGTGACATTTACAAGTGTTTTTATTTTAGTAAGGAGAGCCTTTGGCATGGCTTGCATTGTATCTCTTCCAGGGTGTTCCCATTCTTGGTCACATAATACTCTTAATTTACCTAAAGGAATGCTGTCAAAATAAATAGTAATTTTTAAAGGCTCTGTCTCACTCATGTAGCTATATTCTTTTTTTCAGTTAAGAAAATTTGTTTGGAAATATGAGTCTTGAGCATTGTAACAACCATGTAATATTTTATTTTAGATTGATGCTCTATCACTTTTTTCCTCCCACAGCTTTATTCTGGATGATTAAATGTGGGAAAGAAAGGGGAAAAAGGTAACTTATTATGTTTGATTCAGTGTGAAAGGCTGTCTTGCATAAATTTAAAATTCCAATGGTAGAAATAAAATTCTATCCCAGATATAGATGTGACCTGCTTCTCAAAAGCTTCCTTAAAGGCTATTTTGGGCCATGTGTGGGATGAATTTGATGCACAGAATAATAATAATAGCTGACACCTGTCAAATGCTACTCTGAAGCAGGCCCTGTCCCAGTGCTTTGTGTGTATGCGTTTAGTTAATCCATCAGAAACCCTCTTTAAAAAAAAAAATCACTCCCATTTTACAGATGGGAAAACTGAGATGCAAAAAAAGGCAATGGAAATATACTCAAGGGCACACAGCTAGCCAGTGTCTGAACTGGGCTTGGTATGGGCTGCCTGACTTTAGTGGGCTCTACTTCTAGCTTCCTAATCAGAGTAAAGTTATGTTTTCTGTCTTAGTCCTTTTTACCTTTATTTTAATCCAAATTTCAGATACACAATTCTCAAGTTGGCAGTCATTTAGGCCTTATAAATCTTGATTATTTCTCTGATTTTCAAAAAAGCTTCTCAGCATTTTTGATTGATGAAAATAAAAAGCTTTTCAAATAGGTTAAACATGTAAATAATAATGCTAGACATATTACCCAATCATTACCAAGTTTGTTAAAAATAAGTTTCAAAGTAAAAATAATGTATGTTTCAGTATTGTACAGTTACCATAAAATCTAGTATATGGTACTCCATCTCATGTACTCTTTAGGTTGTAGGATTTATACCCCTTAAAAATTTAAGTATGTTTAAATTAGCCATTAAGTGAATTAACATTTTTTCTTGATAAAGTATTGATATTTGCCATGCTGTGAAGGCCACTGTAGCAAATATGGAAAGTATAATATGGTATAGAGATCTCTTCAAGAAAATTAGAGATACCAAGGGAACATTTCATGCAAGGATGGGCTCGATAAAGGACAGAAATGGTCTGGACCTAACAGAAGCAGAAGATATTAAGAAGAGGTGGCAAGAATACACGGAAGAACTGTACAAAAAAGATCTTCACGACCCAGATAATCATGATGATGTGATCACTAATCTAGAGCCAGACATCTTGGAATGTGAAGTCAAGTGGGCCTTAGAAAGCATCACTATGAACAAAGCTAGTGGAGGTGATGGAATTCCAGTTGAGCTGTTTCAAATCCTGAAAGATGATGCTGTGAAAGTGCTGCACTCAATCTGCCAGCAAATTTGGAAAACTCAGCAGTGGCCACAGGACTGGAAAAGGTCAGTTTTCATTCCAATTCCAAAGAAAGGCAATGCTAGGGATTGGAGGCAGGAGGAGAAGGGGTCGACCGAGGATGAGATGGCTGGATGGCATCACTGACTTGATGGATGTGAGTCTGAGTGAACTCCAAGAGATGGTGATGAACAGGGAGGCCTGGCGTGCTGCGATTCATGGGGTCGCAAAGAGTCGGACACGACTGAGCGACTGAACTGAACTGAACTGAATCACTTATAATTTTACCACTCCTAGGATTGTAATTCATGTTAGCATTTAAAGATACTTTTCTTCCAGCCTGCCTTCACATGTTCATTCATTCTGCAGTTAGTTATTATCTTCTTTGAGTTAGACCAGACATTAAGTTATTATCCTCTTTGAGTCAGACATTATTTTAGGTCCAAGGGAAAAAGCAGCTACCAAAATAGTCTTCTTCCCTGTGGAGCTGATATTTTAGTGGGAAGCAGTGAGTAGATAAATAATATAGGGATAGGGATAAGTGCTTTGCAGAAAAATGAAGCAGACTAATCGAGGCCTATACATTGTTGTTTGGAGCAGATAGTCATAGGGAGGCTGAGTGATGTGAGAAAGGTAGCCCGGGACTATCTGGGGAAGCATGTTACAGGCAGATGCAAGGGCCCTGTGGTGGAAGCAGGCGCTGTCTGCCCAGGGGCGAGCAGGGAAGCCAGTGTGGCAGGAGTATGGTGCGCAAGGTGAGGAAGTGACTGCGAAAATAAAAGCTTTGTGTTTCACTGAGTGAGATGGAAGCCTTCGGAGGGTTTGGAGCAGAGGAGGGATATGATCTGACTTGATTCTACAGGATTCTTCTGGTTGCCCTGGTGAGAATAGATTGCAGGGGACAAGGTGGCTGGGAGAAGGGTTTGAGGGCAGGTGGTGAGACATGCATAGAAGGAAGACTTGTGAAAACAGTTTCTAGGAGCCAGGGATGCCCAAGGCCTCTCGAAGCTGGGAGAAAGCAACCAGACAGCTCTCGGAAAGGACCAGCCCTCGATTTCAGACGTCTAACCGGCCACTCTCTGTTGTCTAAAACATGTAGTTTGTCGTGCTTCATTGTAGCAGCCCTAGAAAACTAATGCACTTAGTGAGCAGCTTGGCAAGTGGTGGTGCCCTTTTTTGGATTTCTTTTGTTTTGGAGTAGTTGATTAACAATGTTGTGATAGTTTCAGGTGTACAGCAAGATGACTCAGTTGTACATATACATGTATCTATTCTTTTAAAAATTTTTTTTCCCATTTAGATTGGTACATAATATTTTTTGGATTTATTTTTAGTTGGAGGAAAATAGTTTTACAGCATTGTGTTGGTTTCCACCATGCAACAACACAAATCAGTCATAAGTATACATACATCATCTCCCTCTACAGCGGATATCACCTCCCTCTATGGGGTTTCTTTGAATGAGATGAGTGCTGAGGAGGAGCTGGTTGTGCTGTATGCGTTCAGCAGAGGCGGGCAGGAATCAAGATGTGCTAAATTTGAGCATCTGTTAGACATCCAATCGGAGCTGTTGAGGAGGTAGTTGGATGTGGAAATCTGGAGTTCAGATAGAAGGACAGGGCCTGAGGTCTAAATTAGGGCCCAGTTTAAGTGTAAATCAGAGCCACATGACTGAATGAGGTCATCAGAGGAAGGGCCCAAGGACCAAGGAAGCCCTGGGAAATGTCACCATGGAGAGATCAGAAAGGGAAAGAGGAGCTGGAGGGAGACTGTGAAGGTTGATAGTGAGGTTGGCAGAGGCTGGTGGGGTGACGTCTCAGCCAAGGCAAGAAGGTAGTGAGGGAGGAGGGATTGGTCCATCGATGCCCTTGGGGAGAAGGGAGGAGGCCATGGGCCTGGCAGCCAGGAGGTTGCTAGTGACTGACTCAGTGGACAGGCAGAGGTGCAAGGCTGACTGGAGTGTGTTCTAGAGAGAGTGGAGGGTTATTTATTTTCTTTAATCTTGGCATACTTCATAAGCATTATCCCAAGTCATTAAAAAGTTTTTAGGACATTGTTTTTGATGACTTAACCACATTTCATGATTTTTGTCTCTTCTTTGTTTTTACAGGTAGGTTATTTCTTTTCTTTTTTTCTCTCTCTCTCTTTTTTAACCACTGTATTGATTGAAATGGCAATCCACTCCAGGACTATTGCCTGGAAAATCCCATGGACAGAGCAGCCTGGTAGGCTACAGTCCACGGGGTCGCAAAAGAGTCGGACACGACTGAGCGACTTCACTATTTTGCTATTGATTGTAATACTGCAGTGGACACATTTGAATAGAAAATTTCCTGGATTAGTAATGGTGAAATACAAATAGCATGCGTGTTCTCAGGGTTTGATCTTGAATGTGACGGATTGCTTTGTAGAGAGTCTGTGCTGTGGACACCCCCTCGGCAGTGTGGGAGCTGGCTGGGTACAGCTATGCTAGCTCTGAGTTGACCAGGGCATCCAGAGCAGGGTTAAGTTACAGTGGTGACGGTGGGCATCAGTGTTTCTGTTCCTGTTTTACAGGGTAATGTCTCTGCCGGTTACATTAAATCGTACTAGGTCAGCGTTCTGGACACATATATTAAAGAATATATGTTAATTCCTTCCCCCTCCCCTGGACCCCATTATGAAGAGTCATTCTGGAATCAGTAGAATCAAGTTGCATTTTGCTTCTTGATGGCTTGTGGCAGGTTTCACCACTAGCATTTGGCCCCATACTCTGGGATTGGGCAAATGAGTTATTTATTTCTCTCACCTTTCAGATCTGATAGTAAGTTCATGATCTCAGTGAGGTCTTTCCTAATACCCTGAATCCCCTAGGGATAGGTCCCCGCTGCACAGCATTTATTCTTCCCTTTCTGAAATGTTTGTTAGAATTATCATCGCTGTTTCTGTTGGTTCGCTGGCTGGCCTGTGAGTTCCTCTGGGCAGAGATAGTGTTTTCTTATTTGTAGTTCTAGTCATGGGGCGTGTGATGGCGCCTGGTGCAACCTGGAGTGCAGAATTGTCACTCAGGACTTCATTGAGGGAGGGTCTGAAGCACAGGTCAGACTTGGAACTGACGCCAGGGCACCCAGCTGGGAGTCAGGTAGGGGTTCAGACGCAGGTCTGTGCAACGTTGAGTCCAGCTTCATGTCACCCCACTGGTGGCTTCCATCAGTAGATGGATTTTGCATCTCCTCAAGGGTACAAACCGTTCTGAGATTTGTCTGTATCCTTTTTGATCCCCTGAATATAATTTTGAAAATATTGGTTGATTTCCCACTTGCTTGCTTAGTTGCTTCAGTCGTGTCCAACTCTCTGCGACCCTGTGGACCATGGCCTGCCAGGCTCCTCTCTTCATGGGATTCTCCAGGCAAGAATATGGAGTGGGTTGCCGTTTCCTTCTCCAGATTTCTCACTTAGGGCCATTCATTTCTCATTTCTTCCATATCTTTATTATTCAAACATATAACTGTATGGTGAAGTTTTATGTATACACACAAACACACATATATATATATATCCTTTTCTGTCTTCCATACTGGACTCTGATCTCCGTGGGAGCAGGCAATTTGTCTTCTCCATCTTTTAATCCACACTTCTTGGCACAGTGTTAGCATGTAAGGGGGAAGGGCTCAGTGTTTGAATAATGAATGGAGAAAGATATTACGGTATTAAAACAGATCAAAGATTTATTATTTAGAAATTTATGGCCTCCCTATAATGAATTATGACAATGTCATTTATAATTATACTTTACATGTGCCTAATAGTTTAGTTTGTAAAACCCAAGATTTGTCAGGAACTTGTTTGTCATGTTCTGTGTTGTTACTCACTCAGTTGTGTCTGACTCTTTGAGATCCCATGGACTGTAGCCCGCCAGGCTCCTCTGTCCATGGGATTTCCCAGGCAAGAGTACTGGAGTGGGTTGCCATTTCCTTCTCCAGGGGATCTTCCCAACTCAGGGACTGAACCCACGCCTCCTGTGTCTCTTGCATTTGCAGGTGGATTCCTTACTGTTGAAGCCACCGGGGAAGCCCTGCGTCTATTATACATATGTACTAGTATTAGAACACAAAATAAAATTATACTATTATCAGAGAAGATGCTTAACTAATGACTGAATAGCAAAATAACCTTGTGTTTTCAATACATTTTAATAATGACATTTAAAAACTTACAGTATCACTTTGTAATTCTAATTTTGAAAGGCTATATACCATCCTTTACTCAATCTATATGCTGCTTTTGCATTTTTTCATTGGTATAAATAGTGCTGTGGACAGCTGGGTATAAGTGTGTGTATAGTTATTTTCTTTTTTAAACTCTTTTCTTAGGGTAAATTTCTAGAAATGAAGCTACTGGAATAGCCTGAAATATATTGTTGAAGTGCTTTCTAAAGGCTTGTATCATTTTACTACCCTTTATTACACTTTGTATTAATATTCTACATGTCTTTTTAAAAAAATATAAAGTAGCCATAATATTGTACCTCCTTGTTTTAGTTGGCATTTCTTTTGATGACTTCATTAATTTAGACAGTATACCACAGGTTTACTTACTAATTGTATTTTATTTTGTCTCAATTGTCTATTTCTGGCCTTTTTTCACCTTTTCAATTTTGGTCTTAATTTGTTAAAGACAGCTTTTGTTAATTCTTCCTATATAATACGATTTTCTGAAAATTTTCTGGTTTTACCTCATTTTTCTTTTGCTATTTTAAATTAAATATTTACATCATAAAAACTTATAGATCTTTAACTTTGTTTTCTTTTTCACTGACTTAAAACAACAGCAACAACAAAACTTCATAAAACAGCAGTAATAAGACCGGAAACAGAACTCATAAAAATTGCTGGTGGTTTTTTCATTATGTAACTTATGACTTAATTATCATACTCTGTGAGAGATTTCACAGTTATTGATGGCATCAGGAGGAGTGTGTTTGGCCTCGGCTGACCATCTATTTTAAATTAAATCGCATGGTAACAAGCTTCTCCTGCTGAACTCAGGCTTCCAGAACCTCCACAGCTCCCAGGGAATTAGGCAGATGAGGGGTCACTCCTTGACATAAAGGCAGTAAGTGAAGTCCTCATAAAGCCCCGAGAATCTTCACACAACCTTTGGGCCTTATATATTCCACGTAATTTGTGCTGTGCTCAGCCATCTGACTATCTGCTTGGTTAAGTTATCACTTGAGAGTGGATTAGAAAAGCAAATGGCGTAGAAAGCCTGGGGAGAGATCCTGATTGAAGAGGAAGGCGCTCTGAAAGCACACACACCCCTGAGGTTTTTCATAGAGCTGTTCCAAACCTATGAGTTAGTAAACGTCTTGGCGCTTGATTCACCTATGTAGAGCGTTTGATTTTGTGGAACTCTTCATTATTCCACAAAGCTGGATAGAAAAGGTGTTGGGGTTTATACTATTGTTTTTTGCTCCTTAGGGATTTTGGAGGAAGCTGACCCAGAGATATTCACAATCAAAGTGCAACATTTTATTTAAGTTTGGCACGAGGGGCATATGGAGTGAGAGCAGACGAAAATGTGTGACCTCATGCTGAGTCTTGTGATCTGATATCACTTAGTGTTATTGAATGACTTCAAAGGGCAGCTGGGAATTACTGTGAAGACGCACACAGCAAAGCAGTTTCTCACCTGCTGTCTCTGATCACAGAAGACACAGTTAGACTTACATTTCTCCCTGGGACACATGCGGTCGACATGCTGTAACTTGCTTGGAGTTAGGCAAGGGGCAGAGATTCACTCTGTTTGCCCTGTGTGGGCTGGGACAGGTTTTAAATATAACTAAGAGTTACTTTTTTAGAATTAAGAGCAATAGAGCCTGAGCTTCAGGGCATGGGACACTTCCTAAAAATACAGTCCCACTAAACTTTTAAAGAACATTAGGATCGGCTTGTTAAACTGGAGTAGGATTCAAATGTGGAAGAAATCTGAGAGGATTTACTGTTTGGAGCAAAAATTGAGGATTTGTTTCAAAAGATGAGTGTTTTCCTAGACCATCTCTGTGGCCACAGTGGGGTAGGATTGTATGTCCATTCTTCTCACCCAGGTCTTGATGTGGGTTTCCCGCAAGCCTGCTGTGTGCACACTGAGTTCATAATCGTCATGTTGGGCTTCCCAGGTGGCTCAGTGATAAAGAATCCACCTGCCAAGCAGGAGATGCGAGAGACTCTGGTTTGATCCCTGGGTCAGGAAGATCCCCTGGAGTAGGAAATAGCAACCCACTCTAGTATTCTTGCCTGGAAAATTCCATGGACAGAGCAGCCTGGCGGGCTACAGTCCAGGGGGTCGCAGAGAGTCGGACACGACTGAGCAGAGCTCAGCATTGTGATGTTGGCAGTTTTTGCCACTTTGACCAATCTCATCCCCGTGATCACCCTTTCACCCCATAATTAAGAATCAGGTTTTAACTGTCTTCAATTCTCAATTGCCTTTTGTTGGCTTATTTTTTTTTAAATTATTTTGATTTTGAAAAAATTTTATATTCAGGAAAGTAAAAAGGATACAGTAGTTAGCACCTGTGTATCTACTGCCAACAGCTAATACCTTTTGTCATATTTTCTATACATCCTTTTTTTTTTAAATAATGTGGGTCAATTTTAGTCTTTATTGAATTTGTTACAGTATTGCTTCTATTTTATGTTTTGGTGTTTTGGCCATGAGACACGTGGGATCTTAGCCCCCTGAGCAGGAATTCAACCTGCATCCCCTGCACTGGAAAGCAAAGCCGTCACTGCTGGACCACCAGGGAAGTCCCCCATCTTTTTATTTTTTAAAGAAAAAAAATTCCAATAAAGTGACGTATTTCCTTCTCTGGAATTGTTCCACATCCTTCCCTGAGGTGTCATGGTTATGAATTTAGTGGGAATCCGATACGTATTTTAACGCTTTTGTTGATTTCATATGTATCCTTAAAAACAAGGAGTGGTGGTTTATGTCTTTAAAAATTACATGGACAGTATTATAGTATCATATAAAGAATAGTCCTACAAAGTAGCATTTTATAATTACTTTCTTCGGTCAACATATTTCACAAGGTTCATCCATGTTGCTTGGTGTATAGATCTAGATTGTGATTTTAACTGCTGTAGACAATTCCATATATGAATATACCACAGTCGATCAGTTCATCTGTCAGTGTCACTATTTTCCTACTGTAGTTGGTGTATGTCTGCTTGAGCCCATGACAGTCTAGACGGGAAATTGCTGGGTGTTAGGGTTTGCACATCATAACTTTACTGAACGTTGCCATCCTGCTTCTCACAAAGGTGAGTGTCCTATACACCTCCGTGAACAGTACATGAGTTTCCATTTCCCCGTATCTTTGCTAACACTTGGTGCTCACAGACTCACTGCCAGTGTCTTGAGTGTGGAATTGCATGTCAGTGTTGTTTTGATCTGCAGTTCTCTGATGATTGGAGAGGTTGTGTATCTTTTCACATGTATTTTACATTTCACCATTTGTGAATAGCCAGATCACATCCTTTGTCCATATTTTACTTTGTTTTTCCTATCTATTTTTAGGAATTCTTGCTATATCTGATTATTAGTCCTTTGTTAAGTATACTGCGAGGGTCTTCTTTTCGTCACTTGTGCTTCAGTGTTTTGTATGGTGTCTTTTAAGTTTTAATACAATCAAGCTCATCAATCCTTTTTGATTTTTACTTACTGTTTTCACATTTGAGAAATTCCTCTTTACCTCAAATCATGAAGATATTCTGTCACATTTTCTCTTTAAGTTTTATAGATGTAGAATGCATGGGCTTCCCAGGTGGTGCTAGTGGTAAGGAACCCGCCTGCCAATGCAGGAGACAAAAGAACTTTGGGTTTGATCCCTGGGTCGGGAAGATCTCCTGGAAGAGGGTGTGGCAACCCACTCCAGTATTCTTGCCTGGAGAATCCAATGGACAGAGGAACCTAGCAGGCTACAGTCCATGGGGTCACACAGAGTTGAACGCAACTGAAGGCCCTTGGAACACACCAGAATGCACACTCCTATGTTGGGTAGGGATCTAGTTTTGGTTCTTTTAGATGGGTGGCTCTTTCTTTTTCAACACCGTTTATTTTGTCCATTTTTTTTTACGGGGTTGTTATATCTCCTCCATCATGTTTCAAGCCTCCATTTATATTTGAGTCTGTTTCTAAGCTTTCTGTTAAATTTTATTGATCTGTTTTTCTCTCTTTGAACTAGTTCAGTTCAGTTCAGTTCAGTCGCTCAGTCGTGTCCGACTCTTTGCGACCCCATGAATCACAGCACGCCAGGCCTCCCTGTTCTCTGCTATTATAGTTTGTAGAATTTCTTGATTATGTACATAACCACTTAGATAAACTGAAATAATGTCACATTGTTTCTTCATTTTAGACCATTTATTCTTTTTCTTTGTTTTGCCATCGGACTTACAATATAACATCAACTATAGAGGCTATTGTGGGCATTTAGACTTGTGTCCAGGTTTAATAAGAATGTTTCTACAGTTTCCACATAATATTTGCTGTAGGTTTTGGTATCCTCTTTGGTATGTGGGATTTGCTGTAGGTACTGTTTACCAGAACAACAAAATCCTTTTGCAGTCCTAGTTGTCTTAACAGTTTTTGTTATTATGAATAAGTGATGAATTTCATTGGAAAATTTTTGCATTCACTGAGACAAGTTCTCATTTAATTTTTTAACGTGGGGAATTCCATAGAAAGAGTGGCTGACATTAAAATCATCCTTATATTTCTTGAATTAATTTGGTTTGGAAATAGTGTTGTATTAGATTTACTAGGTTTTTTTTTTTTTTTTTTAGGAATTGTGCATCTATATATTCTTAACTGTGATTTGTGTGTGAGTTTTCATTTTTGTATGATTCTTTGTGTCTGTGTACAATTCTTGTCTGATTTTGATATTGAGGTTTTAGTTTTAAAGGGGGTTGAATTCTGGGGTCTGTACTGAATGTCCTGACTCTGGTAGGCCAGGACTGGGAATTTGCAGCATACAGGTCCTGGGTAGCTTGTTGCACTCGATGTCTGTGCAGCTCAGTATCAGGTGAAGACTCCGGGACTCTGCAGGTCTCTCCTGTCCAGGACTCTGCCTGGAGATGCCAGCCTCTCAGCCTTTATGACACTGCGTGTGGTGATCCTTGCTGCGTAGTGGTTGACCGGGTGCCTCCTGCGAGGCGGTTACAGTGATCCTAGGGCTTCCCTCTTGATGCCCTTCTCTTAGGATTCCGTCTTCTCTTGCCAGTTGTCTGGTATCTGACAACAGTTGTCTTATATCTTTCATCCAGTTTTCTAGCTGTCATGGCAAAAAGGCTTGTTTGGTAACAGTTATTCCATCATGTCCAGCTGTGGAAGTCTGTTTCTTTAATCTAAAAAAAAGTCTTTAAAAATGATTGTTCTGTATTTGGAATGGGAGATGTGGTAGAGGTTAATTCGCTGTGCTTATCTCGAGCAGAAGTCCTTTTATTGGATTATCTACTTAATAAATTGTGGGCTTCCCCCACTTCTAATTCCTTTCCACAAAAAAAGCTTTCAGAAGCTTTTTTCCTACTGCACCTGAATGTCTTAGGCTAACTCTCTTAATGCACTTTTGAACTGGAGGTTTAGTACCTTATCACAGCTCCTATCAGCCCTTTATGATATTCTTTTCTTGTGAGTTCATGACCAGTTTCAGAGGGTTCCTCCTGTTCAGAGTTTTTCTAGAATGTATTGAATCTGAGCTTCTGTAATCATTTAATATACATACTGCTAAATGCCACTACAGGCCATATATGTGAGTAAAGTATACTTAGATATTAATTTTGATTTTAAAACATCTTTGAAAGCTTGGACTTCCCTGGTGGCTCAGATGGTAAAGCATCTGTCTACAATGCAGGAGACCCGGGTTTGAGCCCTGGGTTGGGAAGATCCCTTGGAGAAGGAACTGGCAATTCATTCCACTACTATTGCCTGGAAAATCCCATGGACAGAGGAGCCTGGTAGGCTACAGTCTATAGGGTTGCAAAGAGTCAGACACAACTGAGTGACTTCACTTTCACTTTCACTTTGAAAGCTTGGAGACTGATTGAATAACTGGTAAACCACATCCAGGGGTGTAGATGTTATTATGAACTCACTTATTATCTTCCTTTTATAGATGTCCTGAAGTCCCAGCATTCTTGGAAAGAGATGGATCTACTTTGACATCGATCAGTCAACTAAGATGAGGTTCAGGCTCCCGTCCTCGGGTACAAAAAGTTCTGTCTTAGCCAATTATCTGACCTCATAGTTGACATTCTGGTTGGGAAATAAAAGAGCTTTGTTAAAAGATGATTAATATATGTGATTGTACAGGTGAGATGTGAAGTGAATGATGAAAATGGCTCAGGAGGTCAGGGTGAGTGAGCATTTGGAAAGGACTTCACAGAGAAGCAGGACGTTTCAGATGAATAAGTGCTTGAGAGGCTGGCCCATATTTCAGAACAGGGCACCCTATGTAGAGAGGCAAGAAAGGGTCAGCTTTTGCAGGGGTGGACTGGGGCAGAGGGCGATGGGGTCCAGATGAGGGCCTTGAATATATCTCCTGGGCAGCTAGAATATGTTGAAAATTTTTAAATGAAGAAGAAAAAATTCAAAGAGTGACATTTTGGGAAGATGATCAGCAAGTCTGGTAGGATTTTATTCCGTCACCGATGGTTCTACAGTTTGGCTGTACATGGCCATCACCTAGGGAGTTAAAAAACCGAAAAACGAAACTGACCAGTGAGCCCCTTTCCCCAGAGATTATGATTCAGTCAGCCTGGAGTCACACCTGGGTTTTGAGCTCCTCCGGTGATTCTGCTGTGCTGCAAAGCCTGAGAACCACTGCCTCACCAGCTGATAAGATCTCCATAGTGTTCACTCATTGTGTGGAACCACAGCTGGGCTGGGCAAATGCAGGATGACTGATGGATAACATTTTTAAAGAACTTCTGTAAGATTTTAAATATTCCACATAGTTCAATACCTCAGTTAGGATAACAGTTTTCTCTGGAAATAGCGTCACAGAGAAGTAATGACTACCAGAGGGGAGAGAGGAGGAGGGAGGGACAAATCAGGGGTATGGGGTTCAGTTCAGTTCAGTTCGGTCGCTCAGTCGTGTCCGACTCTTTGCAACCCCATGAATCGCAGCACGCCAGGCCTCCCTGTTCATCACCATCTCCCGGAGTTCACTCAGACTCACGTCCATCGAGTCTGTGATGCCATCCAGCCATCTCATCCTCGTAGATACAAACTCGTGTGCCTGAAATAGAGAAGCAACAAGGATACATCGGAGTGTAATCTGTAAACATACTATCTGTGCTGACACCTGAAACTAATGTAACACTGTAAGTCAACTATCCTTGAATTTAAAAAAATAAATGTTTTCTCATAAATGCCTACAAATTTTTACACTGACCATGAAGTAGTGACAAATGTATACATTTTTGAAAGGGACTGATAATGAGAATTTAGTCACACGGAAAAATTTTTAAATTTTTTGTATTAAAAACAGAAGGGCAACATAAAACGGACACAGCTATGAGGGTAAGAATTTAGTAAGCTACTGTAGTGTGAAAACACAAACTTGCAGTGACAAAAATGCAAATTCTCAAAAAAGGTGTTGGTGGAAGGCCGCTAGTTTGTGCATCACCTGGCTGGCAGTCAGATGGCTGGGCTCTGGTTTGGGATTTAGCAGGCCAGGGGCCGGCCAAATATGCATTTCTAAAACGTTTCCAGGTGATGCTGCGGCTTGTCCAGGCATCACACATTGAGAGGTGACATGTGGGAGCCACTATTGCACGAAGTCCAAATGTGGTGGGAAAAATAGCTTGCTCAAATGTGGTTGCCTGACGTCAGTTTTGCTTTTCACGTCAGGGGAGGGGCTTGTCTTGGCCACTGGGGAGTCTGTTCCCTTACCTGCTCTGCCTCCCCTACCCCCGACCCCCGCAGTGTAAGCCAGCCCTACCTATCTGCTCCAGGAGGCTACTGCTGAAGCCCAAATGTGGAAGGTAGAAGAGAAAATCGTCTAATCAGTCTCCTTATTGTCTCTTCTCTTAAAAATTACTGTTTTACGAGGATAGTATTGTATATATACTATCCTTACTGTGAAAGGATAATATTGTATTTATATATATATATAACTACTATTATGTAAAGTGTCCTTTTTTGGTGTGAGTTTAAAGTTATTATTTTTTTCTTCTATTATTTTTTCCCTGCTCCCCTCATCCTTCCATGTGCAAAATTTGAACAGTTAAAAAAAAAAAAAGGCTACCCTTTATACTTCTAACTCCCCCTCCAGACAGCCCCTTGTTGGCTGTTGTAAGTGTTTTGGGGGAGATTTCTGTGCTTGGCCTCCACTTAGGTACCAGCTTTTGTCAGCCACTCTGTGCAGCCTTTCTGAGAGATTAGTAGACATTTGCAATACACCTTGGGAGGGAGAAGCGGAAATCATTCTCAGATGTTAAACCGAGACATGTTTCTAATTGAAAGCATGAAGAGAATGTGTACATGAAAGTGCCTGGGGGTGATCTCTGGCAGAGGCTCAGCTTTGAAAGCCCCGTCCTTTCCCACTTGTGACCACTTCTGCTGTCTCTGGGTGGAGCCCATTTCCATTCCTGTGACGTTCCATAAATAAGCGTGGCTGAGGAGGGACCCGATGATCATGTTGGCTGGGAAAGCATGGATAAATTAGACTCCTGAACTCTCGAAGTGCAGAGCTTTTTGACTTTGACTTCTAGAAGCCTAATATGGAAAGAGCCCTTGGGGATCATTTTAGAAAAGCAGCTAGTGTCCTCCTCCTGCCCTGGGGCTTGTGTAGGTACAGAGGCCAAGCTCAAGTAACTCACCCCGGGGTCACCTCGGGAGCTGGCTGCGTTTTTCTTTCCTTTTTTTCATTTTTTTAAGAATCCTTCTCAACTCTTAGAAAATTTGTTGGCCTGGTATTCTGACATTTGACAGTTATTTCTTGTCATTATTTGCTATAACAGGAATTATAGGAAAATAGGAAAAGTATCTTTTCTCTTTTATAGGAAATTAGGAGGTTTCAGGGTTTTTAGGTCTTGGTCATTGGTTCCCCCATGGTTGAGCCTCCTCTGTTATGTATTCTTCATCTATTTTGTAATTGCTTGTAGACTGAATCCTGGGTTGAATTATATGGGAGGTTTAGTATTGTGATCTGCCTCAGGACAGAGAGTTTAAGTCAAAGAGCGCTGATACCAAAAGGCTGGTGTAAATAAATGGTACAAATAAAGAAGGGTCTGAAGGAATCATGTCTGTAAGCCTATGATGTTAATAAAATTTAAGTCATAAATTTTATGACATATAACATCTAAACTCCCAGGGGACCTTGCCTGTGATAAAATCCACTCACCTTGCCCGTGACCCATAGCCCTGCTAACTTTAAAACTCTGCTTGGCCACAAGTCTGGTGATTCACAGTACATGCATTCATGGGACTTCCATGGCAGACTTTGCCATCCAATGCAGGGGGTGTAGGTTTGATCCCTGATCAGGGAGCTATGATTGCACATGCTTCATGGCCCAAAATAAAAAACATAAAACTGCCACAATATTGTAACAAATTAAATAAGGACTTTAAAAATGGTCCATATTAAAAAAAAAAAAACAAACCCAAAGTAAATGCATCCTAGCTAAAAGGAGATAAACAGGTGGTTTCTTTTTGATTGCCTTTTGTTATAAGATTAAGGGTGTACTGGCTTTTAAAATATATAATGCATGTATGAAAGTGTATATTAGATAACTTTAAATCTTTTTACCTTTGCTTTTTCTCTCAAAAAAAAAAAAAGTAGGTTGACTAAATTTCTGAACAGTCACTCCAAGCTTTGATAGCTTAATGCAAGCTGAAGGTCATTACCCTCTTGGGGGGTTTGGGTTTGGGACTGGGCTTCTGTTTTTTTTGCTAAGACTTATTTGGTTACCTAAAGTTTAAACTGAAGCCACGGAACATGACTTAAAAAAGGACAGAGTACTTTCTCCCCCCACCCCCCCTGTATTTCTGATCCATTTCTAAGCAGTAGCTATAGTAAAGTGGTCAAAAAAGATGACTTTGGAGCCAGTTCACTTGAATTCATATTCAAGCTCTTTTATTTACTGATGATTGTGGGACTTTTGGCAAATTTTATAACCCTGTGCCTGTTTTTTCATCAGTAAAATGGGCAAAATAAAACATCTCCTTAAATCAGTTGCTGGGGGTGGGAGTTAAATTTGTCAATATTTATTAGAACAGTGCCTGGCACATAGGAAACCATTAAATATTCGCTATCATTATCATCATCATCAACAACAACATCATCATCATCTTAGTTCATTGAGGAACAGCCCAATGCTCGTGGTAAGTGTCTGGAAGAATTAGTGAAGTCTGTACTGCTCTCCTTCAAAGTGTGTCTTCTGTTGTCTTTCCACAGCAAGCTGTGTTCCACCATGTCAGAATGGAGGGATGTGTCTCCGACCTCAGCTCTGTGTGTGTAAACCAGGGACCAAGGGCAAAGCCTGTGAGACAACAGCTGCCCAGGACACATCGTCCCCAGTCTTTGGAGGGCAGAGTACTGGGGCCGCTTCCTCCTGGGTCCCTCCTGAGCAAGCTGCAAAGCACACTTCATCTAAGAAGGCAGACGTTCTACCAAGAGTCAGTCCTGTGGCCCAGATGACCTTGACCCTCAAGCCGAAGCCTTCAGTGGGACTCTCCCAGCAGATCCATTCTCAGTGAGTGTTTTGAACTTACCTCCAACTTGGAAGCATCTTAATGTTCTCTTGGATGCATTGCTTTAAATCACTCTTCTTTTCCAGCACAATTTGCAGAAATCACTTGGATAATAATGTCTTTCCTTCAGATTTTGCATTTTATGTTTACACATCAAGTCTCTTTAAAATAGTTGATATGTGTGTTTAGCCTCTGCAGGGAAGATTTACCATAAGCATTAAGCAAAGAAGTGGTGAGGATTAAGGGGATCAAGGGTGGAAGGGAATAATATAGCTGTTTGATTATGGTGGAGTTAAAAAAATTCTTTATTTTTTTGAGGTGAGGGGTGCTTTAAAGCTTCTGAAGTCATAATGCAAAAAGAGAAGTGGTAATTTTATAGGTACATGGAAAAGGTAGGAACTCAGCTTTGCACAGAGAAGGGATTCAAATGAAAGTGCATCTTGGGAAAGAGAATTATTCTACCTCGGTAGCAAGTGAACTGTATCTTCTAGTAAACACCCTGTTTACCTCCCAGTTGCTATGCAGGTCCATTTTTGGTGAATGAGCTTGTGTTTTATTTATAGGAATTTTTTTTTTTTTTTTTTTTGCATTAGGAAGTCAGTGCTATTCTGAACAAAATGAGAACTCTGTAAAGACAGGGTCCTTACGCAAATTGTTTCCTTTTAATTAGCTACTCTATGTGGATAACAAGATGCAGAATTTACTATAGCTATCGCTTGTCATTTGTCTAGGAATGTAAAATAACAGGAAGTGCTCAACTTAAAAATGACCCAGCAGTTCATCTGTAAGTCACTTGCTTAGAATTTTGAATGCTTCCCTCCCCAGCCCCTGAGATAGCTTCCACCTGGTGATTAGTATCCCATCAGCCCACAGAAGTGATTTAATCTGTTACTACAGATGAAATTATCCTAATTTATACTTCTCCTGTGAATAGGCCACCTACTGTCCTTGCTGAGTGAGGTCCTGATAACTTTTTCCTTTCTCTTATTCCCGCCTCATTTCTCTTCTTTCTGGTTTTATTTTTCTCCCCTTTCATTCCTTCTTGCCTCCTACTTCAATTCTACTTTGATGAAGAGATTTGGGATGTTGCCCTGGAATCTAACCACTTTAATACTATTTCATCTGAAAACGCATCCTGTCGCCCTCAGCAAGAAGGAATGGTAGTTGTAGCCCGTGCTCAATAACTGCTTCCTGGTTGCCAGGTCCTGTTTCACATGCTTTGTATATTTTATTCATTTAAAACTCACAATGACACCCCAGCAGGTGGGTGCCTTTATTAACCCCATTTTACGTATGAGGAAACTGAGGTGCAGAGTGGCTAAACAATGTGTTCAAGCTTACACAGTTAATAAGTGAATATAAGTGTTAAGATAGAGGCTGAATAAAGAGAATATGTGGACCTCCGTGGTGGCTCAGTGGTAAAGAATCTGGCTGCAATACAGGAGATATAGGAGACACGGGTTTGATCCCTGGGTCAGAAAGATCCCCTGGAGAAGGGTGTGGCAACCCACTCCAGTATTTTTGTCTGGAGAACCCCATGGGCGGAGGAGCCTGGTGGGCTACAGTCCATAGGGTTGCAAAGAGTTGGACACAACAGAAGCAACTGAGCAGCAGCAAGGAGAATATATATTAGGCTTAAATGGAGGCAGCCAGGCTCCAGCATCCACACCCAGAGGCAGAGGCAAACGTTCTCTGTAAAGGGCTGCATAGTAACTATTTGGAGCTCCGTGGGACGTGTGGTTTCTGTGACAGTTTCTCAATTCCTCACAAAAACAGCCAGAGATAATGTGTAAGTGGATGAGTGTGTGTGTGTTCCAATAAAGCTTTATTGATAGATGTTGAAATTTGAGTTTCATATAAATTTCATGGTACCCAAGAATACTGTTTTATTTTTCTCAGTCATTAAAAAATATAAAAATCATTCTTAGCTTTTTGGCCATATAAAAACAGACTGTGGGCCAGCTTTGACCCTTGAAGTGTAGTTTGCTGACCCCTTCTCCAAAGGATAGTAGCCCTTTTTGTGTGTGTCAGAACACAAATGCAACTATGCATCTTTGAAATGAAATAAAACTGATTATATCATAGCCAGACAGCCCTCTTCCAGCATTGTTCTGTATCTTAAAAACAAAGAACAATTCTGTGTTGAAGTATGCCTTGGTGATCAGGAGTCAGATTCCTGTGCATTGCAATTATTTTTTTTTCTAGTATAAACTGTGAAGTCATTTACAAGCAACATCATTCATCTTGAATATCACCATCCCTTGTTAGACTGTGACCCTCTATGATGTATATATGTGGATTATTACTGAGAATCATATGTCAGATGTCAGATAAAGAAGCAAACTTTCCCTCCTCCTCACTCTTTCTTTTTATGGTAGCAGCAGTGTAATTTAGACGAGAATGTTGTGAGTCAAAGAGGAGGCTAAGGTTTCAGCTCTAATTTGGCTTTGGGAAAATAGAAGTCATTAGATAATATACTTTAGAGACTTCATCTGCTGAATGAAGATGCTTTTTTCATGATAATACTGTTACAGGCGTGTGTTTATGGGTGTGCCTACTACTGTGTCCTTCTGGGTGAGGAGAAGAGATGGCCCAAGATGCTAACAATTCTGATGCTTTCATAGTAAGCCTTTGACAGTTGCCCTGTTATCTGGGCAAGGAGTATTAGGTTGCCCTGTTATCTGGCAGGGAGTATTAAGATGTATAAGACCCAGTTCTGTTCTTAAGGAGATTTTGAAATGACAGATGTTATCACTTGAGAGGGGTACCAAGGGAGTGGCGTGGTTGACTCATGGATGAATTTAGGTAAGGACATGATCACCTGGAATGTAAACTGCCAAGGAGGCACGTGTGATAGGATCACTTTGGCTAGTTTGAGAAATGTAACCATTCTTAAGCAGCTTTTCATTCAATTGCCTACTTTAAGGTGTTTCAGGCTTTGGTTTTTTTATCTAGTGAAGGAGGAAATTAATTAAGCTCCATAAAATGCTTGTAGACAGGGATTTCCCAGGCAGCTCAGTAGTCAAGACTCTGTGTTTCTACTGCAGGGGGCACAGGTTCAATCCCTGGTCCAGGAGCTAAGATCCCTGAGAGGACCATACTGAGTGGCGTGGCCAAAAAAAAAAAAAAAAAAAATTCTTATAGACATAAAGGCACCTAAAATATCAAAATGTGGTTAGTGTTACATCCCTAATGTGGCATGTGAGATGCTGCAGTCTTGATCATTTACTCAGGTTTTTATTGACCACAAGGTATGTACTGTGCATTGTTTTAGGGGCTCAGGGTGTAGCACTGAACAGCTAAACGCAGTGTCTTCCTTCCTGGAGCCTGTAGTCTGGAAGCGGGGAGATAATGAGTGCTGCATTTAAAACATATCTTAGATTGTGGTTAGTGGTGTGGAGAAAATAAAAGTGCAAAGATGGGCAGGGCGTGTGGGGTGGGTGTGAGATGGGGAGGAGGGAAGGCTCCGGTGGCTTTAGATAGGCTGTCAGGGAAGGTTCTCTTGAGAAGGTGATATTTAAGTGAGGAGGAGGTGGGGGTGTGAATCATGGGGATGTGTGGGGCCGGGGCAGAAGCTTCAGAGGGGATATGTGCCTGGCCTATTCGAGGAATAGGGACTTTAGTAAAACTGTAACGTTGAAACTACACATTTTAGGCAGGTGAGGGTTAGATGAATTTGTTTAACCTTTGGCCACATTGGTTTTAGCTTGACTTAGAACCAGATGGAGAAGGCAATGGCACCCCACTCCAGTACTCTTGCCTGGAAAATCCCATGGATGGAGGAGCCTGGTGGGCTGCAGTCCATGGGGCTGCTAAGAGTCGGACACGACTGAGCGATTTCACTTTCATTTTTCACTTTCATGCATTGGAGAAGGAAATGGCAACCCACTCCAGTGTTCTTGCCTGGAGAATCCCAGTGACGGGGGAACCTGGTGGACTGCCGTCTATGGGGTCTCACAGAGTTGGACACGACTGAAGCGACTTAGCAGCCGCATCAGCAGAACCAGATACAAAGTTCTTTAGGCAATTGAAGGAAGGAATAATCATTTACAGATTTTGGAGGATGGAGGACGTGGAGGACATTGAAAAGATGGTTAAATTTGGACACAAAGAACTGGAGAAGAGCATTTCTAGAAAAAACAATGATGTGACACCAGAAAGACTGGTGTATTAGTTGTCTACTGATATGTAGTAGGTCCCCACAAATGTGGCAGCCTTAAATGATAAACATTTGTTGTCTGACAGTCTGTGGGTCAGGAATCCAGGAGGTGCTTGCTGGAAGCTCTAGCTCAGGGTCTCTTGTGAGGTTGCAGTCAGCAGGGGTGGCTTGCCTGGGGTTGGAGAACCCACTGCCAAGGTGACTCATTGCCATGGTTGATGGCAAGAGACTTCTTTTCCTTTCTACATGGACTCTCCGCAGAGCTGCCTGAGCATCCTCACAACATGGCCACCGGCTTCTTCCTGAGCAAGTGAACCCCAAGCCACAGGGCTGTTGTAGTCTTGTATGACAGATCTTCACCTCCACCTTATTCTACTTATTAAAAATGAGTCACTTGGTTGAGTCCACTCTCAAAGGGACTGTAGTTAATAAGCTGCATTGCTTGAAGAGAGAAATAGCAAAGAATTTGTGAATGTATTTTAAAATGACCACATTTAGGATATCATTTGATTGAAACTTGATATAAATGAAGACTAGTGGTAATGAAAGTTGTTAAAGATTGGTTAAAAACCAAGTTAAAGACTACAATTTCAACAAAACAATTCTGAAAAGACACAAAACAAAATAGAAAAAGTAATGAAGAGTGAAAAAGTTGGCTTAAAGCTGAACATTCAGAAAACGAAGATCATGACATCTGGTCCCATCACTTCATGGGAAATAGATGGGGAAACAGTGGAAACAGTGTCAGACTTTATTTTTTTGGGCTCCAAAATCACTGCAGATGGTGACTGCAGCCATGAAATTAGAAGACGCTTACTCCTTGCAAGAAAAGTTATGACCAACCTAGATAGCATTTTCAAAAGCAGAGACATTACTTTGCCAACTAGGATCCGTCTAGTCAAGGCTATGATTTTTCCCGTGGTCATGTATGGATGTGAGAGTTGGACTCTGAAGAAAGCTGAGCGCCAAAGAATTGATGCTTTTTAACTGTGGTGTTGGAGAAGACTCTTGAGAGTCCCTTGGACTGCAAGGAGATCCAACCAGTCCATTCTGAAGGAGATCAGCCCTGGGATTTCTTTGGAAGGAATGATGCTAAAGCCGAAACTCCAGTACTTTGGCCACCTCATGCGAAGAGTTGACTCATTGGAAAAGACTCTGATGCTGGGAGGGATTGGGGGCAGGAGGAGAAGGGGACGACCGAGGANTGAAACTCCAGTACTTTGGCCACCTCATGCGAAGAGTTGACTCATTGGAAAAGACTCTGATGCTGGGAGGGATTGGGGGCAGGAGGAGAAGGGGACGACCGAGGATGAGATGGCTGGATGGCATCACTGACTCAATGGATGTGAGTCTGAGTGAACTCTGAGAGATGGTGATGGACAGGGAGGCCTGGCGTACTGCAATTCATGGGGTCACAAAGAGTCGGACATGACTGAGTGATTGAACTGAACTGAACTGAATGAAGGGGGAACCTAAATAACTTTAAAGAGGGTTAAGAAGCAGATTAACCAATCACAATATTTAGATTATGTCTATCTTGATGCAAACAAGCTGCAAATGAAAGAAAAAGGTGATGATGACTTACAGGACAATAATGAAAATGCTGACATTGACTGGAAATTTGATGCTATAAAAGAGTGATTGTTGATTTGGAGGGCTGGGATGATGACCTTGTCATTATTTAAGGAAGGGAAATAATACTATTTACAGATGAAATTATATGATTTCTGAGCTTTGATTGAAATTACCCAGTGGGTTGAGGTATAGAGGTAACAAGTCTTGAGGGGCTAATTATTGAAGCTAGATGATAGGCACACAATTATTATGCAATCCTTTTTTAAAATGTATTTTTGAAACTTTCTATAATAAAAAGTAACTAAAAAGAGAAAGATTCAAGTAGGAAGACTGCTAGGATTTTTCTTCTGCCTCAGGAGATTAATCTGGTTATAGCACATAAAATGGATGAGAACTATGGTAATTGGTAATTCGAAGGTGACTCTGTAACAGATGAAGTAGTGCTGGTAATGTAGAGGAAGGATGTGAGCTCAGGAACTACTTAAAATTTTTTTTAATTTATTTGACTGTGCTAGGTCTTAGTTGCGGCGTGTGGGATATTCAGTCTTCACTGCGGCAAGTAGGATCTTTAGCTGTGGCATGTGTGGTCTAGTTCCCCAACCGGGGACTGAACCCGGGCCCCCTGCATTGGCGGTGCAGAGTCTTAGCCACTGAACTACCAGGGAAGTCCCAGGAGTTATTGTTAAAGACAATAACTCTTGTGTTAGCGTTAGTCTCTCATTCGTGTCTGACTCTTTGCGACCCCATGGACTGTAGCCTGCCAAGCTCCTCTGTCCATGGGATTCTCCAGGCAAGAATACTGGAGTGGGTAGCCCTTTACTTCTTCAGGGGATCTTCCTGACCCAGGGATCAATCCCAGGTCTCCCAATTGCAGGCATTCTTTACTGTCTTTACCGTCTGGGCCACCAGGGCGCCTAATCACTGGTGGGAGGCAAAGAAAACAAGAATCAGGTATTATCTGGGCCTGGGACTGTGGAAGAAAGGGAGGATGTGAAGTCTGTCTATTCTGCTGTTCTTAAAGATTTCTTGGTAATTTCATGAGTCTTCAGGATCTTTCATACTTGATACTTGGTGAATGGATGATTTCTGACAGAGCTTTATGGCTGAATAGCCTTGGAGAAGGAAATGGCAACCCACTCCAGTATTCTTGCCTGGAGAATCCCAGGGACAGAGGAGCCTGGTGGACTGCTGTCTATGGGGTTGCACTGAAGTGACTTAGCAGCAGTAGTAGCCAAGATCATCCTCTGTACCTCATCAGGGACTAAAAGCAAGTGGGTATCAGTGGTACGTACCTGGCCACTTGGTCAGGTATTGGTTTGGAAAGACCTTGGTCAGGGCATTCTGGCAGTGGTCATCGCAAGAGCTGGTAATTCCATTCATGCTTTTCATTGAAGTTTACTATTACGGTGTTCTTTTTTCCAGTTTTCCAGGCCACATCTTGGACCTTCCATGAGCTAAAGAAAAGACCAAATGATGCCTCATTTTCCTGTGTATAAGTTTTAGGAGTAATTTTTCTCACTCTTTAAACTTTTGAGTCACTATAATCCTTCATTCCTTGGAAAGTCCATGTGACCTCTTCAGGGTACTTTCATAATTGCATCCTATAGATGTTGTTCATATATAGCTATCTATTTACTATACATAGCTTCAGTATGTGCTCAGGAACTGTCCTTGTTAGGTCACAGGTGCACCTGCAATGTCTGTCTTTAGTCCTTGATGTGGAAGGGCGTTAATGCTTGTGTGTTACAGCCAGGAACTTCACAGAGGAGCAGAAATCAAAACTGTTCAGTTTCCCATAGCTTTTTTCATCACCTGTCAGTATCGTTTTTTACACGTGTGTTGAAGTTTCCCACGAGTTTGCTTTCAGCCCTCAGTTCTGCTCAGTGAGGCTGTTTTGACTTGTGGGAAATATCTGTCTTTTTCCTTGTTAATCATGATGGCTGTCACAGGCACCAACCTTGGGCCTGCGAGGTGGAGGTCAGCAGGGGCATTCTTCAGCTGCTGCTATCTTCTGGTTGTTTAGAGAACATAAGGACGAATGACCACTGCTTTGCCAAATGGGAAGCTGTTATCTGTACTGTGACAGGCGGAGGCGGTTGCACAGGACACAGAGTGCCCAGTTACCTCTCTTTGAGCTTGAGGAGGAAGTCTGGTTTTACTCAGGATATGGATGTCAAATCTATCTGAAGAGCTCACATAAATCTAGACTTCTTTTCTTCCCTGTTGATGGCTATTTTCATCATTTTATGTCCTGATGTTTCAAAGGATGGTGGTTAGTTTCTATGGAAGAATTAGATTTGTCCTGTCTCAGACCAGGGCAGGGGGCTTGGACTTACCTGATGGCATTAATGATCCATTTTCTGTCATCTTTTTTGCAGGGTTGGGTTCTTTTAAGACAGCCATAATTCACCTGTGTTCTCTGTTTATCAAGTGAGCTCATACTACACCAGTTATTTTGTAAATATAGGGAAGGCCCTTTAAAGTCCACCTTGAGATGATGGGTTCCACTTTCAAAGGTGTAAAGAAATAATACTTCACACATGCAGACAGCTAGTAAACACTTAAAAAAGATGGTCAACATCGCTCATTATTAGAGAAATGCAGATCAAAACCACAGTGAAGTATTATCTCACACTGGTCAGAGTAGCCATCATCAAAAAGTCTACAAACAATAAAAGCTGGAAAGGGTGTGGAGCAAAAGGAACCCTTTTACACTGTTGATGGGAATGCAAACTGATACAACCACTGTGGAGAACAGTGTGGAGAGTCCTTAAAAAAAAAAAAAAAAAAGAACTAAAACTATGACCCAGCCAGTCCCACTGCTGAGTGTATACCCTGAGGAAACCAAAACTGAAAAAGACGCATGCACCCCAGTGTTCATCGCAGCACTGTTTACAATAGCTCGGACATGGAAGCAACCTAGATGTCCATCAGCAGACGAATAGATAAGGAAGTTGTGGTACATATACACAATGGAATATTACTCAGCAATAAAAAGGAATACATTTGAGTCAGTTCTAATGAGGTGGATGAACCTAGAGCCTATTATACTGTGTGAAGTAAATCTGAAAGAGAAAGACAAATATCATATATCAATGCATATACATGGAATCTAGAAAGATGGTGCCAATGATCCCACGTGTAGGGCAGCAAAGGAGACACAGATGTAAAGAAAAGACTTGGGATTCAGTGGGAGAAGGAGAGATTTGAGAGGATAGCATGGAAACATATACATTCCCGTATGTAAGATAGAAAACCAGTGCAAATTTGATGTATGACCTGGGGCACCCAAAGCCGGTGCTCTGTGATAACCTGCAGGAATAGGGTTGGGAGAGAGGCGGGAGGGGGCTCAGGATGGAGGGGACACATATATACTTGTGGCCAATTCATACTGATATGTGGCAAAAACCGTGGCAATATATAGTAAAGTAATTATCCTCCAATTAAAATAAATAACAATTTTTAAAAAGGCACTTGGGAAAAAAGAAATGACACTTCACATTTACCACCTGTAGGTTGGTAGGAAGTAGCATTGAGTGATGCCTGTGCCATGGAGAAGAGGGCTACACTGTCCTTTATCCCTGTCCTGTCCTTAGCTTTCTGTTGTTTGAGTCTTAAAAAAAAACAAACTACTATATGCTATGATATCTACAAGGATGGGAGACTTTGTGGAATGCTCCTTGGAATATCCTGCTCTTAATAGCAGCAACAGCAACGAAATATAAAGTCATTCCCTTTATTTGGACTTTCTCATCCTACCCCTAAAAGAAAAAAGAAAACTCATTAGAAAGCTACACTAATAGGTGAAACTTTAGGGAGAAGTTCCAAGCTTTTTGTAGCACTTAGTAGTTGAGATTGGAACCTGGTCTGAATTTATTGAAGAAGCCAAGGAAATGGTCAGTACTAGAATAGGTAGTTTCCTCAAATGATCTTGAAGATTTTGGGGGGGACCCTTGCTTACTGTTTTCCCCCCAACTCTGCTGACTCTCCCCTTTGTACAGTCATCTGTGTATCTACATAGGTACATAGAAAGGCTACAGTAAACATTTAATACATTTTTGTTGAGTTTTTCTTGCAGAAAAAAATATTAATAATGTGTAAGTCCCTGTCCTAGGATTGTTGCCTAAATACTGATATTGCAGGAGTGATCTTATTCTCTTGCATACTCTGCCTTCTTTGTTATGTTTGCCCATGAAGACAAGATGAAGGTTTTGAGCTTTATTTTATGATGTTGAAAAAAAGATGAAATGAAAGTTGAAGAAGAGGAACTTAGTCTGGTGATTTTAGGCATTCATGATACTTTAGGGATGGGATGGGAACTAAGACTATGAGCCAGGGACTTTTATCATTTTGTGTGTGTGCTTCTAATTTTTTTAGTTTTTATTTTTTAAACATTTTTTGGATGTGGGCCATTTTTTTGAGTCTTTATTGAATTTGTTACAATATTCCTTCTGTTTTTATATTTTGGTTTTTCGGCCACAAGGCATGTGGGATCTTAGCTCCCCAAGCAGAGATTGAAACTATGCCCCCTCACTGGAAGGTGAAGTCTTAACCACTGAATCACCAGGGAAGTCCTATGTGTGTGTGTGTGTGTGTGTGTGTTTAACTTTTTTGAAAAAGTAGAAGTTAAATTGAAGTTATATACAGAGGCGTACCAGATCAAAAGTGCACATGCTTGCTGATTATCCCATACTCAATGGAAGTACCATCCACATTAGAGTAGAATGTTGCCAGAACCACAAATACCCTCTTTTTCCAGATCTGCCCTCTTCCTTCTCCCTAAAAGGAGCCGCTGTCTTGACTTCTCACACCAGAGATTGGTTCTGTCTGTTTTAACTCTATGTAAATGAATGTATGCAGGTCAGGAAGCAACAGTTAGAACTGGACATGGAACAATGGACTGGTTCCAAATTGGAAAAGGAGTATGTCAGGATGTATATTGTCACCCTGCTTATTTAACTTATATGCAGAGTACATCATGCAAAATGCTGGGCTGGATGAAGCACAAGCTGGTAAAAGACGCATGCACCCCAGTGTTCATCGCAGCACTGTTTACAATAGCTCGGACATGGAAGCAACCTAGATGTCCATCAGCAGACGAATAGATAAGGAAGTTGTGGTACATATACACAATGGAATATTACTCAGCAATAAAAAGGAATACATTTGAGTCAGTTCTAATGAGGTGGATGAACCTAGAGCCTATTATACTGTGTGAAGTAAATCTGAAAGAGAAAGACAAATATCATATATCAATGCATATACATGGAATCTAGAAAGATGGTGCCAATGATCCCATGTGTAGGGCAGCAAAGGAGACACAGATGTAAAGAAAAGACTTGGGATTCAGTGGGAGAAGGAGAGATTTGAGAGGATAGCATGGAAACATATACATTCCCGTATGTAAGATAGAAAACCAGTGCAAATTTGATGTATGACCTGGGGCACCCAAAGCCGGTGCTCTGTGATAACCTGCAGGAATAGGGTTGGGAGAGAGGCGGGAGGGGGCTCAGGATGGAGGGGACACATATATACTTGTGGCCAATTCATACTGATATGTGGCAAAAACCGTGGCAATATATAGTAAAGTAATTATCCTCCAATTAAAATAAATAACAATTTTTAAAAAGGCACTTGGGAAAAAAGAAATGACACTTCACATTTACCACCTGTAGGTTGGTAGGAAGTAGCATTGAGTGATGCCTGTGCCATGGAGAAGAGGGCTACACTGTCCTTTATCCCTGTCCTGTCCTTAGCTTTCTGTTGTTTGAGTCTTAAAAAAAAACAAACTACTATATGCTATGATATCTACAAGGATGGGAGACTTTGTGGAATGCTCCTTGGAATATCCTGCTCTTAATAGCAGCAACAGCAACGAAATATAAAGTCATTCCCTTTATTTGGACTTTCTCATCCTACCCCTAAAAGAAAAAAGAAAACTCATTAGAAAGCTACACTAATAGGTGAAACTTTAGGGAGAAGTTCCAAGCTTTTTGTAGCACTTAGTAGTTGAGATTGGAACCTGGTCTGAATTTATTGAAGAAGCCAAGGAAATGGTCAGTACTAGAATAGGTAGTTTCCTCAAATGATCTTGAAGATTTTGGGGGGGACCCTTGCTTACTGTTTTCCCCCCAACTCTGCTGACTCTCCCCTTTGTACAGTCATCTGTGTATCTACATAGGTACATAGAAAGGCTACAGTAAACATTTAATACATTTTTGTTGAGTTTTTCTTGCAGAAAAAAATATTAATAATGTGTAAGTCCCTGTCCTAGGATTGTTGCCTAAATACTGATATTGCAGGAGTGATCTTATTCTCTTGCATACTCTGCCTTCTTTGTTATGTTTGCCCATGAAGACAAGATGAAGGTTTTGAGCTTTATTTTATGATGTTGAAAAAAAGATGAAATGAAAGTTGAAGAAGAGGAACTTAGTCTGGTGATTTTAGGCATTCATGATACTTTAGGGATGGGATGGGAACTAAGACTATGAGCCAGGGACTTTTATCATTTTGTGTGTGTGCTTCTAATTTTTTTAGTTTTTATTTTTTAAACATTTTTTGGATGTGGGCCATTTTTTTGAGTCTTTATTGAATTTGTTACAATATTCCTTCTGTTTTTATATTTTGGTTTTTCGGCCACAAGGCATGTGGGATCTTAGCTCCCCAAGCAGAGATTGAAACTATGCCCCCTCACTGGAAGGTGAAGTCTTAACCACTGAATCACCAGGGAAGTCCTATGTGTGTGTGTGTGTGTGTGTGTGTTTAACTTTTTTGAAAAAGTAGAAGTTAAATTGAAGTTATATACAGAGGCGTACCAGATCAAAAGTGCACATGCTTGCTGATTATCCCATACTCAATGGAAGTACCATCCACATTAGAGTAGAATGTTGCCAGAACCACAAATACCCTCTTTTTCCAGATCTGCCCTCTTCCTTCTCCCTAAAAGGAGCCGCTGTCTTGACTTCTCACACCAGAGATTGGTTCTGTCTGTTTTAACTCTATGTAAATGAATGTATGCAGGTCAGGAAGCAACAGTTAGAACTGGACATGGAACAATGGACTGGTTCCAAATTGGAAAAGGAGTATGTCAGGATGTATATTGTCACCCTGCTTATTTAACTTATATGCAGAGTACATCATGCAAAATGCTGGGCTGGATGAAGCACAAGCTGGAATCAAGATTTCTGGGAGAAATGTCAATAACCTCAGATATACAGATGACACCACCCATATGGCAGAAAGCTAAGAGAAACTAAAGAGCCTCTTGATGAAGGTGGAAGAGGAGAGTGAAAAAGATGGTTTAAAACTCAACATTCAAAAAACTAAGATCATGGCATCCAGTCGCATCACTCCATGGCAAATAGATGGGGAAACAATGGAAACAGTGAAAGACTTCATTTTCTTGGACTTCAAAATCTCTGTAAATGGTGACTGCAGTCATGAAATTAACAGACACTTGCACCTTGGAAGAAAAGCTATGACCAACCTAGACAGCATATTAAAAAGTGGAGACATTGATTTGCCAACAAAAGTCTGTCTAGTCAAAGCTATAGTTTTTCCCGTAGTCATGTATGGATGTGAGAGTTGGACCATAAAGAAAGCTGAGCGCCGAAGAATTGATGCTTTTGAACTGTGGTGTTGGAGAAGACTCTTGAGAGTCCCTTGGACTGCAAGGAGGTCCAACCAGTCCATTCTGAAGGAGATCAACCCTTTTGATTTGCCAACAAAAGTCTGTCTAGTCAAAGCTATAGTTTTTCCCGTAGTCATGTATGGATGTGAGAGTTGGACCATAAAGAAAGCTGAGCGCCGAAGAATTGATGCTTTTGAACTGTGGTGTTGGAGAAGACTCTTGAGAGTCCCTTGGACTGCAAGGAGGTCCAACCAGTCCATTCTGAAGGAGATCAACCCTGGGTGTTCATTGGAAGGACTGATGTTGAAACTGAAACTCCAATATTTTGGCCTCCTGAAGTGAAGAGCTGACTTATTAGAAAAGACTCTGATGCTGGGAAAGATTGAGGGCAGGAGGAGAAGGGGATGACAGAGGATGAGATGATTGGATGGTGTTACCGACTCAATGGACTTGAGTTTGAGCAAGCTCTGGTAGATGGTGAAGGACAGGGAAGCCTGGCACGCTGCAGTCCATTGCGTCACAAAGAGTCAGACACGACTGAGTGGACAACAACCACACACCAATAATTGAATCTCAGTGTGTATCTTTTCACTCACTGTGATGTATGAGATTCATCTACATAATCGTGTGTGGCTGTAGTTCACACTTACATTCCAAAGATGATTCCATCATATAAATATACTGCTACTTATTATTTGTTCTGCACTTGATGGATGTTTGGAACTTCTCCAGTTTTTGGCTCTTATGAAGAATGCTATGGACATATGCAAATTCCAAAAAAAGACCTTTGTGAACTAAGTCATCAGAAAAACAAGCCCAGCTCTATGTAGCAGCGTCAAGGAGAAGGAGGTCATGATCCATCATGTGAAGTTTGATCCTGTGTGTTTCTGTTGGTCAGTGCTGTTTGGTTTTTTGAGAAAAACAGTCACATGAGGAAAGGGATGGGGTGAGAGAGTGTTTGAGGAACTGGAAGCAAAGAATCTTTTCCTCCTGAGCAGGGCTTGGCAGGAAGAGTAGACTGTGGAGTGGGGGTGGAGAGGCAGGGGGAGAGTCAGGGTAGTCACTTTGTCCCACACGCTGTCTGCACACTGCGGGGCCCCACGAGGAAGCCTTGGCCAAAAATGGTTTTGAGATAGAACCAGTGAATGCCTGGGTTTATGTTCTGGTCAAAAGTATATAAGAAATTTTGTGGAAACTCAAAGTTTGCAATTGAAAAGGGCAAGTGCTGGGATAGTTTGCTCTCCAGTTTAATTGCTGGAAATCAGGATAGTTTTTGGTGCAGTATAATAATAAGAGCTAATATTTATTGTTTGTCTATTCTGTGCTAGGTGGCTTTTAAAATTATTTTTTGAGTGTTATCTCATTTAACCCTCTCAAAGGAATGTGAGATAGACATTATCATTATTATCCCCACTTCATATGATTGAGCAATTCAGAAGCAGAAGGATGAAATAATTTGCCTAAATGCGCTCAGCTAGTAAGTGTAGAGTCAGTATTCAAATTTAGGCAGTCTGTGAAGTTAGCCTCTTTATTCTGCCTCTTCCTTTGATGGCATTCTTACTAGTTTCCTAGAAGGAAATGGCAACCCACTCTGGTATTCTTGCCTGGGAAATCCCAGGGACAGAGGAGCCTGCCAGGCTACGGTCCATGGGGTTGCAAGAGTTGGATTCAGTGACTATCACCACCATCACTGCTATAGCAAATAACCGCAAGTTTAGGGACTTCAAATGGTGCAGATCTGTTCTCATAATTCTGAGGTTAGAAGTCTGGAATGGGGGACCTCCCTGATGGTCCAGTGGTTAAGAATCTGCCTTGCAATGCAGAGGATGCAGGTTCGATCCCTGGCCGGGGAACCAAGGTCCTACATGCTGCTGGTTAACTGAGCTCGTGCACTGCAACCAGAAATCCCACAGGAGCCAGTGAAGATCCCAAGACCACAACTCAGTGAGACCTGGTGCAGCCAAATAAACAATTAAAAAGAAAAAAAGTCTGGAATGGGTCTTACTGGACTAAAATCGCCGTGCTGGCAGGGCTGCCTTCCTTCCAAAGGCTCTAGGGGAGAATCTGTTTCCTCGCCCTTTCCAGCTTCTAGAGCTTGCCTGGATTCTGTGTCTCGTGGCCCCTTCTCCATCATAAAAGCTGATAATCTTGGGCTGAGTCCATCTCACTGCTGCTCTCTGGTTCTTCCTTCTGCCTCCCTCTTCTACATTTAAGGACAATTGTAATGGCATTGGGCCCATCAGAATAGTCTAGGACAGTTTCTCCATCACAGGGTCAGCTGATTAGCCACCTTAATTTCATCTGCAACTTTAGTTCCCCTTTACCATGTAACCTAACATAGAGGTTCTGGGAATTGGGATGTGGACATCTACAGGGGGCTGTTATTCTGGCTGCCACGGACTTTTACCAGGGGCCTGGTTTTGTTCTGGCAGTCTTCTCTGCTACTCTCGAGTGAGCCATCATCAGAGGGATAGGAGGTAATCATCACAGTATTCATTAGTCAAGAGCGGAGACGGCCCTTAGGACTCATATAATGTTCGATGGAAACACGCCACATAGATTGAAGGCCTGAATGTGGCCCCCAGTGTTCTCAGAAATCTTGGGCCCAGCACACTCAGGCATTTGTGGTAGATGAAAGGGAGAGGGGAATCAAGAGATCAAGAGCCTAGAGATGGCAGGGACCAGGAGGGGCTGGCTGTCCTCATGCTCTTAGCCTGCTGGAAGGAGGGGTTGAAAAGTCAACACCACTGTTGGTACATAATGGCCCCACCCACTAGACAAAGTGGCCTGTGGACTCTGATTGCCACTTTCTTGGAGTGGGGGGCAGTGAGGAAGGAGTGGGCAGACGGAGGGGGGGAGTGGGGGGCAGTGAGGAAGGAGTGGGCAGACGGAGGGGGAGGAGGGGGAGAGGGCTAGGAATACCCCTCCCTTCAACAATTAGACCGGGGCCCTTGAGCCCGAAAAAGTGTTTCCCGTGTGATTATTCTTCTGCATTGAAATAAACTTGTGCACTGAAAGTTGAATTAATTGCTTGTCAGAGCACTTGCTGCGAATGGACAATGGAACTGGGATTGAAACATACACACAACCACTGATAAGAAGTTGGAACAAAACACAGTTTGGCTCACATGTGGGACCCGTGAGCTTTAGGCCTGGCCTGCGTGGTGGATGCCAAGCATGAGAATGATGCTCAAGGCCTGATTGTGGGTTGTGCAGATTAAAGATTCCTCTTTACATTTGGATATATTTGGCATTCCGTAGATACTACCCGTGAATCCTTCCAAAGTGCCTCTGGGGTTGCTCTAAATCTTCTTTCCTTGTTTTTCTTGGCTTAAGTGTTTGTTTGTGTTTGAGCAAAGTGTAGACTAAATTATAAAGACTAAATTTTTGTAAGAGTTCGCTGCCCTGGAGTTGCCTGGGACCAGGCTGAAGAACCTGTAAGACGTGAGTCCTCTGTGAGGGAGGTGACAAGTACACCTCACATTATACGACGTGTGCATAAGTTGGAAATAAAAATCTGAGTTAAATAACTTGTGTGGTAAATATGCCTCAAGTTAGTATATTTTCACTGAGGTTTTCAAAGTTGAGTATATTTTTTTACCTATTTATCTGTAATCATACTAGAGATGACCTAGCAGAAAGAGCAGATCCTAGGGTCCACAGAAAAGAAGTTTTAAGTAGAAAGAAAGTCTACTTAAACTCCATGGAGAAAAGAAAACCCTGGATTTGCTAGTCCAGAAAAAATGTCCCTCATTTTTTAGGACTGCAGTTTTTGGACAAGTTGTGTTTATCGGGGATAGCAGGAGGAACCAGAAGGACTGGGTGAAATTAAACCATGGATTGGAGAATGTTCTTGTACCCATCAGAGTCAGGGGGCTATTCCACAAGTGGGTGGAAAGGCTCTGTCCCCTGTATGCCAGGTGCTGGGGTCTTTCTGAAGTATGAGGTCTAGTTCAGAATAGAGGGATCTTTTCAAAATGTGAGTCTTGTCTCATCTTGCTCTGCATAGGAGTCTCACTGGCTTCTCAGTGCTCTGTGGGTAAAGATTAGTTCTTTACTGAATGGGGCTTCCCAGGTGGCCCAGTGGTAAAGAATCTGCCTTCCAATACCTGCCAATGCAGGAGACGTGGGGTTCAATCCCTGGGTTGGGAAGATCCCTTGGAGAAGGAAATGGCAACCTACTCCATTGTTCTTTCCTCGAAAACCCCATGGATAGAGGAGCCTGGTGGGCTACGGTCCACGGGGTCTCAAAAGAATCAGCCATGACTAAGTGACCGAACACACAACACGCCTAGGGGATGGGATTCCATGGTCTCAGCTTTCCCGGCCTGTCGCTGGGTTACAGGCAGCTCCCGGATCGTGCCCAGCTTCTTCCTGACACGCTTTCTCTGGCTGCAGCCCTGTGTGCACATGCATGCTCCTCTTTCTTGTTAACACCTGCTCATTCCACTGATCTGTTTTCCCAGGGAAAGCATTCCCCGATACCTCCCTTACTCCCTGAAAGATGCTTTCCTAGCACCACGTCTTCCCATCTCCTCCCTTCGTAGCATTCATTTCTGTTTGTGTGATTTACTCTACCAGGCACAGTGCTTACTTGGCAAACAAATAAATGTAGGTGGTATTACAACTGCTCTGAATCGAAAAGTCTGATTACGCAGGAATGCAGACATTAACCCATCTTCTAAGCTGCCTCAGTTTCCTCAAAATAATCAGAAGAGATAAGTTCAATATGTTACTGATCAGAGTAGGCAGAAGGTCACTGAATCATCCCACTTACTGTTCCAGGACAGCAGTTCAGTCCTGGCGTTCCGGTCTTCTGGGCTACCTCTAGGTGATGATGGGACCCCATCCTAACATCTCTGCGTGTTACAGGAACTAGCTTTGATCAGATTCCACTTAGTTATCTGGATGTTATCTTTTTGACATTGCAATGCCAAGTGTTCTTGCTCCTTACACTTCCTGGAGTGCCTGTAATAGACATAAGGCACGTTAACAAATGAGAAAGTGACAGCAGAGCCCAGGCAGTCAGTCTCTTGGGGAAATTACTGAAACTGACAATATAAATCAATCCAGTTTATGAGCTCGAAGTACTCGTGAGTACTTAATTAAATATTAATTGATTTGAACCTGACTCAAGATTGGCTCAACTCTCGTAGAAAGCAAACAAGGACATTTAGGCAGACTTCTATTTTTTTTTTTTTCAGGGTTCATATGGTTCCAGAGTGATGTTATTCATAGAGTTAACTCTTAGTAAAACACAGGAGAAATATTTTATCAGTATCTTTGAATCGGATTATTCAACCTTGGGAGGAATAATTCAACTTGTCCCTTTTGAAAGTTATTTGAGCATAACAGAAAATAGAACAAGAGTGTATTAGGTACAGATTTTTTTTCATCATCCACATTTTTCAACCAGCACAGACTATTGCTTAAGGGGGCAAGAACCTTATCCAGAGTCACACAGGAAGGTGGCAGTGACCTGTGACTTGAACCTGACCTCTTAGTCTGTGCTCTTCCTGCCCTCGTTTATACGCCATGGTCTGACTCTGTGTGTGTGTGTGTGCTGTCGCTTCAGTTCAGTTCAGTTGCTCAGTTGTGTCCAACTCTTTGCGACCCCATGAATCGCAGCACGCCAGGCCTCCCTGTTCATTACCATCTCTCGGAGTTCACTCAGACTCATGTCCATCGAGTCCGTGATGCCATCCAGCCATCTCATCCTCGGTCGTCCCCTTCTCCTCCTGCCCCCAATCCCTCGCAGCATCAGAGTCTTTTCCAATGAGTCAACT